>CM053564.1:34583265-34648272 GCA_028646485.1 Cryptoprocta ferox
ACACACACACACACACTTGTGGTGGATGCTCAAAATGCTGGTCTTCACACGGGTGTGTGCTCAAAGAGCTCGGAGTGCCCGGAACACTCTGGGCGCGTGGATTAAGGCTTCGCTCTATTTTAATCGGCTCCTGGGAAACGACACCGCCATACATTGGGAATTCTTCCTAGTGACGTGAAGCACCTTCCTCCGTCCTTTATTTGTAAGCCTCAGGCGGTGAGGAGGGCAAGGTGCCCGGGGAGCACTGCGTGTCTCGGGGCGGCCCAGGGAGGCGCCTGCGCTGCATTTGCTGGGAGGAGCTCTTTCTGCCTGGAGGAGGAGCGGAGGGCTCAAGAAACTGCACGTGATCTCCGCAGTGGCAAAAGTCAAATCGATTATTGACGGGATCTGTGTCCACCCCCAGGAGGTGCTGGTGAGGACGTCCAGGCTGTAGGCCCCCCAAATCCTGAACTCAAACATGACTCAAACTTTACGGCAATGAAGCAGAGGCAGCACAGTGGTCAGGAGTATCTGGGGACCCCGGAACGCACCTGTCGGCCGACTTGCTGGCCCCCGAGCCCTTGTCGGACTCAGCGGGCAGAGCAAGGGAATAAAGGAATCCTTTCTCCCACCACGAGTGCCCGTGGCGTAAAGGCTCTGCCTGGGGCAGCGAGCGATGTTACGACGTGAGCATAGGAGAGCCGATTAGGGGACGGTGCTGTCCCCTGTGAGGCTGGCGTCTGCTTCTCGGCAGAGGGTCGGAGAAGGAATGAATCACGAGGTCTGTGTCAGAAAGGGCCTCGCGGCAAAGCTGAGCTGCACGATGGGCCTGGAGCGCGGGAGAGAATTCCAGTAAGCGGAGCGTGGTGAGCGTGCTTCTCCCTTCGGGAAATGCAAGTGGAAGCCGCCAGAGGCTCGCTCGGCGCCCCCGCCGGAATGGGGAGCCGCTGCCGGTGCTGAGCATCGGCAGGAACGAGGGGCCGCTGGGACGCACAGACCTCGTTGCGGGGCACCCAGAGTGGCCCTCGGGACTTTGGAAAACCGTGATGCAGCTTCTCCTGAAGCTAGACACGTACACGCTCTCGTGACCCAAGAAACCTCCTCCCGAGGATGTCTCCGGAGAAACGGGTGCTCACGTCCCTGAGAAACTACGTCCAGGTATCTCTGTAGGAGTTTTTAAGTTATTTTTTAAATTATTATTATTATATTTTTGAGAGAGAGCATGAGTGGGAGGGGAGCAGAGGAAGAGAGAAAAAGAGGAAGGAGAGCGAGAGAGAGAGAGAGAGAGAGAGAGAATGTCAAGCAGCCTCCACGCTCAGCACGGAGCCTGACTTGGGGCTCGATCTCACCTACCTGAGATTATGACCTGAGCCAAAATCAGGAGATGACGCTTGAAGTGACTGCGCCGCCCAGGTGCCCCATTCGTAGCCGTTTTAATTGCGAGTTCGAAACTGGACATTCCCAGCCATTCATGAATGGATGCAAGTGCCTGGTATATATTCGCAGCAAACACGTGCAGTACAGACGGGTCTCTCAGACGTAACGCGGAGCAGAGACCGGATAAACAAGAGCCACATAAGTGACCACGTGTGCACGAAGGTCAAACACAGCCTCATCCACAATGAGGAGGGTGAAGAGGTAGAGAAGTCGGAACCTGGCTGGGGGCTGGGGTGCAGGGGGTGGAGAACAAGAGGGAAGGACCATGAGGGAACCTTCTAGAAGCTGGAAATTGTCCATATCTTGATGTGGGTGATGGTCACACAGGTGGGAACAGATGTAAAAATGTATCCACTGTACACTTAAGATTTGTATGGTTACTGCCCAGGAGTTATATCTCCATAAAAGTGGTTTTAAAAATAACCGAAAATAGGGGCGCCTGGTGGCTCAGTCTGTTAAGTGACTGTCCCTTGATTTTGGCTCAGGTCATGATCTCACGGTTGGTGAATTTGAACCCTGCATCAGATTCTGCACTCAGCTTGGAGCCTGCTTGGGATTCTCTCGCTCTCTGCCCCTCCCCCCTTCAAATAAAACAAAACAAGCAAGGAAAATGACCAAAAATCCTCATCAAACTAAAAAACAAAGACAATTCAGGTAATGAGGAGAGACCACATCCCAGTAATTCATTGGGAGAAGCTTCTGTCTTTTTTGGGAAACCAAAAGTCTGATCTTTTGGGTCATTCGTCCCCTCACATCCTTCCCGAAGCAGGAATACATACCTTTGCGAAAACATTGGTCCAAGTCGTTGCTGCCGTGGTCCCCGTCACCAAAGGCTGTAACGTGTCATCCGTCCCGGGCTGTAGGGGAAGCGCTTGGAAATGCATCAGTATTGCGAAGCGAAATCGTCCTTCCCTTGAAGCTTCGTTGAACAAGATGTGTTTCGGAGACTGGAAATCTGTAGGTTTATTTAGTTTCTAAGAACAGCACCCTGTACTTGAGGGCCGCTGAGCGAGTCTGCTGAGGGAGACGGGTAAGGCTGTCATAACATTCAGAAAACTGGGGGGCGGCCGCTGGGGCCGTCAGCACCTGCAGGGGTGGGACAGAGACAGGTGGGGGCCCGAAGTGGGCAGGGCGGGCACTTTCCTGGGGCGGGTGTCCCCCGGAGAAGAGTCACAGGGGGGCCGGTGGCTGGCATCAAACTCGCCCGTGGGAGGTGCTCAGCGAGTACTCAGATGCTGAATGAATAAAAGGAGATTAAGCAGAACTCGTTCCGCAGGTGCGCCCGCCCTTCCTCCAGTCTCCCCGGCAGCTGGGTCTCTAAGACACGGGTGACATGTCTTCACACTGAAGCACTGAGTGCGGTCGGGAGGGGGTCAAGGGGTGAGGTGTGTATGGGGGGGATTTGCACACTAACGGGGATCAGCGCTGGAGCCGCTGCCCCGAATGTCCGTTCCCTTGCAGAACCCCGGCCACGAACCCCGGCAGCGACACGGGGCGCGTTTGCACAGCTCGACGTGACTTTGTGCTTCAAAGCCTGGCCCGCAGGTGCCGCAGCGAGCAGATGACGGAGGCCTTGGGTCATAATCTCCAGCTCCAGTCAAATCCTCACATATTTTTTTTATACCTGTTCAAAATTCATTTGGGCTCTGGGCCTTTTAGGCCTCGCTAATAATGTGCAGGACTGGGAAGAGGCAAATGGGGCTCGTTTGGCCTCACACTGTCACCTATAAAAAGGGGAAAAGAAAACCCTGAATATTTATGCCTGGGCTTCTGGACCCAGGCCCCCTCCGTCCATCCTTTCCAGTTCCCGGATGCCGTAAAGAGCCAGCTGCCGCCTGTCTCCTCCCTGAGGGCCACACTGCTCGATTCCTCGGACACGTTCCCAGCCACTTCATTCTTGGGATTTTCCCCCCGAAACTCTCTGCAGCATTTAGTGCGGGGAGACATCCGGGGCACAAACGGCGTCAAAGCCATTTGGGGTTTGGTCGCTGATGTTTCCGTGGGAAACCAGCAGTGAGAAGGACGTTTGGGTGCTCAGGGACGCCCCGCTTTCTGAAAATTCACCTGACACCACCTCACTTTCACGGAAGATCGACACCAGTACCTGTTTTCACTAACCTGAAGAGGATTTTGGATTCTACAAATAAAAGCTGGGTCTGGTGCGAATGAGGGTCATTTGTAAACGGGCAGTGGCGGACTGTGGACTTTCGGGAAGTGGGGATGGACTTTGCCTTGCGACTCACGGAAGGTTTTACAGACACGCTCTCTCTAGGTTACCGGGGGATGCCTGCATCTAACGTAAGCCCTCCATTGCCCAGAACTGTTGAAATAAAGGGGGTTTTGGGAGAATTAAAAGAGGCCTGACATATTCTGATTCATTACATGGAGCACGAAAAAGACTTTTACTTCATTGCGGTTGTTAAAAATATTTCTGGAGCCTGAACTGACTTCCCTGCTTTTGCAAATCCTGTCTGTGAATATAAATCTTCCTAGGACATAAAGATCATCTTAGTTGAAGCGATCACCACGCCGGAGAGGGAACTGGCCAGAATTCTAGATGGAGGGATCTCGTGGGTGTGTTGGCAAACGTTTATCGACCAGCTCCCTCCAAGGGTAGAAGGTCTGATTTGTGGTGTTTCCCAGTTTACGTGGTGTAAAGACTCGTGCGTGGCTGACTTCAAGTGACTAGCGTGATATCCCCGCACACCAGCGGGGATGACACATGTGTGATGGGCTCTCACAGCTGGTTCGAGCCAGTGGGCGTGCTGTTTCTAGAAGACTTTTTTTTTTTTTTTTAATTTCAACTATGAATGTATCATCTGGCCCCTTTGGCTTAAAAAGCAAGTGCTGATAAAAAACGGAGGGATGAAACAGTACCATAGGGGTGATCCCACTGTAGCCCAGTCTGGCCAGATTGAGGGTTTAGGGTGGTGTGTGGCTTAAAATAAAGGTCGAGATGGTACAGACTCTGTCGTTTCCTTAAGACTGAGCGCCTGGGCGCCTGGGTGGCTCAGTCGGTTAAGCGTCCAACCCTTGATCTCGGCTCAGGTCATGACTTCACGGTTCATGGGATCAAGCCTCACGAAGGCTTGGCAAGGCACAACGAAAAACAATGCCATCACCATACTTAGGTTCGAAAACTTGAGTCCCTGGATACCCGCTCCTCCCCTTCCCTCCACCCTTCTTAAAAATACAGATTCAGGTATGGCTAAACCATTCTGGTAGATACGTGAGTGATGGAATGACTCTGTCCACATTTACCTACAACCTAAGAAGTTGTGTCTGTGGGGAGTTTGAAATCAGAAGTGTGGTTTCTCCGGCTGAGAGAAGCCAGAAGGCGGGGTGTGCTGCATCCTCAGGGAGACCCCCCCCTGGACCCGGGTTACCTATGGTGGCAGAACTGGTTCTTTTCCTTTGGTGTCATTAGACGTCTGTCACTACAGTGTAGGTAGCATGGTTACATGTGCCATTTTACCGTCGGTGGCTGGCTCTTAGTAAAGCCGTATCGGGGAGAGACAAGCCGGATGGGAGAGGATGACAAGGAGAAAGGAAGAGAGGAAGGGAACCCAATAACGGAAAATGAAAGAAGTTTGAAGACCCCGACTCCCCTCCCCACCTGCCCAGGCCTCTCCCTGACCCCTGCACCCAGCGTCTCCCCCACCCCTCGATTGCTCTCTGGGGCTGGCTGGCCAGCACTTACCTCCGGGAGCTTTCTGCTGGCGAAGGTAGGGAAGATGATGGTTCGGAGCCATTTCCATTTGTCATCCTCGGTGAAGATGAGGTTTGATTCCAAACTTCCATTTCAACCTGGGTTCTAAAGCGGATTAAGTGAATGAAAACAGGTGCAGCTTGGGGTTGAGAAATGGCTTGGGCATTTCTCCAAGGAAGGATTAGATGCATTACCAAAAAAAGAAAAAAGAAATGGAATCAGACGATGTGTGATGCTGCCTCTTTCCAGATCATTCTGAAGAGGCATGATGGCAAGATGGCAATCTTGGGGGCTGTGTGCTGACAGCCACGATTGAACTCCGTGTGCGCTTGAGGCCGACGGACCTCTGTTATCTGTGTCGGGGTCTCAGACGCGCCCCCTCTGCTGACCAAGCCCATCTGCTTCCTTGCTGGGAGTCCAGCTGGGGGAAATCATTAGGCGTGAATGTTTCTGGGTGATTCGTTTTTAATCTAATGTAGCTCGCTTGAGGGAAGGCTGTTGAAATCTTGTGCGAAGAGTAGATTATCTCTCGGACGGTCATCCTTTTGGAAATGTGAAGAAACCCAGGCGTCTAAGGGGCCTGTGGCTGATTTGAGCCAAATCTGAGGCTGGAAACCGGGGTTGGGACATTGGCCACTAAGAAGACGTTGAAAAATGTGGGAAGGATGGTGAGGTAAGGGATTCACATGTTGTCTTGACCCTGAAGTCCCCACCTAATTAATGCCAAGTGGTAGAGAGTTGGTTGTGATGACCAGGGGTGGTGTGACAGATTTTTGGACAGAGGCCTGCCTAGGACTTCTTGAACCCCCTGTCAAGGGGACTGCCACTGGTGAAGACTCGTAATCCACCGAAACCGCTCAGATCCTAGCTGCCTTGACATATGGCCGTGTGAGGTTCAGCAAAAGCATAAATTGTATTATTCTGGATGCCACCACTGGGCATATCTAGTCATTTTACATTAACCTGCCTTCATTTTCCAAATGTGACTGCCAATTTGTCGACGACCACTCCACATCTTAGATGCTGGCGCGGTTGCAAAGAGCCATACCATCGTTTTCAATGTCATCAGAGTCTGAGATGACTCTGGGACTATGAAAAAGAGCTTCAAGCCTATTAGCTGATGATTAATTCCTTTCTAGGGTTGAGAGGGAGGGAAAGGCCGTCGCCAGCCCAGAAAGCTCATGTTTAACTAGCTCCTGGTCAGAAACATGCAGGGAAGAAGCAATCTCGCGCTACAACCTGCCCTTCGGTTGGGGAAAAGGGTGTGAACGTCCTTCATCAGAACACGCATGATGAGGGCAGAGTCCAGGAGATGGGGACGAGCAACGAGCTACCTGCTTCCAGAGATGCTGCCGCAGACACCAAGATAGCAAACAAAACAAAACAGGCAATGACATTATTTAAGAAACCTGCCTCGTTGGGACGCCGGGGTGGCTCAGTCAGCTAAGCATCCAGCTTCGGCTCAGGTCATGTCTTGAGGTTCGTGGGTTCGAGCCCAAGGTTGGGCTCTGTGCTGACAGCTCAGAAAAAAACATGCCTTGAGCCAAAATGTCCTGGTTGGCTAGTCTGGCATTTTTATCATTTCTTTTCTGAGAAAACTAGTATTATGCAAGCTCCTATCATTTCTCCCTTTATAGCATAAAAATTCTGAGTACTTAATTTTAAGGATATAGCCTGATAGGATTTCTCTCACTATCTGGCTTCCATCTACCTCCCATTTTATCGGGCATCCTGTGCTCCAGCCGGGTTGAAATCTTTAGTCTTCACAGTGCCCAGAATATTCTAGGACCTTTCTTCCTCATTCTGCTTTGGGGCACGTAATTCTAAGAGGTCACTGTTAAGAGTTTTGGCAACTGTGATCACCAGCATGCAAAATAAGATGTAACGTGTCCACCACCTAGAAAGGCATGGTCTATTTGCAACCCACCTCCCATCGCCCAAACCACCCTTTGGTTTCTACCACCAAAGATTCATTTTTTTTTTTTTTTTTTGTCTGTTCTTGGACTTCATAGGATGACATCATATTCTATGTATTCTTTCCTGTCTGGCCTCCTTTGCCCAACACGGTAGCTTGGGAGATTCACGCACACTGTTTATCAATAGTCTGTTTCTTCTTATGGTTGAGTAGGATTCCATTGCATGGAATTTATCCACTTTCCAAGCAAATCCACAATTTATCCATTTTGTGGTGATGAACGTTGGGATCATGAACAAGGGTTCGTGTGTGACACATTTAAATTTCTCTCTGGTGAACACCCAGGTAAAGATTCCTTGGGCCACAGAGTGAATGTATTTAACTTTACAGGAGACATGGTTCTTCAATGTCGTAGAGTCATCTTACATGTCCCCCAACAATGTGGGCGTCCGGGAGCTCCGCCAGCCTTTCATATCGTTAGCCATTCTAGTGAGTGAGAAACGGTTCTCTCCTTTCTGTTTGACCAACTGCTCTTCATCCTTCAAGACCGCTCAGACACCACCCTTTCCGTGTGGCTTTCCGGCTTCAATCTGTGCTGAATTTTCACGGCCTCAGTGTTGATTTTGAACCATCCGTGAACTATAGCCATGATCTCCCTGGGACAGAAGTTGTGCATCATGGGTCTCTGTCCCCGAACAGTGCCTAGCAGTGTGCCTGACCGGTAGCAAAAGCCCAAACGAATCTGATGAAGGAATGAGTAGAGACCAGAAGCTGTTTCTGGTTTTGAAAGCTTGGCATTTCTGATTCTTTTAAAATGGGAATTTCAAGAGATATCAAGGTTAAACCGTATAAAGTGTTATCAATATATTGATTGATGGTGTCCAATACCATCACCCCTGTCCTCAAATTCCTTAGTGGATCACAGTGGGCAGTAGCACTAAAATTTGTTTTGTTTGAATCCCAAGAGGGAAGAGGCAGATCGTGAAGGCTGGGCCCCATTGTCCGCAGCACACGGTGCCTGCCTAGGTTATGTCTCTCAGGTGGACCTGTTTTAAAGAAGTCAACCTCTGTGCACACTGGAGAAGGTGCCCGTCTTGCTACAGGCTAGTGGTGGCTTCTTCTCACCCTCATGGTGAACACTAGTGCCTGTGAGGTCACCTGGGCCAGCTGGGTTCCCGGCGACTCCGTGTCCTCTGTACCCTGTCCCAGTGTGTTGCATTTGGATTGATCCACATCTCGCCCACAGGACTCCCAACTTTCTCATTTAGCCAGCTCTACTCCTATACATTTCCCAAGACTCCACTCAAGTCTCACCCCATCAGAGAGGATTCTGGAAATTCTAGTCCTTTCCCCAAGCCCAATTCAGGGCCCTGCCCACGATGGAGGTCCAAATATTGGTTGATCGATTTTCAAGGTGATGAGGCGATAGCAACGCCTCCGAATCCACCACATAAGTGAGAGGGGGTCGTCTACAGCTGACATGACAGTGCGCGCTGTGTTGGCTGTCATATTCCCTGACTGGCTGACGGGTCGGCCTTTGAACCACATGGCATGGAGGGAGAAGGGCCCAGCCCACCTTACCTTGAGGAACATTCCAGTTCACATTCCAAAATCCCCCGTGGAAAAGGAAGTCTGTTCCAGGTGATCGACTGTTGTGTCAACGCCCTCAGACGCTCAGGGACCTTCCTCCACCTTCCGATCCAGTGTCCCAACGTGACCTGCAAGATGGCTCTGGCAGTACGCACACAAACACTTGTTAGGTTGACAGGAACTGTTTTAAGGTGAATTAGAAAAACATAGAGCTAGTACATGTAATTTAGAATTTCTAAGATATTAATTATTTCATAAGATAAAGCTACATTGATTTAGGTTAAAAAAAAAAAGAAAAAAGTTCGACATAAAAAAAATCATGGAGTGAATTGTAGTACAGATAGTGTTTGGATGTGGGCAAAATGGTGAAGGCAGGATCTGAGTGTCAAACGTTTGGAAAGCAGTGGACTAGCCCAAAGCCCTGATGGCCACGGAAGACGGTGCATTAATTTCAATCATCCCCTCTTGGCCTGGTGAGTTCCCACCCAGGGGCAGGAGAGGAAGTGGTCTGCGCGCTTGCCCGTGAGGCTCAGCCACCTTCCGACCTGAACCATCAGCACTGGTTGGCATCTGGATTTGCAAGTTGGTCCAAGAGATGGCAATTGGCTGGAATGGATGGGCCTTCCTCACGTACAGACCTGGTTCTTGAGGACGCTCTGAGGACAGGGACGCTGGGTCCACTTACTTCTGCCTGACCTCGTCTTGCCTCGTTTCTAGTGACTGGAAATCTTCCTCTCTCCTCCTCCCACCTAGGGCTATGTCTGTTCCAGAATGTCCCGTCCCTCTGTCCTGTGACACACTGATACTGCCCTCCTCTGGGCACCCACTGTCCCTTGTGCCCGTCATGAGCCCCACGTCCTCTGAACATTTGAAGCGACGAGGTGATAGCTAATGTCTGCAGGGCCAGGGCCGTCTGTCTCCTCACACATTCGTCTGGGGAATGTGGGTCCACTGTGACTTGGCCAAGGACCCCCAGTGTCTGGCATGTCACGCAGCACTTTACTCTGCCATATCCTCAACGGTAGTTCCTCCCGGTGAAGCCCTCGTGTCGCTCACAGATGGCTCAGCACATCTTGCAGGGATGAGCAGCTCACCAACACCTCACTGACTCTCCCTAAGACCTCGTCCTGCTTTGGGAATTCAGGTTGGGCCACCAGGCCCCAGGCTGCCCTGCCTGGATCCCTGGATCCCCCTCCACGACCCCCAGGACTGTCCCAAAGCCCTGCCGAGGTGCTTCCTCCTGCTTCCCAAGAGCCCGGCAGACGCGCGTCTGCGGGCCTGGAGATTCCTCACGCTTCCTCCAGTGTCAGGATGCTCCTGTCACCCCTACTGCCCTCCCACCCCATCCTCACGCCCACCCAGATTCTGGGGAAGAGACCACACCTCCCCTCCTCAGCCCGCCCCCTCCTCCCCCCACTGACAGGCCCAGGAAGCCTGCGTTCAGCTGGAGACTCCAGAGCAGGAGTGTGACGCAGGCCAGCAGGTGTGGCCACGACACCGAGGACAGGCTTAGAGAGATGGTCACGTCCCCAGCCTGGAGAGGATCGGGCAGGCACTGAGAGCTGCAGGCACATCTACAGAAGTCCTTCTGTTTTATTCATTTGACTGCTGGTTATCCGTCTGTCCCCGGAATGCCAGCCCGTGCCGTCTCTCGCATGGTTTCCCTTTCTAATAAATGAGAGGTGAAGGCTTTGCCCCTCACTAACTTCCAGGCAGGACATGTGTTTTGGCTTCAAAGTGCTCGGCTTGTCCCTGAGCCGAGGGCACTCGGTGCCCCCAGCCTGCTTCAGGGACACAGGCTGAGTCCTGGGAGGAAGGCATACGGTTCCTGCCAGCCTGAGGGACTAAACGATGCATGTCATATGTCCCTGCAAGCCAGGGTTTGCTCAGACCCTGGGGCACTTGTAAGGAGTGACAGGATCTGTATCTGCGGTCCTCATGTTAGCGTTCTTTCTCCTCCTGCAATGTTCCCTTCGGCACCGCCACGGGACTGTGTGGTAAGGACACAATTTTTTACACCTAAATGTGGATCGGGGGTCACAGGGAGAGCCCCATGGGACCAGCTCCCGTGAAATACGAGAGGGGTGCAGGGAAGATTTGAGACCAACGAAGACGGCACATAGTGGCCCGAGTCCGCGCGCAGGGATGGCCACACACCCCACTGTGGCCGGCAGCCTGGGTGGAAGCGGACTGGGGGGCGGACGCCGCCCTGAGCTCTGGTGAACCATCAATTCTCCCCAAAGAGTGTATTTCTTTTACTTTGTTTTTATCCGTACACATATGCTCCACAAATATATCTTCTCCTTTCAATGTTAGCAGCTTTATTGAGGTATAATGGACGTACAACACACCGTACACATTTAAAGAGAACAGGGACCACATACGAACACACACGTCATCACCGCCATCGAAGCAGCCGGCATATCTGCTCCCTCCCCAAACTTTTCTCACATCACACCCTCCTTCCCACCACGGACTGTCGCTCACCTGCCTATCCCCAGCGAAGGGACTGCCTCCTGGTGCTGTGGATTTGTTTGCGTTTCCCATCATTTTCTTTAAAAAAATGTTTATTTATTTATTTTGAGAAAGAGAGCATGTGTGAGCAGGGGAGGGGCAGAGAGAGAGGGAATCCCAAGCAGGTTCCGCACCGTCAGCCTGGAGCCCAGCGTGGGGCTCGATTCCACAAACCGTGAGACCATGACCTGAGCTGAAACCAAGAGTCAGACGCTCAACCAATTGAGCCACCCAGGCTCAGTCTAGTCATCCCTGCATTTCCTAGAATTTTCTATGGGATGAAAGCATACAGCATGTTCTCTGCTTTGTCTGGTTTCTTCACTCAGCGTATTTCTTTTGATTTGTCCGCGAGGCTACCTGTATTCTCCATCCATTCTTTCTGTGGCTCAGTATCCCACCGTCTGAATGTACTGCAGTGGGCTCATTACTTGCCCGCTGATGGACATTTGGGCTGTTTCTGATAAACAGCCTTTCATTCTGTGGGGTGAAATACCTACAAGACCGAAGTTATACTTTATGTGTGTATTTAACCTCTTTAGGAAACTGTGAGAATGTTTTCTAAGGTGGGCGTACCCCTTGACGCCACTACCGGCAAAGTACGAGGGCTTGTGATCCTCCACATCCTTACCAACGCTTGTTATAGTCAGTCATTTTTGTTTTAGCCCCTGATGGGCGTGCAGAGCTGTCAGCACAGAGCCTGATGTGGGGCTCGAACCCACGAACTGTGAGATCATGACCTGAGCCGAAGCCGGACGCTCAACTGACTGAGCCACCCAGGTGCCCCTAAAATGGTCACAGATACACAGGGAGTTGCAAAGTTATCACAAAGAGTTCTGATATACCTTCACCCACTCACCCCAATGGCTTCATCTTACACAGTGATTGTATGAAAGTACAACCAGGAAGCTGACATTGGTACAATGTGTGTGAGTAGGTCTGTGCTCCTTACTGCATTCTGGATTTGTGGAACCACCGCGGCAATCGAAACACAGAATTATCCCAACACCATGAAGCTCTCCCTCCTGTATCTTTTTACAGTGACAGCCACCTCCCCATGACCTATCTCTCTCTGTTTTCCATCTCTGTAATTTTGTCATTTCATGACCGTTATATAGATGGAACCATCCATTTGTCTTTATATTCATGTAGCACGTTGGTGAGCAATTTTCTCTTTTTTGAACTGTTCTCATCTGATTTTAGCATCAGGCTAATACTTGCCTCGTAAAATTGGTTGGGAAGAGTTTTCACCTCTTCTATTTCCTGGAATAGATTCTATAGAATTGGTGTTAATTTTTCTTTAAATATTTGGTAGCACTCTCCTGTGAATCCATCTCAGTGTGGAAATTTCTTTATAGGATGCTTTAAATTACGAATCAATTTCCTTGATAGCCATATGGCCATTCAAATGATCTATTTCCTACCTAGTGAGTCATGGTAGGTGGTCCTTTTCAAGGAATTCATCCATTTTATCTAAGTTGTCAAATTTATGTGCGTAGAGGTATTTGTAGTATTCCCTTATTGTCCTTTTGACGTTTGCAGAATCCATAATGACATCCCCTGTTTCATTCATAACAATTTTGTCTTTTATTCTCAGTCTTGGTGGAGGTTTGTACATTTTGCTAACTTTTTCAAAGAACCAGCTTTTTGTTTTATTGATTTTTCTCCGTATCTGTTTTTAATTTCTTTGATTTCTGCTCTTATCCTTATTATTTACTTCCTTCTCCTTGCTTTGGTTTTATTTTTTGGTTCTTTCTCTGTTTCTTGAAGTGGAGGCTTTAATTATTGGTTTCAGAATTCCCTCACTTCTAATGTAAATATTCAGAGCTATAAATTTCCTTCTCAGAGCTCTTGCAGATGCTTTGCATTTTCATTTAAATTCAATTATACATATCTTTAAATTTTCTGAGACTCCTTTGACCCATGGATTATTTAGAATTGTATTTTGTAGATATCAAATATGTGGAGAACTTCCTGTCATCTTTCCAGTATGGGTTTGCAGTTTGAGGCCGATGTGCTGAGTACATATTCTGTATAATTTCAATGCTCTTAAATACATTGAAATTTGTTCAACGGCTCAGGATATGATCTATCTTGGTTAATATTCCATAAATACTTGAAAAAAAAAACGTGCATTCTGCTGTCTTTGGGTGTTCTATAAATGTCAATTCATTCTGATGGTTGACAGTGGTGTTGAGCTTTTGTGTTACCTCACTGTTTTTCTCAACTGTCTCTCAACTGTTGAGAGAAGGGTGTTGAAGTCTACAACTGTGATTGTAGATTGGTGTTTTTCTCCTTTCAGTTCTATGAGTTTCTGTTTGTCATATTTTCAGTTCTGATGTTTAGTGCACACATATTTAGGATTGCTATAACTTCTTATCAAATTGACCTGTTAATCATTAGGTAATGTCTCTCTCTGTCTCTGGTAATTTTATTTGTTCTGAAGTTTACTTTATCTGATTGTATATAGCCTGATTTTTTATCCCTTCTTTTTCTATTTCTATTAACATTTTTCTATTCTTTTACTTGCAATCCACCTATATCATTATATTTGAAGTAACTTTACTAGAGAGAGCAGTTTGATCATTTCCTCCCTGTCAATCTCTGCCTTACACTTGGTTTATTTAGATTATTTACATTTAATGTAATTATTGAAGTGCACTTTCATTTTATTTTTTGTTTTGCCGTTCGTTCTCCCTGTATTCTGTTTTTCTGTTTTCTTTTCCCTGCCTTCCTATGGGATACATGAGCATATTTTTTAGAACTCTGTTTTTATTTATCCAGAGTGATCTTGAGTCTCTTTCAATTTTTTTAATCATCGATCTAGAATTATACATATAAAATATAAATATATGTATACATTAAGAGTCATAGGCATCCAAGGCATGTCACGTGTCTCACACATATATAACGTACCACAATCTATTTGTGGTGACATTTTATGAGTTCAAATGAAGTGTAGAAACTTACATCTCTTTTCATCCCTTGCCTTCTCCATTTATAATTGTCATAAACATTTCTCCTTACAATGAGAACATATTTAAAAGTGTTATGATTTTTGCTTCGTAATTTGGAAGGCCCAGAAGGGAAGGAAAGGCCATCATGTTTATCCATGTTTCTGTCTTTCTGCTATTATTTCTTCCTCGGGGTTCCAGTTTTTTTCTGGTTGCATTTCCCTCTTATCTGAAGAACTCCCTTTAACAATATTCTTTTCCAGATCTTCTGGCTATAAATTCTAGTTTTCCTTCATCTGACACTGTCCTTATTCTCCCTTTGTTCCTTCCTGAAGGTTACTTTTTGCTGGATATAGGGTTGTAGGTGACAATTCTTTTCTTTCAGCACTTGGAAAAGGTTTCCGGCCCCCGTGGTTTCTGAGGAGAAAACACTGACATTTGAATTATTTTCCCCTAGACTTAATGTCCCATTTTCCCCCTGAATGCTCTCAAGATTTTTCTTTTGTCTTCAGTTTTCAGAAGCTGGACTATGAGGTGTCGTGATGTGGATTTCTTTGGGTGTATCTTGGGGTCACTCAGCTTTTTGATCTTGTACATTCATATCTTTTCCCAATTTTGGGAAACTGCCGCTGTCATTTCTTTAAATACTTTCTCAGCCATGCCTGCTTTCTTTTCTCCTTCTGGGACTCTGATGACCCAAATCTTTTGTTATAGAACTTTTGCTGTAGCTGCAAATGTCTCTGAGATTCTGTTCATTTTGTTTTTCAGTCTGTTTTCTCTCTGGCGTCCTGGTTGGGTTATTTCTATTGTTGTACATTCTTTCGTGTGCCCTCCCCATTCTGTTGTTGAATCCCCCCACTGAGACTTTTAGCTCGGTTACTGTGTTGTCCATTTGGTTATTCTCTATATCTTCCAACTCGTTGTGGAATTTTTACATTTTTTCATGTTTATAATTGCTCATTCAATTTTTTTAAATGACGGCTGCTTTAGAATCTGTGTCACATAATTCTAATAGCTGCGTTACCTTGGTGTTGGCATCTGTTCATTGCCTGTTCTCATTCAGTTTATGCTCTTCCTGGTTCCCGGATTAGATCTTATTTAAACCTTGTGTTGTGTCAGGGCTCCTCTGACACCAGTCCAGACGGAGCAGAGAGACACTACCTTGTTACCACCAGGTGGGGGCAGGAGTCCAGGTTCTCCACGTGGCTTCCGTGGTCTCCTGGGTGTGGATGTTTCTCATTACAGTCGAGTTGGGGGGGGTGGGCTTTCAGGCTCCCTATGGATACCATGGATGGAAGGCAGACCGGCATGTCACTACTGTTATCCAAATGGCTTCTACTGACACTAGGTAGCGGAGAGTGGGGGGGGGGGGGTCTTCCTACTGCTCAGTGGTGATAGAAGTCCTGACTCTCCACTATATCCGTGAAGCAGGACCACCCCTGTTGGGGGAGGGGGAGGGATGCCGGGCTACCTCCAGGTGGTGGTGGAAGTCCAGGCTCTCCATGGGATCTTGGCACAGTCTCAGCTCTCCCCTTGGCCTGATCTGAAGCCACCACGTGGCAGCAGGAGGGGGAGGAGTGGGGACATCTTGTCACACACAGCCTGGCCAGGTGGGAGTCTGAACGCTCACTCTGTCTTTGCTGGCAGGGGTAGATCCACTGTTTTTGTCTGTGGCGTTTGGCTGGTGTAGAACAGGCATCATCCAAAATGTTTGTCCTGCTAGGTTGTGTTTTCCTGGACCTTTGGCTAGGCAGAACAGGCTTTCCCGGGGGCTTTTCCGTCTGTACCTGTTCCAGGTTAGCAGATTCCCACCTGGGAGCTACATGAGGCCACAAGGAGACCCAGAGAGTGCCATGTCCTTCCTCAGCTCCTGAGGTCCTTGACCAACCTGCCAGCTTCTCTCCATTCCTCGGGCTTTTGTTTGTTTTATGTAAACATCCAGGATTTTAGCTGTACTTAGTGGGAGGAATAGGAAAAAAAAAAAAAGTACATCTACTCCATGTTTCCAGAAGCAGAAGTCTCTTTTCTGTGTCTTATTTTTAAACACGTGTGCTCCCCTCGTGAGGCCCTCCCTTATTCTGATTCTTCCCAAGACAATTATTTCTCTTGATTCAGTGTGTTTCTGCATAGACCTTTCCTCTATCTAGTTACCGACACACATTCACACATACAGAAAAGTGTGGTTTTGCCTTCTTCCATTAAGAGTCAGATGCTGTATGTATTGTCCTGTAGTTTGCTTTGTCCATTTAATACGTCTCGGGAATCACTCCATGTGAGTACACAACATTGTTGCCATTTATTTTAGCTGCTATAAAAAAAGGGAAGTATCTTCCATATTATAAATAAATGTAATTCATGTAACTACGCTACTACTGAATACCTTTCACATTACCTATAATTTTTTGTTACTATAAACAACGGTATTACTAATATTCTTATTCCTGGCTGTTTGAGCACAATCCCAGACTGGGAGAAGACATTCACAAATTGTATATCTGGCGAGGAATATGTATCCAGAACATATAAGAAGGTCTTAAAACTGAGTGATAAAAAGATAAATAGCTTAATGAAAAATAGGCAAAGGATTTCAAGAATCATTTCTCCAAAGGAGAGAATTGAATGTCTATCATATACATGGAAAGGCAAATTAAAACCACAATATACCACTCTATTCCCATTAGGATGGGTGGGATGAGAAGGACATATGATTACAAGTGTTGACAAGGACATGAACAAAAGCCCTCACCCGTTGCTGATGGGAATGCAAAATGGTGCTGCCATGTTGGAAAGCAGTCTGGTGGCTCCTTGGAACGTCAGAGTTACCTACGATCCAGCAGCTCTACATGTACACGTAGTATGTGTGGACAGACATACTCAAAGGAAAGGAAAACCAATGTCCACACATTTTTACGCAAATAATCATACAGCATTATTCATAACAGAAAAAAAGGAAGAACGATCAATGTCTGTCAACCACTGAATGGATAGACAAAATGTGGTCTATCCACACCATGGACTACAACTGGGGGACTCAAACAAACAAAAGGGATGAGTTGCTGACTCATGCTGATGCGGCACAGGTGCATCTTGAAAACAGGAAGCTTAGTGCAAGAGGCCAGGACAAGAGGCCATTTGTGGTATGACTTCATTTCTATGAACTGTCTGGCAGATGCACAGTTGTAGGGATAGTAGGTGAATTAGTGGCGGCTCAGGCTGGTGGCAGGGGTGGCTTAGGGAGAAAGGGTGAGTGGCCATTAGCGGCTGCAAGATTTCCTTTTGGAACGAGGAACACCTGTGAAGCTTGACTAAGGTGACGGCCGCACGCCTCCGTATGCGTGCGGGTCAGGACGGTGGACTGGAGGCTGTGAGCAGGGGACCTACAGGGCACAGCATGTAAAGTATTTCTCAATAAAGCTGCCAGAAAAAACAAAAACCTGGCAGTGGGTCTCATTCAGTCTGTGGCTATGGCTTACCAGTCCTGATCTAGACCAGCGGCCCCACTGGCCCTGCCTGGCACCTGCCTGCTCGCTCGAAGACCCAGAGCCCTGCCGTGAGGCTCATGGAAACCTCGGCCCCTTAAATTCTCCTTCTGTTATACTTACCACCCTGAGCAGCCCATACGGTTTCTGGCTTATGTTGACTGTCCATTTCCGGAGCCCCTTCGTTGAAGGTCAGTTCCACAAGAGGGGGGTGTTTTGTCTTCTTCACTGAGGTGCCCCAGTACTTACTGAGACATCGCACGGAGCTCGGGAGAGGTCCGTTCAGTGAGAGAGGGACTGTTCCGTAGTACTTAGCTTTCCGTTTCCTTAAGTTTTCTTCAGAATCAGCTACCATTTCTTGAATATTCCAAGTGTCCCTGTTTTACAGATGGGAAAACTTGAGCTGCGCATCAGCGAGACCCCACCCCAGGTCACACAGCCAGTAAAGATGGGGCCCGCTGTGAATGCAGACAGTGGGCCCCCAGAGCCCATGCTGGGGTGCCCTCCAGCCTGGGGTGGACCCCTGCGGCCATGCTTGCTGGCTAGGGTTTCGGCCCCAAGCAAAGACACCTGCACGTCCTACATAAGGAAAAGGAGAGAACTTTCTGTTGGGCATTTTGAAATATTGAAAATATCTTGTGAAACCCCCCATAGGATCTCTGTGAACCCCCAAAGGGAACAGGCTGGCCGGTTGAGCAACGACTCATGGACAGTGAGAGTGCATGTCTCCAGAAAACAGGAAGTGACGTGCAGGCGCATTTCGGTTTAGAGACACATAAACAGATAATCCACGCAATCCCACACCAGGGTTGTAATCCGCGGGGGCAAGGCAGGGAGGGGGGTGGCCCCAGGACGGTGACAGCCTCATACACTGGGAAGATGGCCGTGCAAACGCTGAGCCTCCAGGGGACAGAGGCAAACACAGAACTCTCTTGATCCCGGGCCTCTTGCAATGTCATTGTCGCCCCTGGTTAGCTGGCTCTGGTGACCTGGCTCTTTCCTGACCCCTGCACGGCGATGAATCTCTCTTCCTGGTCACTAGACAGGAGTGGGGTTTCAAGGGGCTGCACACAGATGGGCTGGCGGCGAACGTGGCAGACACGGCATGTCGGGAGTTGTGATTACAATGACATCATCTTACCGATGACTTCACCCTGCCCGGCATTCACCTTCCGGCTTTCCAATCACGTCTGCTATTAGTCGCCAGGATTCTCTGCAGCCTCATTGAGATTCTAGAGCTTTTCCAGTAGTAGTCCGAGCTGGATTCTGAGTCACTCAAAGGCCACAGAAAATTCAGGCACCAAATTTAGTGGTGATTGTTCTTGGCATCATGGAAGACAGTCGTGAGTAGAGGCCACTGAGGAGGCCAGGGCAGGGGGGACGTGATGCGGGGGAAAGAGGGAGCAGGGCAGCAAGGAGAGCAGGACGTGGCTCCCTACGTTTTCAAGTCACGAGTTACAGATGTAAATATTTCCAAAACTTCATTAATGATTTTAAAAAATGCATGACATCCTTTAGTATGCCGGAATTCTAAATGGAAGACGGGACTGACCGAAGGAATGATTTCTTAGCTAAAAGGGCATGAGTTGTTCCAGAACGAAATGTGGACCGCAGTCCTGTTCCAGTGTGAACCAGGGTAGCGGATCTGGTTTGGGACGGTGTGGATGGTGCGGTCTTGGGGTGGTTGGCGCGGGGCAGGTCGGCCCTCCTTGTCAGAGCAGGTGCCATGGTCTTCGCGGGGCGTTCTCCTGCGCATGCCTGGGGGGCCAGGGCGGGGATGAATCGTGCACCCACTGCGTGGAGGCCCCATTTCTTGCTCAAGGTGCCCTGAGCTGGTGGCAGCAGTGATCACAGGAATGAACTGACAGTCACGCATCTTTGGAGTCTGCAGATGGCTTTCCCACCGGCTTCTCCCCTAAGTCTCAGAACAGCATAGTCTTGTGTTATAGCACAGGAATAAATCAGGGAGGCTTAGTGATTTTCCCAAGACCACACAGCGAGGACATGGCCACCCTCTTCGAATCACATCCATGTCTGGCACCCAGGATGCCAGGGAAGGTCGGGCAGTGGGGAGGAGGACAGTGGCCTCAATGCCCTGGCACCGCTCCATTTTCCCTTCTTCTCTGTGAAAAGATAATGGGGCTCCTGGGTGGCTCAGTCAGTTGAGCATCCAGTTCAGCTCATGTCATGATCTCGTGGTTCGTGGGTTCGAGCCCCGCGTCGGGCTCTGTCCGGACAGCTCAGAGCCTGGAGCCTGCTTCGGGTTCTGTGTTTCCCTCTCTCTCTCTGCCCCTCCCCTGCTCGCACTCTGTCTCTCTCTCCAAAATGAATAAAACATTAAAAGAAAGACAATACGTGTGCGTGGCAAAGAATCCAGACAGCGCCAAGGTTGGAGGCATCCCCTGTGACCTTGTCCATCTTTCCAAGGTCTTGTCCATCTCTCCAGGGATGGCCTCTACACAGGCCGAAGTGCATGTGCGTGTGGATGCACAGGCGTGCACACGCACAAGTGACGGCACACTTGATTTCGCTCACAGGGGCATTGCTTGAAGATTGCTCTGTGCCTACAGATGCGATTGCAGTGCATTCTGGTAAGCAGCTGCTGTAGGTGACCTGGGGACATCTGTGCCAGAGGTGGCACTGGGCTGGGGACTCCTGCCAGGGGTGGTGAGTGGGTGCTGGAGGCAGACGGTGAAGGGGGGCTTCCCTCACTGGAGTCCCCCGGGGGCTGGTTGGCCTCTCCATCAGAGATGCCCCCGGAGGCCTCTAAGTGGCTTTGTTTGGCTTTGTGTCTGGCTTCCGTCACACGTCTTCTCTGGAGCAGCCGGTCCCCAATTTTCTGACCTTCAATGTTCTTGAAAACACATTCCCTAAGACCGAGTGAGCACAGGATCTCAGCTGCAGCTCTGGGCCACCATCAGCTGCATAGAATTTTCCCCTTGGGTTCCCCTTGGGGACCCCACGGGGCACTCTGGACCCCCAAGTCAGCAGGCCAGTTATGCCGTCTGCTGGTTGGAGAATCCCATGAAAACATCTCAGGATGCCTCAGAAATATGAATTTGTTTTTAAAATATTAGAATCTGGGCACCTGGGTGGCTCAGTGGGTTGAGCGTCCAACTCCTGATTTCTGCTCAGGTCATGATCCCAGGGTTGTGAAGCCTGCTTGAGATTCTCTCTCTCCCTCTACCCCTCTCCCCTGCGCATGCTCCCACTCTCTCTAAATGTTTTTTTTTTAAATTTATTTTTGAGAGACAAGAGACAGAGCATGAGTAGGGGAGGGGCGGAGGGAGAGACACACACAGAATCTGAAGCAGGCTCCAGGCTCTGAGTGTGGGGCTCGAACTCACAAACCATGAGATCATGACCTGAGCCGAAGTCGGACACTCAACCGACTGAGCCATGTAGGCGCCCCCCATTCTCTCTAAAATAAAAGTAAAAAAAAAAAAAAATACAAAAAAACTCTGGATCACACTGAACCTGGATCACACTGAAGCCCGGATCAGAGCGGTTTGCCCAACGACTGTAGAATATTGTCTCATCTGAGGAGAAGCCGGGCATGTGAAGACTGCAGAGCCCAGAATTAACAGCTTGGAATTTTCGCCCTTGCTTGGCTGCTAATTGACACAAGCCATTAAAGGGAAGGGAATTCTGGCAAACCCCGAGGTAGTTGGACGAGCAAAGCGGCGGACACGTTGGAGTCGCGCGACGGTGGGCATCTGGCCATTTCAGGACGGTGGGTCGTTTAATCAGAAGGCTTGCGAGAGCGTCTGGGGTTCCCGGACACGGTGTCTGTGACTGTCTCCGCCTCACGACAGACCCACTTGTGAATGCCACACGGATTACAACCGCACCGTCGAATCCCGGTTTTCGTGGGAAACACGGTGAGGCCTTGGCACCGGCCTCAAAACCTCTCCCCGCTTTGCCCTGTCCTTGGCACGGCCGTCAGGGCTCCAGGGCGGAGCCGAGGTGAATAAAGCCTTGGTGGAATCAGGTTGGGATCATCAGGCAGCGGAGGCCACGGGGTCAGGGCCACCCCAAGACGCCACTGGCCCCGTGCGCACAGTGTGTGGCCGGCTCACACCCTCCGGCCTGGCTTTCCCATGCCCTGCGTGGGACATCCACAGGGACCGATGGGGTCCCCCTCCCCCCCGGCGCATCAGGTCAGAGGCGGTGGCAGGCGGGAGGGCAGCGGCTCGGTGTCCTCACTGCCTGCATCAACCCCAAATAACCCCGTTGGGGCTCAGAGCAACCCTGACTGACAGAGGTAGAGCCCTGCCGGGCTGGGGCCACTGAGAAATGGAGTGGTTTTTTTTTTTGTCCCCCTCATTTTACAGAACACACACCTCAGGCTCCCATCTGCAGCTCATGGCGAACGACCCCCGCCCTGGTCGTGCATCTTTTCTGGAAGGACAGTCAGTTGGTCTGAGCCCGAATCCGCGAGCCCGGGCAGCGTGGCTGTGGCTCCCGGGGCTGAGGGCCCTGCCCTGCCTCATTGGTGCCTCTGCGGCGGCACAGGCTGGCCCCATTGGGGCAGGGGCACCGCGGGCGCTCAGAGCTCAGGCCCGAGCGTGACGAGGGGCCCCCCAGGGGCAGGAAGCAGGGTTCTCACCCCCAAGGAGGTGGACGGTCTCAGGCGAACCTAAGCAAAAGGGACTCATGGGAGGCACATCCTTCTCCGGTTTGGAAACTGGCAGAGAGCAAGGGGATGTCCCAGGAGAGGCTCAGAGGCGTCTCCAGCTCGCTCGTCTGCGGCTGGACAGTCACACAATTCCAGGGAGGAGGTGACCCCCGGCCTGGCCTGCACACTTGTCCCCTGGGGGAGCAGTGATGCCCTGAGGCAGCGGCGGTGCAGGCGGGCAGGGAAACGTGTTCTAAGCGACCAAGGCGCTAACGAAGAAGCACCTTCTGCGTCCTGCTCTCAGAGCAAGAGAAACCACCATCAGGGCTCCATGGCTGGGATCGTCACCCATGTCACCTTTCCTTCTCAGGACCGTCCGCACCTACCTGTCACCCCGCACGGGAGTGGGGTTTCCATTCTCCTTGACAGATGCTGCCTTGAGGAAGTCCTGCCATGAACTTCTCAGCAACAGTGGCCATCGCACCATGGGCTGGGCTGACGCGTCCACTTTGTCCTTGTCAGCGAGGGACAGGACGCCGGGGCTGAAGCTGCCCGCACATTCCCACCAGGCTCTGGGCCGTGTGCACACACCCGGCTGCTCCAAGGCTCTCCGTCCTGGGCTCCCAGGAGAGCCAGGGGGAAGCAGACCCCCTCCTGGAAGGCAGTGGGTGGCTCAGGGCCCCAGCTCGCTGGCCCCCAGCCGCCCGGGTGTGGCCCCCCGACCGGCCCCGTGCCGGCCGGCTACCCTGGGGCAGGCGGCTTCACCTCTCTGGGCGTTTCCTCATCTACAAAACAGGAGCCCTGACTGTGTCTGCCACGCACAGTCCTAGCGGCGTCCTGTGGATGGACAAAGGCGAAGAACACAGCACGGGCCTGGCAAACAGTACGGGCGCAGAACACGCCAGCCGTCTGTGACACTGAAGCCGCAGTTTCTGAAACACTGGGCGCGGGCAGAAGGCACAGGTTTAAGCTTCATCTTTCTGGAGGGCGGGAAGGAGAAAAGGGCAATGTTCTTACCTCTGGCCTGTCGATGGCACCGGCGCCCCAGCTCTCCTGCGACCCGGAGCTCCGTCCTCCCTGTGGCCGGCAGCCCGGCCTCTCCCCTACGCAGGTCTCCTTGCCTGCGTGTGGGAGCTGCCTGGGCAGCTTCCAAAACCATAGTGGATGTCTGGGCCCAGCCCCTCGAGATCCTGTCTTAGCTGGTCCGGCTGCGACCGGAGCACTGGGATTTGTACGCGCTCCCAGGGATTCTGAAACCCACCACGGCGAGAACCCCGCTCTGAGGGTGGCGGGATGTGGGGTGAGGGAGGCCAGGCCTCTCTTGGGGGCCCGGCATGGACTGGGAGATTCCTGCATTCCCACCGCCAAGGCTACATTTGAGGGGGTGTGGTGTCTGCTCTGGGCTCTGTAGAGTCTTTGGGGGGGGGCTGGGGCTGAGGAAGGCCACGGTTCTCAGGCCACGTGGCTACATGGTGGCCTTGACGTGTCCCTCCCCCGGAGAGCTTAAATCCTGTGGCCTCAGGCGTGCCGTCTGTGTGCGCCCACATCTCGACAGGACTGGGGTCTCGGACGGCTGTGGGTGTGGTTCAGGACCGTGCTGGGGCTGAGCCTCTGAGTGTAACCCTCACAGCCCCGGGACTCGGGAGGCATTGCATCAATCCGTGTAGAAGAAAACCACAAGCGCGTAAGGAACAAAATGATGTTTTTATTAAAAATCGTACCCATAGCACCTCTCTGTCTTCCTACATTTTTTTTTTTTTTTTTTTTTTTAAATGAGATCTGGGTTTCTGCACAATCCCAGAAAACACCGCCGGGAGAGCTTCAGGACCAACCCAAGCTCTCGAGAAACCGGAAGCCGACGTTGAGAGGACAGGAGGGGGCCCCAGCAGCCTCGCACAGTTCCCGGTTGCCGCCGTGTGCCCGCCTTCCAGACCCGATCCAGGCTACAGGGAAGCTGAGTTAAAGGGAGCCGGATGTGGATACGCGGGTGGATTGGTCCTTGGGAGAATGACTACACCGTGTGCCGAGAATTCGTAAAAACTAGAAACCATGCTACGATCCATTACGCAAACACCATGCTTCAGTCCAGTCGTGGCCAAGTGCAAGCACAGCATCGAAACAAGTTTGCAGCGTGCGCATGGCCCTTCCCCCCCTCCGCGGCCTGGACGGACTCCCTGGCCGAGGGCCCCTGCCGTCGCTCATGGCGCGGGGGACGGGTCCCCACGTTGCCTTACGTCACACTGTCCTCTGCTATGACCCGGAATCGAGTGCGCCTTAAAAGCACGGCAGTGAGAGACATGGAAGGGAAGGCTGGGCCAGGACAGGGAGGACTTTGGGCCGATTTATTCAGGGAGGGGTGAGTGAGGCCATGCCGATGTGCTTACTGCGGGGCTGGGCGCGGGGACTGCCCGCAGCCGTCCCCACCGCTCACCTGCCTGGGGACCTGCACCCTGGTGCCTGGGCGGAGAGGGGCAGCCCCGTCCCGGTCCCTGCAGCTCCCACGGCCACTTTGCTGGCTCACCTCCGCACGGGAAGGACAGCTCATTGCCCGGTGAGCCGCCCTGGGAAGGGGTGCGTGGGGGGGCCTCAGCCACTGCTCACCTCGGGGCACCTGAATGACGTCACGTCACTACAGAAGAAGGCAAGATGAGGACATTTCACCTCGTCGTTGTTCTGTTCTTAGGACGGAGATTGAAATCCAACACCCGCTCTCCTATTGAGTGGTAGGTGTTTTTTCCTCCCTAAAAGATGAGAGGCGGGGAATTGATGCTTCGACGCCCATACTGCTCGGGGAGGCTGAAACCTGACCGCAAACACCCACTCTGTTCCTTTGGTGCAGCGTCTCTCACGGGCCCCAGCCCCCGAGGGACGGGGCGGGGGGTGAGGAGTGCGGATGCTACTGGTCCGCCAGTAGCCACGGGGCCAGCGGAAGACCGACGATCCCGCACAAAGGAAGTTCAGTAAAAGCAGAGGAAGGACAGGAACTATAATGAACCTGAAAAAAAGCTTCATGTTGTTGCAAAAACCCAACGCAAAGAGCACACCTCAAACCACACGGTCCTCATTCTAAGACGTTACAACACTTTCCCCCGTATTGAAAGCGAAGTCCATATGGCTTAAAGCTCGAAGTGCACAGAAGGCAGTGTCTGTCCGTGTTCTCCACCGGCCATCTGTCTGTCTTCCAAGTTCAGCCTGCAGCCTCGTGCGTGGGCTCCTGCTCCCCTCGCCGGCCGGCCTGGGGCCGAGGGGACGGAACCGAGCTCAGGGCCCCGAGGTGCGTCCTGTCCGGTGAACTGTTGGTGGTGATTCTCACGCACAAGTGGCTTTGGACTTTGGACAGAGCGTCTAGGATTTTTGGTTTAGATTATTTCTGCCTCCACTCGGAAAAAGAAGGCAGGAAGGAGGGAAGGGAGGGAGGGAGGAAAAAGGAGGGGAGAGGGAGAGAGAGAAGGAGAGAGAGAAGGAGAGAGAGAAGAACCTTTCCACACCGTCAACTTTTGGAAAAACTGAAAAGGGGCTTTTCGCCCAACACAAAACTCTCCTTGGCCTCCTGGGCCCCCCGGTGGCTGCCCCGAAAGCAGGGGGCCCCACGAAGTGCAGACGGACTAGAGCTGAGGAGACACTACACGCTCCACACATGGCCCCAGGACCGGGTTCCCCACCCTCAGGGCACGGGCAGGTCGCCCCTGCTCCGTGGGGGGTTGGCAGAGTGGCTGTGCACTGTCGCGGGCCCCCTCCTGCTGGCGAGGTGGCGCTAACACCTGGACCGTGGCTCTGGCCTGGGGGGTTGGCCACCGGCTCCTCGGCCACCTCGGCCACCTTGTGCGAGAATAGTGAGATGGCCGGAGCCAGAGCTACGCTACGGGCTCTCGAATTTTCAAAGCAGTTCATGCTATTTTCATGTAGCTAAAAAAAAAAAAAAAAAACAAAGTAGCGACGGGGAAAAAGAAAAAGTTTCCAGGAAACCCATTAAGGCTGAACGCTAGGCTGGGCTGGGGGCAAGGACAGCAGCGCTGGGGGTCAAGGTAGCGGGCAGCGGGCGGGACAGGGAGGCGGGGGGGGGGGGCGTGCTCGGAGGACGGACAGGGCCTGCGGGCGCCGGAGGCCTGGCAGCGAGGCGGTGATTCGGGCCCCGTGTTCTCAGAGCTGTTTCGCTTTATTTGGAGACGCTGACGCTTTCCATCTTTCTCACGTACAAAGCTAAACAATTAATAAAAAGGCACCTGGAGACAGCAGAGACTCATTCATTTCATGTGACATATTTTAAAAAAAGATAAAAAGATTTAAAAAATCCTCTGGTTAACAACGCACGCCTCTGACACAATGAGCAATTCTGAAAGCGCCGTCTCGCTCTCTCTGGGTTCGCGGGCTGGGCCGGGGGCCGTGTTCGCGGGAAGGAACCCGCTCGCCAAGGGAGGGCCCCCCGCGCACACCTGCAGCCCTGGGAGGGGGGGCTCCCTGCTCTGCACCGTTGGCTTCGAGGAAAGAAAGGAAGAAAGGGGCCCCGGGGGGTTCGCCGCTGGACCGACGCAGGGGTGCAAGCGCTGAGCCGTCACCGGGTCAGAGCCCACCGCAGAATCTCTTGCCCCCTCGCCAGGAACCCGAAGGCCGACTCCTTGCCTAGAAACTGCGGAGTGAGAAGATTTCAGAGATGGATGCGGTCGGGCCGAGAAGCGCTGAGCCCAGGGCACACCTGGCTCTGCAGATGTGTGGAGCGAGCGAGCAAGCGGCACCTTGGCCGGGACGTGTCACCCGCGGAACGCCAGGGGGGCAGCTGGTTCTCCGGAGGCTCGGGAGGTAGAGAAGAGGAAGGGCGGCCTGGACGTGGGCGCGCATCTCACTTGACCCCCGCTCCTCCTCCCCCCGCAGCCTCCCTACGTGGCGTGGGGACGCAGAAACCCAGGACGTGGAGGGGTCTGGGGTCTTCCCGCCACTGCACCACCGAAATACACCTTCTCGTAAAAAGAAAAGAAAACAAAGAAACCCGCTTCCTGCAGCGATGTTACAAAAAGCCGTTAAAAAAACCTTTCTAATTGAAATCTAGTGTTCACAAGTGGGTAAAATCATCACTTATCAGAATTCTGGTTGGAACAAAAGCTCGAGCTCAGTTACTGGAGTTGATTGTCTTAACAAAAGGAGGCTGGAAGGCGCGCGGAGGCCCCGCTGCGGCCGTCACACGAAGGAGGAGAAGCCGGTGAGCGGAGTCCGGGCGCCGGGGCCCGCGGGCGCGAACACGGCGCTCTGCGTGGTGACCACCGTGTGCAGGTGCGGCCCCGCCTCGCCGCCCGCCACCGCCTCGTACCTGTGCGGGGCGCGCCGCTTCCACGAGTTGTAGTAGGCGGGGTCGCTCATGTAGTGGTTGACGAAGGAGTGCTGGGGGGGCGCGTCCTCAGACTCGGAGTCGGTGCCCTGGGGAGACAGCGAGACGTGAGCGGGCCTTGGGCCTCGGGGAGGGTGGGCCTGGGGGAGGGGAGGTCAGCCACAGGGGGAGGGTGGCCACAGGCAGGGGGGCTGAGCTGGAAGCAGGGAGAGGCCAGGAGGCAGGACCAGCGATAGCCACCCAAAGTGAGATGGTTTGTGTCCGTGGTTTCCCGCCCTCTCCCCCCATGCCATCCCACGCTCCACGTAAGGTCCGCCCCTCCCCTGCCCGAGCGCAGCACCTCCCCTGCAGTGAAACAGGGCCACACCTGACCCTCAGGATGTGGGAGCCCGTCTCAGGAGGGGTCTGTACTGCACTCCTGCCCCAGGACAGGTCTACACTTCATCCTCTGCCTCAGGAGAGGTCTACACCGCCTCAAGGGGGTGCACTGTGCCCTCCCAGGGCAGACCTCCTGCATGCAGGCAGGGGTAAGAACGGTCCAGGGTCCTCGGCTTGCCCGGGACTACAGTGTAGGCTGCCCCAGACCGAAGGGAGCCAGCCCCGAGCACCCGTGGAGGTGAGGAAGGGGTGTCCTGTGGGGGACACAAATTCCGCCTGATGTCACATCTGTGTGGACCTCTGCGGGGAGGCTACCGAAGAAAGGGGCCCTCGAGCCACGATGTTGACGGTAGCCGTCGACTCCTCCCTCCCCAGGCGCTGAGAGGCCTGACCCCTCCCCTCACAGCACGCGAGAGCCAGCCCTGTTGACGGGTGAAGGCCAGTCGGAGCGGTTTTCCCCCGTCTTTATAATAAAATAAATCCGCAGTTTCCATCGAGAACACGTAGCCCACATCGTGTCTACGTTCATGTTCTTAAAGCCAAGACCCTGTTTCATGGCTTTGGGACTGATTTGAAGTCACTGGAAGCAATATTAACAGAGACAGCAGAGGCCGTTTTCCCAAGAAGGGGGAGGCCCCCACTGTCCCTGCCCCAGAGGAGCTCGCGTACCCCCGGGGAGCCCTGCTGCCCGTCCACAGGCTGGCCGGCTCCGCCGCTGGGCCCCACACGGAGACGCCCCCTCCCTGTACCCTGAAAACACAGTGGGCTCCTCCCTGCCCCACTGCGGACCTCGCAGGGGACACCTTGAAAACGCCAAATATGGGTCTACAGACATGAGGCCCACCAGCCTTTCAAGTTCAAGGCCAGGACAGGAGCCTGTGGCTGGGTAAAGCCTCTCCATTCCGAGGTGCCCTGCCTGGCCTCTATCCCCGACGCTCCAGCACACGTCCTCTCTGGGCCCGGCTGTCTCAGAATCAGCAGGGAGGCTTTGGGAGAGCACAGATTATGGGGTAGGCTTCCTGTGGTCTTGACTGAGCGGGCCTGGGGGAGGGCCCGGGAGTGCGCGGTCCTCAGACGCTCTGGGGGGTTCCCGTCAGTGGCCAGGCTGGAGTGAGGGCACGACTCATGTCACGTGTCATCTGTATTGAGACTCAAAAAGGCAGAGGGTCCCTTGGCGCTCTGAGTCACTGCCCCTCATCTGACGGGGAGCGAATGGCCCACATCATGCGCGATCCGGGGACTGTGTCCTGTTGGCCTGTAAGAGCAGGTGACATCTAGGCTGTGAAGGCCCTTGTGGCCCCGGGGGGAGCCGCAGACTCCTGGGATTTTCCAGACACAGACTTGAAACTTGGGCTCTCCCTGGAACATTTACGGGAAAGTATCAGTAAGTCACAGATTTGGGACTTCTCGGGGCATGTGCGTCATGGGACAATCGGCTGTCGGCAGCTGAACACATCTGTGGTCCCTCCGCTCTGTACTGAGTCAGAGCTCCTACAAATGCAGGTCTGAGGACTGTCCTCTCCCGACACAGCCCGCGATGCAGGGAACACCTAGCTCCTCCAGAACCGGGCGCTGAGGGTGACAACAGACCACAGGCCTGAGAGCAGGGACGCGACCACATACAGGTAGTCCCTGAAACCACACGGTGACCTGTGACGGGGGGATTTTTATTCCCATTTTATGGATGAAGAAAGGCTCAGAGAGAAAGGCCAGCTGCCCAGTGTCCCCAGTGGGGTGGGAGCCGCGGGGGAGCTTTGAGGGCCTGGGGCCCCTGCTGGTGCGGAACTGGTTCTCTGAGCTGACCCGACTCACACCCCGCCGTTGGTGATTCCCAAACCCTCCGTGCTCTGAAAATCAAAAGCCGTTTTTGTGACGCACCTGGTGGCAAAGCCTGACCTGTGTCGAGCTAATTTGGCAGCTAACTCTGAGCTGCACTGATGGGAAACTATTTAGTGTGAATGTTCTTAGGTTTTCTGCAGAAATACTAACGTGCTTGATCACGGATTGCGGCCTGGCCCTGCCGGGGATGCTCACGCAGCCCGGAGAAATGCGAATTCTTGAACGTATCTGACCTGGAGGGGTGCAGGTTAAGAGACAGGGCACCCGTATTTCTGGCGGCTAAGGTTTATTCTTCGTCTGTTTTCCAGAGGACTCGAGGGGCTTCTGAGGCAAAGCTCTGTGTAAACCGAGACGGGCAGGAACGACAACAAGGGTCATGCGAAGGAAGCTGGTGGAATCTGTTATCGGTCCCTGAGTTGGGTCTGTCCCTTCTGCAGACACCCATATCTTGGTCCTAAATTCCTGACTTCGGAGAAAAGAGCTCACGTTGAGATCCGTTGGGGGGTGTCCTCCTCTCGAGAAAGTCACGGGACACTCAGGCTTGAGGACGGCAGGTTAGTCCCAGGCTTCACGAACCGGGGTCAGGGGTCAGGGTCGTCCTAAGACTGAATGTGAGATTCAAGATTTTCACCCGCTTCACCCTGTACCCTGCGGTGCTCGGGCCGCCCCGTGCACCGTCCGTCCCCGCCACGAAGGATGTGTGAGAGGAAAAACGTGAGAAAGAGCAATTAGATCCAGTCTCCTCGCTCTGTGAGGAGCGACCTTCTCAGGGTCACACTGGCCAGGGACAGTGCAGGCCCACACGCAGCGCTGGCATCACAGCCAAAGGTGGCAGAAATAAAGCCTTTTTAGTAACACTTCGGGACACCTTGAAGCACAGCGGTGTAAAAGGGTAGAAGGACACTTCACGTGGTGGGTCTTCCGTCAGGTCTCCGTGTCGGGGGACATCACCACATGCTGAAGTCACCTGCGCTGGCCGTTCTGCTTTGGCAGACCTGTCCAGCACACACGTGATGACCCTTTGGGCCCTTCTCCGTCTTCTTGCTACCCCTGCCCACCCCTCCTCCTGTAGCTGTTTGGGTCGTGGAGAAGCCGGGCTCACAGTGGCCAAGTGGCACTGGGGGGGCGGGGTGGCAGTCTGGTCTAGAAGGGACTCCCAAGTTCCTGAAGGAGGCAGCCTTTCTACGGGCGCGTCCAGCCCTGCTCAGATAGTAACGCATCCCGGATCCCACCGCGGTGTGCGTGCTTACATGGCGGGCCACAGTTTCACTGGACATGTGTTCAGCTGCTACATCATTCTGTATTTTCTCAGCCACGGACCTAGAGGTCTCAGCCACGGACACAGAGAGAGGGCTCTGTGACATGTGGGTGCTAAGGGGAGGCCCCGGGTGGGGCTGTCTAGCTCACAGTGAAGTCCCAGGGTGCGTGTCTGGGCGTGGCCCTTCCCGAATGAACTTCAGGAAGTGATCACAATGGCTCCCCCCCAAACAGTGATTGGCTAGTGGGTATACATGTGACTTAAGCTTAGCCAATCAGAATCCTCCCTGGGACTCTTTATGCTCCACCTGGAAGAAGACGGCTCTGTAGGCAGCGAAGCCAGGCAGCCGTGAGCCCTGAGCGGGCAGGGTCCATCGACCCAGCCAAGAGCCGCCGGGAGAAGTTAAGACCATCGTGCAGAGAGACAGGAGAGGCAGGAGCCCGAGAGTGGGGGGGTCACATGACACACACACCCAGCCTCTTGGTGCCTGCTCAGCCCTCCCCATTACCTCCCCCAGAGAGCAGCGACTTAAAATGTCATCCTTTCCCCTGCTGCCTGCTCTATTTATTGTTTATGTGACATTATTATTTTTTAATGGGGATGTATTTTAGTGAGTTAGAATTATTGACGAAAAGGCAATGCTGCAGAATCTTTTTTTAAGTTTACTATGTGATAGGAAGTGGCGATGTGTGTTGGTTTCCCTGGAAACCACAGAAGGACAACAGGTGACTGGCTGTGGTGGCAGTTTCTAACGGTGCACGGACGCCTGGCAAGCAGCTAACAGAGATAACCTCAACACTTTCAGTATTCTATCTGCAAGATGAAAGAGCCAAATAATATTAGGGAATGAATTAGGTACGAGGGGGTTGATCTAGGTTGGAGCAGGAGAGATTTTGAGAAGGGTTCGTTGCGATCTTGAAAACGGTTTTTATAGTGCGACTTGAACAGCAGTCCCGTGTGAAAGACCAACGCTCTCATTCCGAACCCGAGAAAGACAAAGAACAGCGGCACGCGCCCCACGACACTGACGGCCTAACTCGGAGTGCCTCCGACCAGGTTTTGTGCTACCGTGAGCCCATTCACAGAATTTCCACGTGAAGCAATATTTCTGAAAACGGTTAAAAACACCCTGGGGAGGAAAGGATGGCATCGCTGCTTTTGCAGTGAAATATCAGCTTCGCGGAAGAGCTCTTCCAGCAAAGACTGTGGAGGGTTTCTGTCTCCTTACCTCCCCTGGGCTCTGGAGGGGGCGCTGGGCTGGAAGGGAGGGCAATACCCTCCGTGCTCCTGAGCCCTGCTGCACATCCAACCACGGACTAAGCCCAGGGCCAAGGACGCATCTTACTCTTCGCACCTGACATCTCAGTGTACAATGTATTTAAACCCAGAAGCTGCCTCTAGTAGGGAGGATTAATATCTGAAATCTAGGGGCGTCTGGGGGGCTCAGTCGGTTAAGCGTCCAACTTCGGCTCAGGTCATGATCTCATGGGTTCGAGCCCCACGTCAGGCTCTGTGCTGACAGCTCAGAGCCCGGGAGCCTGATTTAGATTCTGAGTCTCCCTCTCTCCACCCCTCCCCTGCTCGTGCTGTCTCCATCTCTCTCAAAAATGAATAAGCATTAAAAAAATTAAAAAAAAATCTGAAATCTAAATGCAAATGCAAGTCACTTATTAGGTATCCCATTTGAAACAGGTGCTAGTGGTGTATTCTATTGCTGCCCATGCCTGGGTCTGCTCTCTCTGGGACCCTTGCTCACCTCTCTGAGGGCTCTGTCTACAGTTCGGCAAATTGATTCTATTCCTGTGAATTTGGGGTTACTGGGCCAGGCCAGAAATCATCGCCACATTTAGGAATCTTAGCTCATTCTCCCCTCGGAATATCAGAACCATTCATTACGAAGGCAAACGGTGTTTCCAGAATGGCCGGTGAGGAGCTAGTGAGACAATGATTTAACTGGAGAAAGTTATTTTATAAACAGGCATTTAAAGTCTCTGGGCATAGTGGCCAGGACATACAGCAAACAGAGAGAGATTTACTCCACTAAGAACAGCAAGAGTCGGAGGGACTTGAGCCGTGACCTGCGTCACCCCCGCCTCTGACCCCCAGCTCAGTGTGACAGCAGCTCTACCCCTGGCAGGTGTGGCCAGGAGAACTGGGTTCCCTTCCCTCACCCTGTCTTCACCCCTAGGCCGGATGGTCTACACCACTTGTGGTAGGTTGAGAATACTGAGCCCCAATTGCCCCTGCCTCAGCTAGCTCGTAGGGGAGTTTGATGCCGGGGGGCACGCCCAGAGATCGGGGACTCTCATTTCCACCCAGTGTCCTACTTGTACAGCAGCTGTGTCACTGTGGGAGAAAAGGGCCACTGGTCCACCCCCAGGTTTGGTGCTGTGACATGGAAGTCCTGCACAGCGGGGAGAGATGGTCCATTGGAACTGAGAGATCCCGACTCTCCTAAAGGGAATGGCTTGGACTGGAACAGAGCATGCCTAAGGGCAGTGTTGAAAACAGAGGAATCCTTCGGCGTAAGAAAGTAAGAGGAAGCTGGCTGTTCCGTGATGGTAATAAGCGAAACAATAAACCAGCCAGAAGTTTAACAGAGAGAACCAGGGAAAGAGCGAGCCAAGGAGAGCCTCCTTGGGGTCAGAGCAAAATTCAGATTGACAACATCCTGCCACTGCAAAGGGGCTGCAGTTTAATGGGACTGAGCTATGGAGTGACATATAGCCCAGGGCACTGTGAAAACAACCGAGCTGGCAAGTGGTGAAGGTTAAGAGCTGGGTTGATACCAACAGTGGCAGGCCATCCAGAATCTTAACGGGGGGGTGGGGGGTGGGGTGGTGGTGAGAAAAAGCGACGAGAGATCCTGGCTGGGACCGTCGTCATTCCTGGTATTCAGGGGTCCCGAATGTCTTCCCAAGACTGCACTTGTCAGGAGCGGCATCCGAAAATCCCCCCCATGGGGGAACAGTCTTCCACTGAACTCATCCAGCCAACACCAAGAACGATCCTCGGGGTGGAGCAATCCATAGTCACAGGTGGTACCATATATTAACCAAATGAACTGTTTGCAAAAAACACAGGACAGTGTGTTCCACACTGTGGCAAAGAGCAGGCAGCATCGGAGGAGGCCCGAGTGTTGGGAGACAAAGACTTTGAAAGAAGCTATTATAGGGGCATCTGGGTGGCTCAGTTGGTAAAGCGTCCAACTTCGGCTCAGGTCATGATCTCAGAGTTCATGAGTTCAAGCCTTGCGTCGGGCTCTGTGCTGACAGCTCAGAGCCTGGAGCCTCCTTTGGATTCTGTGTCTCCCTCTCTGCGACTCCCCCGCTCATGCTCTGTCTCTGTCTCTCCCTCTCCAAAATAAACATTAAAAAACAAGTTAAAAAAAAGAAAGAAGCTCTTACAATACATTCACAGAACTAAATAAGCTATGTTTAAAGAATGGAAGAAGATGATAATACTGCACCAAGTAGAACATATCAATAGAGAAATTATTTTAAAAGAACCAAGTAGGAAGTTTTGGCACTGAAAAATACAATAGCCAAAACAAACAATTCACTAGAGGGGCCCCACGGCATGCTGGGTCTGGCAGAGGAAAGAGTCAGGGCACGTGGAGGTATCGACAGAGGTTCAGCAATCTGAAAAAGGGAGGAAAAAGCATGAACAGACACGAAGAACAGTAATGAAAGGCAAGAGCACCTGATATATGTGGGACAAGGCTGAGGACACCCACACACGAGACGGTCATGACAGCACCATGAGAGGAGAAAGACAGAGGCAGAAAAAATAGGGGGAGAAATGGCTTAAAACTTCTCAGATTTGATCAAAAGCATTAATCTACACACTGATAAGCTCTATAAACACCAAGTAAATCCACACGCAGACACCTCACAGTCAAAAAGACAAAGAGAGAAACTCTTAAAATCATGGACAAGGGAATTCGAATAATATTAAGAGTTGGCTTCTAATCAGAAAAAAAAAGATTAGAGACAGAAAGCAATGGGGCAGTATATTCAAAGCGTTGGATAAAAACTGCCAGGCAAGGATCAGCAGAAGTACCCTCAAAAATGAAGGTGAAATAAAGGCAGCCCAAGATAAGTAGAGGCAGGAAAATTCATCGCTATCCAACCTGCCTTACAAGAGATACTACAGGACGACTGTCAGGTTGAAATCAGGGGACACAAGCAAAAGTGTAAATTCATAGGAAAAGACAGAAGGTAGTAACCAAGATGATCACACATGGGTAATTACAAAAGACAGCATCTTTCTTATCTGAATTAAAAAGCAATTGCACAAACTGATATGTATATAATTGTATTGTTGGACCTATGATGTATAGAAATGTAACTTTTTTTATTAAAATTTTTTTAATGTTTATTTTTGAGAGAGAGAGAGAGAGAGAGAGAGAGACAGAGTGTGAGTGGCAGAGGGTCAGAAAGAGAGGGAGACACAGAATCTGAAGCAGGCTCCAGGCTCCAAGCTGTCAGCACAGAGCCCGATGTGGGGCTCAAACTCACAAACTGTGAGATCATGACCTGAGCCGAAGTGGGATGCTTAACCGACTGAGCCACCCAGGTACTCCAGAAATGTGACATATTTAACAAACAGCACAAAGGAGACAGTTGAGTGAAGAAATGATACCCAATGGTACCTTGAATCTGCAGGAAGAAATGAAGAAGTATACAAGAAGGGTAAAATGGTAAACTCCAGTTATATATTTGCTTTCCTTTCCCCTCGACTTCCTTAAAAGATGTATATAGTTCTGTAAAGTACTAACTATAAAAATGCATTCTTGAGTGTAACATTATGGATCTACAAACATATCATGTATATTAATAGCACAGAAAGGGGAGGAGGCCAGAGAGATATACAGGAATAAAGTTTCTATACATCACTGAGATTTAGTATAAATCTTTTTTTTTGAGATTTACTATAAATCTTAAGTAAATGTTGATACTAGAGCAATCACTGACAAAAATAACCGAAAAAATCGAGTAAAAGCAAAACGAGAATTAAAATGGTACACCGGAAAATTTTCACTTATAAAAGAAGAAAGTAAATGGGGAAAAAAAGAGGAATAAAGACATGAGACATATAAAAGAGAAATATCAAAATGGCAGATGTAAATTCTACCTTAGCAGTAATTACATTAAATGTGAATGGATTAAACAATCTATTCAAAAGGCAGAGATTGGCAGAAAGCTCTATGCTACCTGTAAGAGATACATTCTAGATTCAAAGATGCAAATAGGTTGAAAGTACAAGAGTGGAAATAACATACAATGTCAGCTATAACCAAAAGAAACCTGGAGTGGCTGACTAGTATCAGACAAAATAATCGTGAAGGCAAAATTGGGACAGAGACAAAGAGGGCCATGCTGATGACAGGGCCAATTCATCTACAGGACACGGCTATCATAAACATACATCTACCTGAAAACAGAGCCACCGAAATACACGAAATTAAACTGGCTGAATTGGAGCCAGAAATCGAGTTCAACAGTAATAGCTGGAGACTTGAGTACATTAGCAGATGGCAGAAGATCAGGAATCCGGGCAACTCCCACAACACTAAGTCAGCCAGCCTGAACGGACACGTCCAGAGCACTCCACACAACCGCAGGATGACACATTTTCTTAAGTGAAGATGGAACACTGTTCTGGCACAGACCGCAAAACAAGACTCAATAAATTTAAAAGGACTGAAACTATACCAAGCATGTTCCCGCACCACAATGGAATAAAATTAAAAAAAAAAATCAATAACAGAAGGTCATTTGGGAAATTCACAAATATGAGGAAATTAAAAACAGACTCTTAAGTAACCAAGGTTCCAAGTGAGCGAGTTGTGTGGTATGTGAATTATATCTCAATTAAGCTGTTTAATACATGTGGTTCGCAGCAAACTCTCCCATCTGAGCTGGTGTTTCCAAGATGACGGAAGTCCCCAGGTCCCTCTGTTGGGACCCAGTGCATATCTGGTGCTTACACATCTCCCAAATCCATAAGGTTCAAAGACAGGACCTAGCAAGATTAGAAAGCTACGAACTTTGGGAAAAAGACGGGCCTCACTGTATCTCCCCAAGGGCCCAGGAGCAGACAGGACCCAGGCACGTGAGTTCTCGCCTGGACTCCATGGGACCTCGGCTGGAGGCAACTGTGAGAGCTTCCTGGGGGCCTGGGCCCCAGATCTTAGGAGAAATTCTGCACGTATATGGAGCATCCACACCTCTCATCAGCTTCCTGATAGAGCCTGTGACCCAAAAAGCATTAAGAACCACGAGAAGCGTCTGTGGGAATAGGCGCTCCTTGCTCCTGGCACACAGCTTGCCGAGAGAGAGGAAGGCAGGCCCCTCGCGCACTCAGCCACGGGCGTGGAGCTGGGACGGCTCAGTTCTGTGCAGCAGGCCTGCTGGGAGGGACAGCACTGGGAGCCTGGCGCTAAGGTCTGCCTCCCACCACGCGTGTCCAGGGAAGACGGAGAAACTTCTGTAAGCGCCGGCTTTGTCCTCTGTGATGTGAGGGTCATGACAAGTGCCCCGCAGGGCTTAGTGTGAATTCCACATCCCTCTCCTGCGCCTGCCCTCCCCCTACTCTCTCTCTCTCTCAAATATAAATAAAATCTTTAAAAAATTAACAAAATCAATTTTGTTGATTTTGGCCCATAGTAGGTGCTCAGGTACTGCCTATGCCCCGTGGAACCGCTACTCGCTCCACCCGCAGGGCTAACGCGTGCTGGCCGAGAACTGAGGACAGACGCCCGGCGGGGGCCATGCAAACGTGTCTCTAAATTGCTGGCACACGCGGTGCCCAACGTGTTGCTTTTGGTGCAAACAGCTAGAAAAAGCTACACGAAGGCTGTTATTTCTTTCTCACAAAAACACAGGTCAGTTTTGCAGCATTTCACTTGCGAGCCCCTTGATTTCAGACAGATGGAACCCCGGCGGCTGCGTGCTGTTTCCACCGTGCCCAGGGCGACGGCACAGACAGGGCGCCGGCGTCCCCTGTAAACAGGAAACTCGAAGTGGAGCGGGCCCGGTGCCACTCTGACAGCCACCTGCTGTCCGTCTCACCTGGACTCATATACAAACCATTTTATTGAGCCTCGGGGCTTAATAAGGCCTGAATTCGGGTCCAAATGAAGGTGGGACTATTTTAGATTAAATATTGATTTAGAGTATGAATGTCAAGAGGTGGGGCAGGCCTACGTGTCCAGCAAATGGCTTGGTGATTTTCCTGCCTTTCAACACTGGGCACGTCTGAAAGAAAGACATTTAGGACCGATAGGGAAGCACGCCGCAGACTGCCACTTCCGCTGGTTTTGCTCCTAAGTGTCACACTGAGGCAGCGCACTTGTGCGGAGAGGCACTTCCGAGGGGCAGGGAAGGCTGAGCCTCCCAGGGCGGCCTCCCACGGAGGTCTCCTCTCCGGATGACATCCTCCCTGCCTGCTCCCCGACGGAGGCCTCGCACCCGCGTGCTCAGCTGCACGAGCGAGCGCTCGGACACACGGGAGGCCTCACACATGCGGGCCCACGGGTCCCGGGTGGGAGGGTCACCCCCTCGAGGGCAAGATCCCCCTGGTCCATCCGCTTGGGGAGGACAGAGACCAGCCTCAAGGCTCCAGACCCTGTAACTGTCCCAGAACGGCGGTGGCTCAATCCAGCTCGGCACAAAGAAGCAGGGCGGGTGGGAGGGGAGGGGGGTGCTGGGTGCGGGTTCCCAGGTTGTGTGGGTTTTGCAGGCTCAGGCCGTCCGCCACTCGAGCCGGGGTCTAGAGGCCACGTTCTGTGGTCCCCACCAGAAAACACAGTTCATTTACGGAAGCCAAACGCGAAGTGAACTGGCTTTGGGATCGGAAGCCACTTGGGCGAGGTATTGACTCCAGAGCTCCCTCCGGGCCTGAATGAGCCCCAGCATGTATTTTCCTCGTCGGTAAAAGGGACTCATCTGCCCCCAGCCCTGCGGCCCCGCGACTCAGGGCGGACCGGGGAGGCAGCCCCCCGGGAAGGCAGAGGGCTCGGCCCAGAGGCGGGGACGGCGGCCGCGGGCACTGACCTCCGATTCCGAAGCGTCCACCGACTTCTCCTTGAGGTTTGTGCTCTCGGTCAGCACGGCGCTGTTGTATTTGTTGCAGATGTCCTCATCGGAGTAGTGCAGGCCGCCGGGGCTGGGCCGGGGCGGGGACCTAGGACAGGACGCCGCCACGGGACGGGCGAGGGCTCAGCGCGACTCTGGGCCGCAGACACCTCCCCGGGGGCCTCCTGACCCGCCCTCTGGCCGCTGCCCTGTTGGGACGGGCGCACGTCCATTCTGGCGGCACCCGTCTGCCACACGTGGCGCCCGAGAGGCAGGGACCCCCGAACGCTCAGCCAGCCTGCGGGCGCTCGGCCTCCCCCGATCACACCCCTCCGCGCCCGAGACAGGCCTTCCTTTTGTATCCCTGGTGGGGGCGAAGGAGCCCCCTGCCATTCGCGTCCCGCTAGGCTCACCGCTGCTCTGTTGGGTTCTGGTGGGTACCCCCGGGCACGGCAACACGCCTGCAGCCAGCACCCCCCTGCCCGCTGGCATCAGGGCTGGATCAGACCGTTGGGCAGATGTGGCCCAGGCGGGTTACGGCTGCGGCGTCCCTACCTGGTCCCGTTCTTCTTCGAGAAGGTGTTCTTGACATTGAGGTGGCGGCTGTTGAGCTCCAGGGCAGCAAACCCACCGTTGTCCAGGGTCATGGTCTCCTCCATGTTGGAGATGCTCTTTCCTAAGCCGGGACGGGAGAATGGGTTCAGGTGCTGCGGTGAAGGGCTCACGGCAGCTCTGCTGCGCCGTGAGGCTGGCCGGACCCTGGTGTGCACCGGGTCCCTGCCGGAGCGGAGCCCAGAGCTGGGCCGGACCCGCCTCGGCGTGCAAGGCCGCTGGAGGCTCGCGGGGAGGGAAGCAGCGCGGGGAGCGCCGCGGTGCCGGTTTTGCCTGACACCAAACACCAGTGCTCCCATCAATATTTGACGGAGGAGCCCTCGGAATGCATGAGCTTTTTTTTTTTTTTCGGTTGAGAAATTAAATATTATATACATTTCAAAATAAAAACCTCATGAGCATGTAATAAAACAGTACGTAGAAAGTAGATTCGCAGGGGGTGACGGTGCAGGGGACACGGTGTCTTTCTGGGGTGGTGACAATGTTCTAGAATTGGCTGTGCTGATGATGGCACATATCTGTCAATATGCTAGAAATCGCTTAAAAAATAAGTTTATAAATACATACGGAAACATATCCTAAACTGTATCGGCAGATCCAAACGATTAACTGTGAGGTTGGGAGAAACCCCAGGAGATGCCGAGTGTCCCATGTCTTCCCATGGGCTGTCTGCCCCCTTCCCCCAGAGTCCTCCTGGAGCACCGTACCCTTCTTTCAGCTCACAGCTGAAGCGTCACCAGACCAGAGAAAATCTTCCAGACCACCGGAGACAGCAACCGCTCCTCCTCCTCCTCCTCCTCCTCCTTTTTTTCCACTTCCTCCTTCACCTCCTCCATCTCCTCCTCCTCCTTCTCGTCCATCTCCTCCTCCATCTCCTCCTCCTCCTCCTCATCTCCACCTCCTTCTCCTCCATCTCCTCCTCCTCCATCTCCTCCTTCTCCTCATTTCCTCCTCCTTCTCCTCCATCTCCTCCTCCTTCTCCTCCATCTCCTTCTCCTCCATATCCTCCTCCTCCATCTCCTCCTTCTCCTCCTCCTCCATCTCCTTCTCCTCCACCCCTCCTCCTCCATCTCCTCCTCCCCCTCCTCCTCCTCTTCTTCTCCCAGAAATCTGCGGCGCTTCCCCCATGGTGCTCATCACCAGCAGCACCATTTTTCACTGTTTGCGTGTTCCTTACTGTCCGCCTTCCATCTCCCCTGGCTAGACCACAGCCCTCAGAGGCAGGGACCCCACCTGTTTTTCTCCCGCTGTCTTAGCCTCTTGTCCTAGCCTCCGGGACAGAGGCCTGTTCCAGGTTTGTTAAAGCCCCATGGCAGACTCTCTGCTTTGAACCAGCACACTGCCCTCCTTCCCAAGGGGCCGGACCACTCCAGCGCCTGCGGCAGGAAGAGCCAGCAGAACACAGACCTGCACATGGTGGGCGGACTTGCTGGTGGGCCGGGCCGGGGGCTGGGGGCTGGGTGATGAGTGGGTGGGCAGGTGAGAAGCAATATCAGAAAGGAAATGCAGTGGCGGGGGGGCTGTTGGGCCGGAACGGTGAAGGTTTAGGGTCTGTGTGTCTCCTGGCAAGAAGGCAGACATTCGAGGAGACACGTATTTTTTTTTCTAGGCTTCAATTATGCTGTTGAATTACTACTCGAGGGTGAGGCTGAGTATCAGAAGCTGCAGGTCAGATCTGTCTTTTCGGGGCTGTTTTCCAGATGCAGAAGGAGAGTGAAAAGCGGGGAGATTTTCTATGTGCCAGACACAGGGTCCTGTAATAGCATTAACTCAATAAAATGACATGCCATTCATACACAGTAAATCCCATAGGAATAAAATCTGATTTACGAACACTTGTTAGAAGTGAATTTATACAGAAAAAAATAAATCCTTTCTTGGAGGGATGAATTGCTTAACCGTAGGGAAGCAAATGGTGAGGCGCCTGGTTTCGTTAACCCGTTAGGGGCAGCGACGGATGGAACTGGGAGGCTGAGGCCGCGGGAGCCGCGCGGCCCAGCCCCTCACCCCAAGGGCTCACGGCGGGCTCGTCTGTAGGAGAGCTCCCCCCCCCCAGGGGACTGCCTTCCTAGGGAGCAAAGGCAGGGGGGCTGGGGGGAAGGGCTCTCGCTACGGGATGACACCAGAGGGCTGGTCACATTGTTGGCCCGGCTACCGCTGTGAGGGGACAGACTGCCGTACAGAGCGCAGTGACAAGCCCATTGTGCAATGAAGGGGTCTCGTAGGTTATTAGCAGAATTTTAAAAACAACTGAGGAGAATAAATGCATAAAGTGTACTAATCTGAGGCATCCGGAGTGACTTTTTTGTGTTACATGTATAACCGCCATGGGCGTAGAGATACAGAACCCCAGAACCCCGAGGGGCTCCCTCACCGACCTTCTCTGTTTATACTGCTCTGCCAACAGGCAACCACTATTCTGTCTTCTAGAAACTCCCACTCATTTTGGTGGTTCCAGACCTTCCTATAAATGGAGTCCGGCTTTGCCCCATGTTCGCGTGTCCATTTCTCTGATGAGGGTGACCTGCTCAGTGACAAACACTTATGGAGAACCTTCCGGACGCCAGGAGCTTATACTGGGGATACAGTGGAGAGCAGGTGGCACAGGGCTCGGCGCTGGGACGCGGGGTGAGAGGCGAGGTGTAAAGCGCACCCCTCTCTGGCCGTGCCCCACACCTTGTTTCTGTTTGTGGCTCCATGAGCCACACCGACCCTTGGAGACGCGTCCAGTCTGGGGATTCATCTATTTAATGCTTTAAGTATCACAGTCAGAAACGCCGCTGCACCTGGGCAGTGGTACTTACCGGGAGAACAGATTCAGGGAGGCCAAAAGGGCCCCAACGACAGACGGGACACGCGGCTCACCGGCGGGCAGAGCCGGGGCCAGAACCCGGGCCCCCGAGCTCTAGGCGCCCGCCTGCCGCACCCCGCAGCCTCCCGAAGGAAACACGCTACGCCCGTTTTATCATCCGCAGGCGGATGGGACGCAAGGGGACGCTGGCCCCACGACCCTGGAGAGACGGGAGAAAACATCGGCGGGGGTGGGGGAGGGGAGGATAAGGCGGACGCCTCACCTGTGCTGCAGCTCCTGTATCTCTTATTCTGCGTGTGCAAGACCAGGGCAAACACCACCAGCAGCAGGACGATCAGGAGCGACAGCGCCACCACCAGGAGGAACCACCACTCCACGTAGAACGGGGTTTCCACTTGGGCTGAGGGGCACAGAGACACACAGTCACACGCGGCGGAGACTCCTGCCACCTGGCCGGGAACGGGCTCCCGTGCGGGGTGGGGGCGGGGAGAGAGGGGGTGACGAGCCCCGGGTCACGGGGCGGACGGGACCACGGGCTGCTGTGGGTGACGGCCTCCCAGACACAGGCTCCGACGCAACGGGCTCCGCGGCCGTTGCTCCTTCCCTGCGGGAACCGGGCTCGGGGCTCCCGTGGCGCCCACGCTGTCCTTCCCCAGAGCTCCCCCTGCGCTCGGCCATCCACGCCGTCCTTCGGGCCACTTCCCCTGACCTCCGCTGCCTGCGGATGTTGGCCGGGGTAAAGACAGGAAGGGACGGCGTGCCTGGATGCTCTCCTCTCTTCCAGGGCCCAGGCTTCCCTCCCAGATGGCCCCCCCGGGGTCCCCTGACCCTCTCCACCAGGCCGTCACCCACCCCTGCCCGCCACAGTCTCCTCTCAGCCTTCTCTTCCTGGCTCACCCCAATCCACTCCCTACACTGACACCAGCGAGATCTCGCTCAGATGGAAACAAACTGTCCCTTGCTAAAAGCCTTCGGTGGCCCCGCATTAGCCACGGGGCGCAGTCCCAGCCCAGGGGGCCCCGCGGGCTGACTCCTGCTCCCTCCCGGTGCTGGATCCCAGCCACAGCCCGTTCTGCCACACCAGGGCTCCCCAAGCGCCGGGGCCGTGCTTTATGTATTTCGTGCCTCCAGCAAAACTGAGAACTGGCCCATCTTTCCATATGTTTTCTGAGGAATCGAACAGAAAAAGTTCGTTTAGAAGGTGCTTTGAAGGCACCCTTCTTGCTCATGTTTTATTCTGTTTACCAAGAACAGAAAAATGGGAATTGTGTCTTGGTAGGTGCCGGATGGCCCTGGGGTCCTGCTCGGTGCCTCCCCCCTGCTTCCTCCCACCCCCCGCAGGGAGCTGGTTCGGAGGCATCAGAGGGGACAGGAAGCCTATTACGGGTGAGGCCCAAGGCCCACCTGCCAGCGGCAAATACAACTACCTGCGGTTAAACCTCTCACTGGGCAGGTGAAAAACGTGTGCACGCCGGGGGTGAGAAAGGGGAATTTACTTTGGATAATGTAACAGCACAGGGGTCCTGGGAGCTGGCAGCATTTGGAGTCCAAAATACATAAGTGGTTTTCAGGCTGCACGTTAAGAGCTCCCATGTAACAAGCCAACAAATCCCAGCTGACTGCCCGGTGGAAGAGGCTCAGGTGGGCCTGGAAAGGAAAGGCCTCGGTGCCCGCGGGATTCTCACCCAGGACAGACCTGCGGGCGGGTCCCGAGGACAGACCTGCGGGCGGGCAGGTGCCGGGCTGCCGGCTGCTCTGAAGGGTGAAGTAAGGGAGCACAGTCATGCCGGCCACCACGGCGGGTGAGGGGTGCGGTGGGTTTCAGAGAAAGAGCGCGGCCACACGCCCCATGAACAGCGGGGTGAGAGGGCTGTCTCCTGCGGGGACCGGCTGCTGCCATCGGCCGTGTGTGTGTGTGTGTGTGTGTGTGTGTGTGTGTGAGGGGAGGGGGGACCAGAGTCTCTGTGCGTTTGGAACCTCCGCACATCGACTTTCCACAGAGGAACCAAGAGAGGGAAATCTTGAATTGCGGAACTGGGGTGACGGGTGACCAGGGATTTCTCATTCGAGTCTCTCTTTTTGGGGGTGTGTTACATTTTTCGTGTGAGAAATGAAGGAAATGAGGAAACTGTGCCGTGTGAGAGTCTTATTTGTCAAACAAGCCAGCGGTACGCTGGGTCCCCTCCCGGCAGACCCCCTCGCGGGCCCCCGGGGTTGTGGCGTCCGAGTGCGCCCACGGACACTGTCCTTCCTCCAAGTCCGCGGCAAAGGGGAGATGAGGGGTTTTCCGCACACGAGAGCCGTCGGTAGCTTCAGCAAACCCACGTGCAGGGGAAGTGAAACACGTTTCTCTTGACGGTAGGGACGCCCGTCTGCAGCTCTGGCCTCGCCCCTGCCCTGCCTGTAGGGGGCTGCCTGCTCCCTTTCTGAATGGCCCTCCCCTTGCTCCCTGCGGTCCCTCCAGAGCTGGCTGCCCCCTACAGGCAGGGGTGGGGGGGGGATCCACTGCAGCCCCCCAGGCGGTGTGACCACCATGTTGGGTGGGGCCCCCGTGGGGGTCGTTCTCCAAGCACACCTCCCCCCCGGGCTGAAGGCAGCCTCCCCTCCCCTCTCTGCCTGCTGTTCGGGACTTTGTCTCTGCTGCTTCCTTCCCCTATGGCCTCCTCACTGTGCCCCCTTCACCACCCAGACCCCCCTCCTCCGAGAAGCCCTTCCTGATTCCTGGTGGTCACCCTCTCCCCATCTGTTACACCCCCTATCACATGGCTGGTGAGGGCGGCCAGTCCGTCAGGCTCTGGGCAAGAAACCTCGCGTCTCCTACCCAGAGTGGAGCTGGGCCTCATCCCACAGGGCGGCGACCGGTATGGGGCTCACGGCCGGGAGGCCCCCCCATCAGACCCAGCCTGTGTGTGGCACTAAGACACTCCCCGCGGGCTGCTGGGGCGATTTCTGCATTTCAGGCGTCGCACGAGTCTGCACAGTAAGGAGCCTGCAGCTCACGGGAGGGGCTCGGAGCGGCCTTCACCCCAGAGGGCGCGGCTTAGCCCAAGTGACCGCTCTGACACCGGCACTGGTCCCTGATTAGGGGAAAGTGAGACCAAAATGAAGAACCGCTCAAGCAGAGCTTGGAAGGGCAGTCAGGAGGCCTGGTGGCGGTGCCTCGGGCCTCCATGTTCCCTCGACGGCCCCATGTCACCGTCTCCTCCCGGAGATCCCCCTACTCGGGCAGGGCTGCCTACCTGACACGGCCGTGGAGGGGCTGCTGGGCTCCCCGTAGCCCTCCTGGTTCACGGCCACCACCCGGAACTCGTACGTCACTCCCGGCCTGAGCTTGTCCAGGCTGACGGTGTAGGACGTGGCACTCCGGGGGATGTCCTTGGCAAACATGTCCCACAGGCCTTCATCTGAGGACACAGCCCGAGAGCAGAGGTTAGGGTGGATTTTCTCCCGCCCTCGACGTGGCGCCCGCCCAGTGCAGGTGACGGGAGGGCCAGAGCCCGGTGGGCTGCACGGGGCCAGGCCGGGACGAGGCCAGCCCTCTCCCCCTCGGAGGGGCTCCGCCAAGGCCCTGGGGTGAGCACGGCATGTTCCTGAACATTCTCCTCGCCCCGTCACGTTCCCACCGGATCCCAGGCCTCGTCTCTGCGCTCTGACCTGATGTCACCCGGAGTAGGATCTCTGGCGCAGATAACAGCGCCTCGCACCAAGTGCACCATGTGAGGACATGTACGGAGATCGCTTGGTAAAAAGTGGGCTCGGAGCCCAGAATGTTCACCCGAAGTACCGAGCCTTCATGAATTATAATTTCCTTTACACACACAGGTGTGTGATCCTTTACGGAGAGCAGGAGGTCTGGAGGGGAAAGGCGCATTTGAATATGCACGCACACGTGCGGACAGCGCTTCGGGAAGCTGACGGTTATCTGGCACCGACCTTCTCACGCACCTCGGAACGCCAGATGCGCTTGAGTGGATTAGCCCAACGGTACACAGGAAGAAAATTGCTGGTGCATAAGTCTGTGTTTGCACAGGATTTAGAGTCTGCACCGATTAAGCCCTTACAGTCACAGGTTAATGAAGGCATGGATGGGAATGAGATTTGAAAGCCACAAATCTCTGTACGGGCAGAAAAACAGCACCATGATCATTTATTCCTCAACCGTCACATTTACACTCATTCCTCACCGAGGTGCCCATTACTGCTAATCAAGTCAAAACGGCAGGCCGCGGCTTAAAGACCTCCCCGCCGCCACCCAGCGTATTGAGGTTTGCACACGGAGTGGCTGTCGGCCGTGGTTTTCGTTCTGAGTCCGCACGAGAATGACCAGGGAATGACGGGCGCAGAGAGGGCCCTGCTCTGTACGCCTGCTCTGGCCCCGTGGCCCCTTCCGCCCCCTCCACCGCCTCCCATTCATTCATGCGTTCATTCCACAGACACTCACGTGCTCACTCTCTGCTTGGGCTGTTCCACCCATCGGGGGATCAGGTGAGATTTCTGTCCGGACAAACAGTTCCTAGTCTCAGGGCAGCGTGTGTGTGTGGGGAAATCAAAAGGGTCATTTCACCCTTTCAGACTCCTCTTGACCTCACTCCCGTCCTCCAGCGAGGGTGGCCGCCTCCACCAAGTGGCTTTCTGAGCACCCTTTCACCTTTACCTGTCGGCACCATGGGGCCCTCCAGGTCTTCAAGAGTTCAATAAATATCTGTCGAGGTGATCCATCTCGCCATCCATCCATCCTTCCTTCCATCCTTCCATCCACCCATCAGTCCTTCCACCCATCCATCCATCCATCCATCCATTTACCTTTTCTTCCTTCCACCATCAATCCTTCCACCCATCCATCCATCCTTCCATCCATCCACTTACCTTTCCTTCCTTCCTTCCATCTATCCACCATCAATCGTTCTATCCATCCATCCATCCATCCATCCACCCATTTTCCTTCCTTCCCTTCCCTTCCAACATCAATCCTTCCTTCCATCCATCCTTTCATCCGTCCATCCATCCATCTTTATATCTCCGTAGCTGTAGCCCTTTGCAGGGCCTAGCACAAGCAGGTTTTCCATAAATAACCCCACAATTTTATTTAGCACTTCCTATGAGCAAGTCACTATTCAAAGGGCTTTAAATATTGACTGAATAGTGCAGTATTATTCTTTCCTTTTCTTTTCTAAGACAGAGAGAGAGAGAAAGAGAGAGAGAGAGAGAGAGAGAGAGGGAATGGGGGAGAGGGGCAGAGGGAGAGAGAGAAAGAGAATCCCAATCAGGCGTGGAGCCTGACTCAGGGCCTGATCCCGTGACTCTGGGGTCATGACCTGAGTCAAAATCAAGAGTAGGATGCCTAACTGACTGAGCCACGTGAGTGCCCCTGCAGTGTTTTTCTTCTAAAAGGGGAAAACAATTTTATGCTGTAAAAAAGACTGAAGCTATATATATATATATATATATAGGCTCTGTTTTTTAAAATGTTTTATTTATTTTTAAGAGAAAGAGACAGCATGAGCAGGGGAGGGTCAGAGAGAGAGCGAGACACAGAATCCAAAGCAGGCTCCAGGCTCCGAGCTGTCAGCACACAGCCTGAAGCGGGGCCTGAACCCACGAACCGTGAGATCATGACCTGAGCCGAAATCAGACGCTTAAGCGACTGAGCCACCCAGGTGCCCCTATATATAAGCTCTCTTAAACTGGATGGTTCTGGAACCACTGCAGTGCGGGGACTAAGTGTGAAAGCTATTCTCTGTCTGTTCTGAGCGGGTCTGAACTCCTCTGGAATGGCTTCTCTGAGTGTCTTTTGCATTAATGTTTCTGGAATGCTTTTCTGCTCCTGAAGAAAAAAAATTATTTCCCCTTCCTCCACCGTCACCTAAAGGCCACATTTTATTTTAAGCGCTCTGTCACAGCCCCAGGAATTGTGTGCATTTTTCATAAAAACATTTTAAAATATTGATATAGAATCTCAACGCAGAACAATTTATTTAGCAATCCGTTTACACTGAAAAGTGTTGGGGGAGGGAGAGTCACGCCAAGAGAATTTCCTTCTGAACGATGAGAAGAAAATGTTCACATTTTTATTTTGCTTAATTCCTCCTTGCCAAAAATGAGCACATTTGGCATTTTAGACTTTGCTTGTAATTCATGGGGCTATTTATCTGTACTGCTCCTTACGTCGTGGTCATGAATGGGTAAGAAAACTTGGCAGCTGCGAACGCGTCCACTCTGTTTCTCTGCCGTGGATTGTTTTCTCTCGTTTGTATTGTGCCGTTAAATATCTCAATAAATCAATGATGGAGAAAAGTATCTCTGCCAATTAGGGGGAAAATAACATTACGGAACTATTAGCCATAATGAGGTTTGTGCAACTGATTTTCCATGCACGGGGATAATCCTCAGCGTCCGGATTTCCATCTCAATCGACACTTGAGAGCAGGGTGGGCCTTTGCTCATTCCGGGGGATGGTCCTGGGGGTCCGATTCGGCCAGCCCTCAGATCCCAGTGAGGCTGGTCCTCGCTGGGATGCTCAGGGGACCCCAGCCTGGCTTCCCATCCCCACTCGGGGAGCTCCTATGCCGAGCGAGATGTCTTCCAAAGCTGCATCCCTGAATGGCGATGCCCAGTGCCGTGCTCCCTGCTGGCGCTGGGGCGTTGGGACTTCCTGGGGGTGCTGTCTCGATGTCTGTGGTGGAGGGGGGGTCCGTGGTGGGGGAGTGAGCCCAAATCACACTTGTGTGCGGGGCCTGCCCCCAATCCTGGGAGCCTGGGGGAGCACCTCCCTGGACTCTGGCTATTCAAACACCTGCTGGAGACAGCACCCCCCCCCCCCACACCACCAGGTAAGCAGTAAGCAGGGGTGGGGGGGACACCGCTGAGAGAGAAACTTTGCAATTATCCCTAAACGGACCCCAGGGCTCACACAGCCCAGGTCCCGCCAGCCTCGGGGGAGGTGATGAGGGGCCACATGCACGGTCTGGCTCCTCCGAGGGCTCGTGTTTCTGTAAAGAATATGAACTTCGTCTTTGCGCCCGCACTGCATTATCTGTGCGTCAAGCACCGGGGAGCGGCTGATAGTAAAGCCCTTGCAGAAAGAACGGGCTGAACGGGTTTTGCTGCCTCGCGGCAGGCCTGCCTTCATCTCCCAGAACGGGGCAGCCCCGGCCTCTCCCCTGCCCGGCGGTGGGAGGCACACGTGCTCCCCGGCGACGTCCTAATCAATGTGGAAACACGAACACCTCTCTTCCGAATTGAGACGGAGCCCAGCCCGGGCACATCCGAGGGTCGCTCAGTGCATCCCTCAAACGCCCCGACCGGAGCTGTGTGCCACAGGTATTCAGGCGGACGCCAGGCCAACACAAAAGTTTGATTTCATGGACAATTAAACAGGGTCGCCGTGCTGAATGAGACTGTCACTCACGGGCCCGAGGTTTCTGGTTCCACTAACTCACGCAACCCACAACGTGACTGTCAGGCCGCAGCTCGGAGCAAACGGACGCCTGTCAGCGGTTTATTTCTTAAATGCTGCCATTTCTCTTTGTATCCGTGGTCAGTCTCGGTGCGAAATTTGACTGAAGCAGGCAGGGCTCAAACATGAGGCTAAATACCTCAGAGGGGAGGAAAAAAATCCCTCGTATCTGATCCTGGTGTAAGGCAGGAGACAAACTGGGATGAAGGTCTAGAAGCAAAGGAGGCCTGCGACAGACAGGCTGAGCCCAGCGGGGGGTGGGGGGGCACCCAGGCGGTCAGGGGATATGGGGTGCGGAAGATGGGGTGAGCGCCCAGCCGGGGAGCCGTCGGACCTGTGCCCACAGCACCCCGCCCGCCCCCACTGTTGAATTTGCTGACTTGGGAATTTCTATGGATTTTAAAACCTTTGGAAAAAGACTGCTTTTGTTCTTTGTTCAACTGAAAATCCCACGGCCAGAGGCTGACAGGGAGCAAAATGAGTGGGGAGGGGGGGCGGGGGGCTCCCTGGAGGACTCGACGTGGACGGGGTGGGCGGGGTGGGTCAGGGGTGGGGACGAGGAGGGACCAGCTCTCACCTCTGGGCTAAAGACACTGCTTGTGCAAAAGGCAATACAATGTCTGCCTGCTCCGGGTACATCCTAAATATGTATTTCACGGCTGCTTCGGAGAGGAAAATATATTTATAGTTCCTTTACTGCCATTCCGGTCTATTGTGTAAATATGTAAATTAGGTTTCGTGATCTACACAGTAAAATGCCTTGGGATAATTTGTGTAAATAAATCATCTGCATGTGCCCACTGCATAGTTTCCACTGCCTTCCAGGGAACTTTGCAACACGGATTCGGAGGAAATGTGCGCACAGCCAGAGACAACCGTCTTCGGCCAGGCTGTCCTCGCGTCCGCGCTCCCTGACCGTCCTTCCCCTGGGTAAGAGGGACGCTGGGTTCCAGCCCGACAGTAAGGTCGTGGCTGCCGTCTGGTTCTGTCTCCACGTTAGGGCGGCAGTGGGCTACTCTGCAGAGATGGCAGGGGTGACAGCGAGGGTGCAGAAGGGTGAGGAGCTGCCCGAGCCCGCTGGCCACCTCGAGCCGCCTGCCTCCCAGGGGGCGAGAAAGAGATGTGGATGGACAGGAAGACAGTGGGCCGAGCAGACAGGTGGGGGCCCCGGGGGCCACCTAGCACCAAATGGCTCAGGCTTCCCAGACACCCAGGGGTGAGGGACCCCCGTGTGCCGGGTGGCTCCTGTCCCCGCCCAATCAAAAATAAGTCCTCCTCATGAAAACCCGGGCCCGTCCACCAAATCCGCGCGCCCTCTGACACCCACGCCCCTGCCTGGAGAAAGTCTTGCCAGAGAGCTCCGGTGGAGAAAATAAGACAGAGCGTTTAATGTGTTGTGTAATGAGGCCTGTAATAGACGGCAGCTGAGATCCAAAGCCCTAAGGCATCAGCAAGGTGTTTAAATATTGACAATCCATAAAAGCATCTCATTTGCCTCTTCGTGGCTGCCGGCCTCAGTCACGGGGGGAAGGAGGCCTTTCTGCGGGAAGATGGCGAAGCCGGGCCCGCTCTGCTGGGGCGGACGGTCTGAAAGGGGGACTCGGTCTCAGGACACGAGTGGAGGCAAATCTTCCGCGCTCCCTGAACGAGACGGTGTCTTGCAGGCCGGCTTCCTGTGGCGTCTCGGTCACAGGACCGGGGGGTGGTCTCCACGCGGTGGCACTGACCCCCGGGCTCGGGGTCGCTCCGATCTCAGGAGGCGCCCGCTCGGCCGAGGCCCTCCAGGCGTGGGGCTCAGTGTGAGACCTGGGCCAGAGCCCCAGTCGGTTCTTCTTCACACACCCCCTCGCGCACTCCCTCAGGCCACACTTCCTGGCCAAGTGGACCACGGCGGGTGTGTGAGCGAGCATCTGAGAGCCCGACGAGAAATTAAATGGCTCCGCAGGCAAGTCCGAGGATCAATACCCTTCTCTTTCCTCAGAAGTGCAGGAATGTGCTTTCCGCCGTTCGGTTTCCGAGCCCACGCACCCGTGTCCGGCTGCCGTGGTGCATTCCCCACGGCTGATCTCTGACGTGGAAATGCTCGTCTCGAAGACGTGCTATTGCACTTGACAGAACAGGACGCCGTCTACGGGATACACGTATGTGTTTTGGAACCTTGAGCTGAGCTCTTTATGCTGAGGCAATTGCAGAGCCCCACGCAGTTACAGGAAGTACTACGGACAGATGCCATGCGGAACAACAGCACGACATTGCAACCTGAAGCTGGCGTGAACATGGTCCGGACAGAGAGCATTTCCGTCACCCCAGTGACCCCACTGCGGCCTCTCAAATCCATACCTCCATGGGGGTTTTTAACACTGTCAGGGAGCAAGCATCCGGGCAGAAGGTCACGGCTTAGCAAGGGTCTTCGGCACGGGTCGTCTAGGACAAGGCTTATCTTTTCCTGGTGCCACGGACCCCTTTGGCAATCTGCCGACTCTGAAGGAACCCCTTCTCAGAATGGCTTTAGATGCGGAAAGTAAAATGAAGAGGAAGCCAGCTAGGCTGCTAATGACTGTAATTTCCCAGCGGGAACTGGAGTTCTCAGCAACCCTGGGTCCCAGGGAGGCTGACGGTGGGGGTCACGTGTGGTTTTCGATGCACCTGCTGGGCTCCACGGTTCTTTGGAAGATGGGGCACAGAGGTGTGCATTCCTCCAGGGCCGCGCTGCAGCACGGGGCCCAGGGAGCGTCTGGAGGGTGAGGTCCCCCACCTTGTGAAGCCCCTGCCCCCGCTGGATCGGGAGGGGAAGCAGTGCAGTTTCTCTCGCTGGCTATCCCACAGGTTGTGAAGTTACTTGTGTGGTTTCAGCCCGACTGTTGTGGGGTGAACTTTGACCCCTCAAAATTCGCGTGGTCGAGGCCCGATACCCAACGTCTCAGAACGTGATCTGATTTGGAAATAGGGTCTTTGCAGATGTAATTGGTCAAGACGAGGTTTTGAGGGTGGGCCCTAATCCGGTATGCCTGGTGTCCTCATAAAAGGGGGAAGTTTGGGCACAGGGACCGGAGGGCACGCAGGGAGAAGGCGGAGATGGGGAGATCCCGCCACAAGCCCAAAAAGGCCCAGGGTTGATGGCAAACCAACCAAGGGTGGGAGAGAGGACGGAACAGACCTGCCCCCGCCCCCAGCATCACAGGACCCGGATACCCAGCCTCCAGACTGGGAGACCGCGGGGTAAGCGGCCAGGTGCGGGGTATGTGTTCATAGCAGCCACAGAAAATGACACGCCCACGTTTATAAGGGAAGAAAATGCTGAAGGTCAGTAGTGGTCAGTGATGTCCACGGATCTCCGAATTCTCTCAGGAGCCCCATGGTGACCTGAGAGCTCACCAAGGAACCTTCCCAATGACTGCTCTCCCTAGATTTGGGGACAAAGTGTCAGCTTCCTTCCTCGGGGTCCGTGCATCGTCCTCAGCCCTCGGCTGGGCCCAGACCGCACCGGGCCTTCGAGGCTCCTGCCCAGCTCTTAAAGTGCTCCGGCATCAAATGTCCTCAGCGGACAGCCTGCTGTCTGCTCCCGGGGCTGCCTGCTGTCAGAGGAAGGGGGCAGGGGGGACCCAGTGGCCACACGAAGCCCATCGCTGATCTGCGACCCTCTGTTTCCAGAACAGGCCGAAAGCCTTGCTCAGCACAAGCCCCAGGAGCCCTCGGGCTGGCACACTGAACGTGTGAGTGCGTGAGCCGAAGAACGTCTCATGTTGCCTTTCACGGGGACTGTTTCGGTCTCAGGCACCAGATTCCCACCGAGAAGTTTCTAGGAGGTGCTTACCGCGAGTAATCTCTGAAAAGCATTTTGATGGAGGAGGGGCATTTGACACAGTGACCTATGTGACTTTGCTGACCTTCCCTCTTGGTCTGATAGCTTCTTTAACTATCCGAATAAAACGACGCCCAGCGCGCTCAGTGGGCTCCGGCGGAGCCTTCTGCACGCAGCCCTGGGGCACCCTGTGTGTCTGTGCTCAGGTGTTCACGATTAAACGCGCAACTTTCTGACGGTCACAGTGGACGTGCTCAGGGTTCTCTGCATTTGGTGACGCCCCCTGGCTCCAAGGAGCCGACGCCATGCAGCAGACATCGAATTTCCAATAATGTCCATGCTTCGTGATTACAGGTGAATGTGAGGAAGAGAGAGGAGGCCCTCTTCGGCCAGATAGGGCAGGGAATGGACCTTAGACCTTGTTTTCGGGATCCTGCAAGACGGGGCGGAGGATGTGAGCAGGAATGAGAGTTGTGATCAGAACGGAGCGGGACCGTGTCCATCGGGGCAAACGGGCAGGGCCGGGGGCGAGCACGTGAAAACACTCTAGGATCTTACAGAGGAGTTGAAAGTGTCTGTTAGTGTCCTTGGGTTTTCACGAATGTGTTTCTGAGGATGACAACGACCACGCTCTGCGGCCCGTGTACTGTGGCCGACCATCGAGAATCTCAGGCCCGCGAGGTCAGGGTGGGGAGGGAGGGACGTGCCTCGCCTTTTGTCGAGCTGCCCTCGTGGTCTCCGCGTCGTGAGAAGCCAAGAGGAGGCAGAGGGCCCTGACACTCACCTCCGCTAGGCTGAGCACGCACCTTGGCAGGTGCCCGGGACCCCCCTTACCTGAGGGCCTGGCCTCGATGACGTAGCCCGTGGTGGGAGTCCTGCCCACGCTGCCCTCCGTCCACTGCAGGGTCAGTTCAGATGTGGACTTGGTGACCGAGACATCTCTGGGGGACCCGGGGGAGCCTGGGGGGTACAAGAGACAGGGGAGGGTGGAGATCAGCACTTGGGGCTCCTCATCCCATGGGGGCCCTAACGCTAACCCCAACCCCATGTTGACCGGACATGAGCAGAGACGGGCCACGCAACGGGCCCCATACTGCGCCCGGTGTGGGGCGGGCACCCTGTGAACCTAGGTCCTGTCACCCTCGCCACGCTAAGGGTGTCAACAAACGTCAGAATGGTTTAGGTGGGTGGGAAGCCACGTGGCTTCTCTTTGTGACGTGAACACTTTAATCTTCTTGTGTATCAGGGGCGCCTGGGCGGCTCAGTCGGTGGAGCGTACGACTTCGGCTCAGGTCATGATCTCCCAGTCTGTGGGTTCGAGCCCCACGTTGGGCTCTGTGCTGACAGCTCGGAGCCTGGAGCCTCCTTCGGATTCCGTGTCTCCCTCTCTCTCTCTCTCTCTGCCCCTCTCCCACTCATGCTCTCTTTCAAAAATAAATTAACTTAAAAAAATAAAAATTTCTTGTATATCTAATTTCAGAAACTCACTTTCCTCAAGTTTTTCCAGAAAACAGCCCCAAGCTGACATGCTTAACAGCTAAGAACTTGCTCATCTGTATTTAACAACCTCATCTGTGGACATTGCTGCTAACACAGGTGTCTGGAGACACCCATGCTGCTGGAACATTCCTGCATTTATGGCCGCTCTGGGTGGGCCAGAGCCGCTTGACGGGCAGCGAGGGGGCTCCCTCTGACTGCATGAGGCCCGGGGTGAGCGGCTCGCACTGCACCGGCCGTGGGGCCCCCGCGGGGCTCCACTTACCCTCGGCGGGCCCGGCCGTGACGTTTGCTTGCAGCTCGGGCCCATAGGCGATGGTCCGCGCTTGTACGCGGAAGAAGTAGGTCACTCCTTTGGTGAGATCGCGCACCTTCAGCCAGCGCTGCCAGTTCCCCTTCACGTCCACTGTCACCACCTTGCTCACCCCTGCAACCACCGGGAGCAAAGGCCAGGAGGGGGCCGGGGTTAGAGAAGCGGCCGGACGCCGCCCATTCCGCATGACATCAAGGACGGAGTCCCCAGCTTGCTAAGGAAGGATTTCTTCCAATTAGGGGGAGTTTAAGTGTGGTAATAGCCAGTTTTCAGCACAGATAAGTGTAATTAGAGTTAAAGCCTGATAAGTGGTGCTGACAAACGGAAGAGCCGGCCTCGCGACGCGGCGTGGGGAGGTGGCCCACGTCCGCCGGGCCACATCGGGGAGGCCCCCGTGCTCCCCCCCGCCTCGGGCCCCCCTCCCCTCCCGCCGCGCACCAAGCTGCACCAAGCTCTGTGGCACTTGTGTAGGTGACCTGGAGCTTCCTGACTTGGGAGGAGAGAACAGGGAAGAAGATGCAGGAAATTTCATCTCAGCTAAAAGCCCCGGCTTCCCCCAAGTGGGGGTCTCCAGTCCAAGCGGGCTGGCCAACCAGTGGCCTAAAGGCCTCCGGCCACTCATGAGAACTCTCTCCTGGACCCTGAAGGACGGAGAAAGGCTGTGGCTTATCACTGCCCAGACTCAGAGAACTAGGACCATGGAGCGACTGCGTTTTCGCTCATACACGCGGAGAGAAAGTGTCGGTTGTAATCGGTGTAATTGGAGAAGTGAGATTCACTATTTCGGGAGGAAGATGCACAGTGAGAATCACACAAACGCAGCATTTTCCAGGACGAAGATGGGCTCTCTGGTTAAGTAGGTTTGAAGATGATATATTACAAAAAAGCCTCGTAAGCTCTTGACTCAGGATTTCTGAGAGCTTCCAACATATGGGCGTCTACAGCTCATCCCTCCGAGGGTCAGGGACAGGTGGCCCCTCTGACACTAGTCGGCGGAGCCCGCCGGGAGCACCGCCGTCTGCCCCCAGCACAGCCCATGCACAAGGTGAACACACTGCCCGGCGTGTCCGCCGCCAGGCCTGCCCTCGGTGTGAACAGCCCGAGCCGTCGGCACCTTCCATCCCTGTGTGGCCTGGACCTCAAAAGAGCCCTGTGGAGTGTGTCCTTCCTACGAAACGGGTTCACCCTTCAAAGTCATTGAAGCGAGTGTCTTTTGTCCTACGGCTCTCCAAATACTTCCCAGCCGGCTCACCATGTTCCTAGCGCGCCTTTTCTAGAACACTGATTCAGCTAAATGACTCCCTTCCAGATGATTTCAGGGTGATTCTGCCCACGTTTGAGTCACTTCCAATTGTGAGCTTTTCTGTAGAGAAACAGGGCCACTTCTGCCCGGGGAGCCTGGCCCTCACCCTGTGTGGCTCGAGGGGGTTGAGGACGCCAGTTGGCACACACGCTGACCGTCAGTGGCAAACGAATGGGGTCCAGCTGGATGTAAGGTTATTCTGGACAGCCCCGCCCCCCCGTTATTTGTTATTAACAAATGCCTTCCTTTTACTCAGAGCAGAAACAGACCCATGTATGGGTTTTCTGAATTCGATCCCACAGGAGGGAGAGCCAGTCTGGCCTCCCCTGCATCTCAACTACGTCAGAATCTTATTTATTTAGTCCATTTGTAAACCGTGCCCTGCACTTTTCAAAGCCCCGGGTGCAATCACATAAAATACTACCGTTTAAAACATTTTAAAAAGCATAAAAGTAACTCTGCCATAAAATCCATTCCCTAAGAACACGGCTCCGGCTCCATGTGGCTTGGCGCTCCCTGCTGTGACCAGAGGACTGGCCGGGGACAGCATGGGAGGGGCTGGGCCTGTCTTCTCGGTGGAGGGACCACTGGGTCCGGCTGCACCAGGAGGAAGCTCTCGTTCTGCCCTCAGAGGAACGGCTGGCTGGCCAGGGGTCGCCCGAGGGTGTCCCAGGCACAGCCCGGGGCCTGGGCGAGGAGGCCGGACAAACAGCCAGCAGAACCGGTAGCAGGTGAGATGGCCATTCTAGGGCCTTCCTCCCCTGGCTTTGCTGCAGGGACATGTCCACTGTGTCTGTGGCCACCTGCACGAGAGGGCCAGCCGTACAGCAGAGCTGGTAGGATTCGAGCCCCCAGATGCCTTCCCTACACTTGCAACCACACCTCCTGGCAAGGCAGCAATTCCGTGAGGCATTTTGAAGACCTGGAAATTGTCCAGAGACCTGGTTGGCACCCCCATGAGTCCACGCTGGAAACTCCGATCCAACGTGAAGGAGGCAAGTGCTGGGTTCGTCCAAGAGACTCCGGCTTGGGAGGCCTGCGTGCTGATCAACTGGCCAGTTGCTGCCCCAGGGGAGGGGGTACTTGGTTCTCGGAGAGAGGGATGGATCTGGGAATGGAGGCGGGACAGCGAGGGCCTGACGCACAGCTGGAGGCGCTGGGTGCTGTGACCTGAGCCGGGCGCAGGCTGCCACGCTGTGTGTTTCCCAAAGCTGCCTTCTGTTGAGCCACTCGGAGCGTCTGGTCCTTTTCAGTATCGGATAGCGTGGCCTTACATTCAACTGAGAGATCGGCTCATCCCCTCACCAGTCCCGGGTCAAAATGCCCCCAAAGGGCCTGGGGTGGAGAGAGGCTCTGGCAAGCCTCTCCTGCTCCAAGTCCCTACCCTCCCCTGGCCTGTGTTCCTCCTCGGGCCTGTGTGGCTGCAGAGCGTGGCCAGCTGGAAGGCGCCGGGCCGTCTGTCTGCGGTTGGGCTAGGCCAGGGGCTCTGGCAGATGCCAGCAGACCAGGCAGGGACGTGGCGGGCCCCGGAGAAACACTCCTGGTGTTGGCGGTGAGCAGGGACACTCCCGGAAGGTCACAGGGTTGGCGGCACTCCGGAAGAGGACTGGTGAGTTCTGCTCATGGGGAAGAGGCTGTTTGCTGGTTTCTAGGAGGTGGAGGGACTCGGGGGCCCATGGTGGCCTCACCCCTGGCTGGAGCAGGGGCAGAGCGGTGTCGGGAGGGGGTCTGCAGTTGAAAGCAAGGACCCAGTGGAGGCCCCTCAGACGCCAGGAGGGTCTGGGACTTAGCGGCAGCTGCCATGCGACCCGGCCCGGCCCCAGGCCTGGACCAGGTGCAGGATGGATGAGCGTGAATCAGGGGCCAAGGTTTGGGGGTCTGGATGGGTGGCTCTCGAGCTCCCGGGGACCTGACGAAGCTGTGCACCCCGAGCTTCTGGAAAATCGCGTGAGCTACCAAGCGAAAGTACCTTCTCCTGCCCTGATTCCAGAGTACATCACGCTCACTGCCAAAGCCAGGAAAACCCAGGCAGAAGAAACAGCCCTCCCGACAGACAAGAGAGACGATGGGGGTGACAGGGGTGACAGTCTTATTACTTATGAAAAGAGGCGAGATAGTTGTGACCAGGCAACTCTGCCTGTTGTCATAAGAGAGGAGAAGGAGGGGGAGAGGGAGGGAGGGAAAGAGGGAAGGAGGGGGAGAGAGAGGGGAAGGGGGAGAGGGAGGGGAAGGGGAGAGGGAGGGAGTGGGGAGGGGGGAGGAGGAGAGGGAGACAAGCGCCATGGGCGGCTGTGACAGGCTGTTGACTGCTCCTCGCGCTCCCCTGTGACGTTCGCAGCTTGTGTCCTCCCAAAGCACATGTGCTCCAGACGTTTCCCCATCGCGAGGCTCTCGAACCAGCCCACCTGGGGCCAAACCCCACGCGTGTCCCCTTTCTCCACCTGCGGGCCCCGGGCAGCCGTCTTAAGGGCTCTGAGCCCGATTTCTGTGAAGCACGAGTACAAGTGGCCCCGGCCGCCGTGTGTGGACTCGGAGAGAGCAAGCGTCCTTGCTCGGCACCGGGCGTCCGGACGGCGTCCGCTGAACTGTGCTTGTGCTGCTGCAGAGAGGCCACGGCCCTGACAAAGCCCCGGGGAACCAGACGTGCAGGTCATCTCGCTGCACGGTGAGGGGAGGCCGTGGGGACAGGTGTGTGGCCAGCCAGCAGGACTCCGGGACACCGCCGATGCAGAGATGGCAGGATCGCGAAGCAGGGCCCACTGCGGCTCCTGACCGGGCGGAGGCCACGGCCACGGACTTGCCTGGAGGGCAAATACTTCTTGACAAGATGAAGTGAGCCAGCCGAGGGGCCAGGCCCAGGCGTGCACGCCGCGGAGTTTCTAGAGAGATTCTACGAGCCCGTGAACGCAGAATAATCACTTATTTGAGGAAGTGCAGGAAAACGCGCTGTCTTGATGAGAAGGGGCCCCAAGGTCTCTCGGGACCATGATTTCTGGCCACCCCTCTCCATTGCGTGGCACTAGTTAAAAGGCGTGTGCAGCATGGGCTCATGGAAGCCGTGAGCGTGTATGTGCGCGTGTGCACACACGTGAGCGTGTGGAGAGCACTGGGCAGCAGAATCGAGGGTGTCCGGTGACTCTCTGCCCTTCGTCCACGCGGTGTGAGCAAGCACAGACGCCTGGCTCCTTCTGGGTGTCTACGGTCGGGACTCTAACCCCAGCCACGCCCAGGCCACCTGGTGCCCACACAGGCACTGGGTTCTGAAAACGACATATGTAGCAGGCGTGGCTGCACCTCCTCGGCCTTTTACAAACCACATGCCTGTACGACCTCTACTGTTATTTACCAAAGCGCGTCAGTTGTCTGAGCCTTCCTCCCCTCACGGTTTTCCATCTCTGATTTGGGATTGATGGGACCAACGTCCTGGGCTGCCGTGTGCTGCAAGCCTTTTTTCTTTCTTAGCACTTCATAAAATAACAATGAATCTTAGAGTCGATAATGGCATTTTAGATTCGATGAAATAAAATCTAGTGCTTAAATTTTCCTCAAATCAACGCCCTGTTTTACTTGAAGGTACTTATTTTAAAAGGAAACTTTTATCACGGCTTTAAATGGAGCGCCAATATTATTTGATGTGTTGGTTATATTTTTTTCCTCCTAGACATTAAATAATCTATAACGTTTACAGTCTGGCTGTGCGCATCTCTGGGGGATGCCTGCCCTGGTCCAGTGGCCCCCCTCTGGCCCCGGTGCCGGGCACACAGTGGGCAAGAAAGAATGCCCGCGGAGCCCTCAGACAGCACGGCAGCAGCGAGTGGGGAGGACAGGCGGACATGCCAGAAATTAAACAGCACCAGAGACAGACAGGAAGGCAGCAGGGGTGGACCAGCGCCTCTGGGATGACAGGGTAAGGATGCACTCCCATCTCTGCCCCCGGGCTCCATCCCTGGTCCCCAACCCCCCCCCCCCCCGGCTCCAAGCCCCTTGCCAGGCGCTGCCGCCTCCGCCGCTAGGCTCCCGAGGCCCACGTCTCCTCGCAGGGCCTGCAACCTCTCCTTCCCAGAAGCTTCCATATTTCCTCTTCTGTCTCCGTCTAGTCTTGGGCTTTACACGCCCCCCTTCACTGTGTCTCTCAGCCTCCTTCGTGTTTAAACCTTCCCTCCGCCCTGCTCGCAGGGTCTGTCCTTCCTCTGATGGATCCCTGGAAGTCTGGAGTCTGATCGATCTATCTTTTCATCCCACGGCGTTCGGACTGTCGTTTCAGCCAGAGGGACCCTGGTCTGTGTGAGTCACATCTTCTCAGGGCACGTCTGCCATGGCCCTCGTGACCTGGCCTGCCGCCGGCCGTGGGGCAGCATCTCGCACGACGTCCTCCTCCTCCAACCTCGGGACCCACAAGCCCCGACCCCAGTGGCCCGAGGGCTGCAGGATGGCCTTCCCCCGGGGCTGGGAGCCCGGCGTGCCCGGGTCCCCATCAGATCGCGTCTGTTTGCAAACCTCGCTGGAATACCAGCTCCTGGATCCAGGAAGGGAGGATCTTGATACACAATTCGGTGAAGACCCCTGCCTTCCTGGATTCCAGCATCGTGAACACCGCGTGGGATGCAGCAGCTAAATGGGTATGCGAGTGAATTAATGAAGGAAGGGCGCCACCAGAGATATCTCTGTGGAGGCTGGGCGGTCAGCGCCTCTCCCTGGATGGCCCTGGGGGGGCTTACGCCCTGTGGGTGGTCTTCACAAGCGGTGCCCACCGGGACTAATGTCTCAGGACAAACAGGAGAGAGGGGTCTCGGGTATTAAAGGTCAAGGGCGTTCCTGTGAGGCCTGCCCTCCCCACGCGCCCCTCTGGCCTTACCTTGCACGGGTGCCAATGGTTCATAGACCACTCGGTAGCCCTGTAGGACGCCGTTGGCTGCCGTCGGCTCACCCCATGAGACATTAAGCGTGGTCGAGGTGATTTCTGAGAACGCCAAAAAGCTGGGGGTCCCAGGGGCTGGAAGAATAGAATGTAAAGGAACTTTCGGTAAAGTTCCTTTCTGGATCGTTTCCGTCCGTGTCTGTGCCTCCACGTACAATGAAAGTGTCATGAGATGTTATTTTCCACAAGAGTCTCGATGCCGTGGGATGAAAATAAGATTTGCTGACCATCTCTGAACATCCCAGGATCAATCAGAAACCGGGACCCTTCCAAGAAGGGCAGACAAGATGACGGGGTTTAGACACAGAGGAGCCTAAGAGACGCGGTGACAAAGGCATGAAGGTGGAAGTGGAGAACGAAATGCAGAGAGTTCGTTTTCTAGCATCTGCTGGACGTGTCCAGCAGGGCCCGTCCTGCTCCTCTGGGGACAGTGGGGCTCTGCGGCCACTGGCGGCTCGCCCACCTCTCCTGGCCTCTCCCTCGGGACCCCAGCTGGCCCTCCTCTTAAACCACATGGTGTCTGCCCTCGGGCTGGGGACAGGGAGACCTAGTGAGCCTCTCGGGCTGGGACAAGCTGTCACGGGCGCAGAGGGCCAGGCGGGCCACTGGGGAGTTGACCCCGCTCGCTGTCCCTTGCCTGGGCTCTGTGTGGGGATCAGTGCCCAGAGCTGCTCCCCGAATCAGCCCTAAGCATCCTCTGTCTGCTCTCGGTCCTGTCCCTGGGGGCCCTTTCATGACCTGCCTGGTCGCTGGTGAGGAACAGGTGACCCACCCTGGATTCCAGAAACGGCCTCTGTCTGGCTGCTGGATGAGACCTAGGGGAAACAATCCTTGCATGCTGGCCAGTCCTCTCGTGGGAAGGATGCAGGATGCCTGGGAGCCCCGAGCAGGACGGGTCACCCCGACTTTCCTGGCCTCACACTTCCTGGGTCCCACAAAGTGCGTCCCAGACCCCTGGGACCAGGGCGAAGCCAACATTCCCTTGGAATTCCTGACCACTTCCTAATGTTCTTGAGGCCGCTGGGGAGCTGGGAGCCACGTGCTGTGTGTGTGGATGAGGGGCCACAGGCAGCGAGGCACGTGGCAGCACAGTGCTCTCAGGCCTGGCCAGTGGCGGGTGTCTGAGAGGTGGCTGCAAGCTATTCTGGGTGGTCTGTGGCCCTGAAACCCGGGGAGCTGGGAAGCGCCTGATACTCATTCCCCAGGGATCTGGACCCCTGGTACTGAGCCCCCAGTAAGTTCCCTGAGGAAACCAGAAGGAGGCTGGGGCGCAGAGCCCTCCCGCCCTCTACCACCCGGGAGGGTCCAGGGCAACACGCACTGTTCATGGCCATCTCACGGGTACCGTGTGCCGCCAAGCAGCAGGCCAGGGCCGGCCCCGGGGAAAGCAAATGAATGTAAGCCAGGCCTTTCTCTCCAGAAAGCTCCAGGCACACAACGGCCTGTGTTACAGGTCATGCGGAACAAAGCGGGGGACAGGGAGGGGACTGCTCATCCAGCCAGGCTCGGTGTGACACCACGGCCGTGGGAAGGGACGCCCGGCGGAAGCCTGCAGGAAGCAAACATGCTGCTCTCCTACCTGCCTGATGGGTGCGCCCCTGCCTGGGGTCACTCTGGGGCCCGTCTCCGGCCGCGTTGAAGGCCGAGATGCTGACCAGGTAAGGGGTGTGGCTGGTCAAGTTCTTCAGCTTCACCACCGTCTCCGGCAGGAAGAGGACCTTCATCTTCTCCGTTTCGTTCTGGCTGTCTGCCTCCCAGTAGTAAACCTGTCGCAAAGAGCCAGAGGTTGGAGACCGGCCACGGGGCCACAGGGCAGGGGTGGCCGCCCGTCTGTTTCTAACCTGGTGGGGGAGGTGCCCGGTGAGCGCAGGGCAGGACTGGAGCTCGGGCCCCGTGTTTCTCCTGGATTGACTTTTTCCCACCCGGCTTATGTGTGCTCGCGGGCAGACTTGGTGCCCGGGCACAGAGGCTGGAGGAGGTGGCCAGCCGGCCGAGAACCGCCGCCCGAGCCAGCACCAGCCAGCCGCCTGGAGACAGCCCTCCATGGATCCACCTTGGCTCCAGAGGCCGAAGCCCAGCCAGGCCATCAGGGCCGCTGGCCCACGGGGCAGCCAGCCGCAGAAAGCCAGGGACACTGTCCTGCCCCCACGTGGGCTCACGGCCACCAGCACTGCTGACTCCCGCCCACTAGACGTGGGCCAGTCCTGCTCTTGGAACTGAGCAAATCCGATCCCACGCTTGAACGGGCCTCACTAACTTGAGATCAATACCCAAGTTCAATGTCTTTATCATTAAGGAAATTAGAAAACATATTTTGGACATACATAAATAGCATCTTGCCTCAAAGCTCATAAGACTTCCTGGTAGCTCATTAATCACTGTAACAGCCCTGCCGTGGAGGAAGGTATTTATTTTCATAAAACACCGACCAAAATCATTTTTAAATGGACATTTAATTGGCCCGATAGTCATCAGGGCAGGCTGGCCTGCAGAAGCTGATGACTGACCGAGCTGGGCTCCGACGCACCAGCCGGGAGAGTCGTTCAGGAGAAAGAAGGGGAAGTTTTCAAGGCACAGCCCCGGGCTGCTTTCTTCGGGGTGCCCTGAGCTGATCCTTCTGAGTTCTCTCCATAAACGTGGCCTTCCAGGAGGGTGCGCAAGGAGCTTCCTGCCCCCAGACGAACCCACTCCTGGTGATTACTCGTCGGCCTGTCTTTCCTTTACCCCATCTCCGGAATGTTTAGCTTATGTGGAATTTTAGTGTGATCGTTCTCAAAGTGGGGTCCCCAGGAACCACAAGCCCTGGGAGACCGTGCTAGAAATGCAAATTCTTGGCCCTGCCCTGGGCCTCATGAAATATTCAGTAGGGACCCGAGGGCCGAGCTGGGCTGGAGAACCGGTCTCCTTCAGCTGGCTCTGTTTTATGGTCGGCAGACATACAGGAGGCTCCTAGATGGGGAGCAGGAGCAGGAGGTGCCTGGCCGGGCCTGGGAGGCAGGGGCTGCTGGGCGCAAGCTGGCTGCCAGGTGAACCGGGCCCCGCCCCTGGGCTGAGAGACAAGGTCAGGCTAGGCCTGCTCCAGCTGCTCAGCACCGACCCCATAGCTCTCTGGTCTGACGGTCAGCTGTGTGTGCAGGGGTAGGACGGAGTGAGCAGGGGGGCAGGAAGGAGTGAGCGGAGGGGGTAGCAGAATAGGACGGAGTGAGCCGGGGGGGTGGGGGAAGGA
>CM053564.1:34648772-34688607 GCA_028646485.1 Cryptoprocta ferox
GGGGGGCAGGACGGAGTGAGCTGGGGGGGCAGGACGGAGTGAGCTGGGGGGGCAGGACGGAGTGAGCCGGGGGGTAGGACGGAGCAAGCAGAGAGCGGCAGTCCTGGGGTGCAGCCAGGGTCCCAGAGAAGCCCCTGGGAAATGTGGGATGTCGGCCACTTTCCTGGCCCACAAGGGAGCTGGGGGGAAGAGCCGAACCCTGCGAGAGAGAGCCTTGCCTTGTAGCCTTGGATGTTCCCGTTCTGGCTCTCGGGCGGCGGTGGCTCCCACGCGACCTCCAGCTGGCTGGCCGTGAGCGGGGTCACCCGGACGTTCTGGGGGGCCATGGCCGGGGCTGGGGAGAGAGCAGCACACGAGAGGGGCTGGGGCGGCCGCTGGCGCTCACGGCCCCTCGCTCCAGCGTGGGCCGCCTGGGAGCCCGCCCCGGGGCCGTGCGGCCTTCACACCGGGGAGCGGTGCCCACGCCCTTCCCGGAATCCCGTTCTGAGTTGGCATAAATTAGAATCTGGAGAATTACAACGCAAATTATATTCATTATAATAATTATATTGAGACGCCGCCGGCAGAGTGTTCAGAAACAAGAGTGTGATCTGGTCATCTGCGTGCCTCGTGGGTGGGCGTGGGGCACGGCGTGGGGCTGGCACGCTGGTCCAGGGGCCGCTGTGATGTCACGGCGTGGTGCGTGCAGGATGCATCTGGCGTCTCGCTGGGGACGTGAGGGGCCTGTCGCTGAGCGAGCTGCGGGCTCTGCTGGCCCTACACTCAGTGCTGCCATGTTCGCGGTGGAGGATGGAACGTGGGGAAAACAAGGCCCCCGTGTGCCCGTCCCAAGTTCAGGAATCTCGTGTTGTGGAGCCCGGTTCCCCGGGTCTGGGGTCTGCAGATGCAGGGCTGTCCTCCAGCGGCGACAGGAGCTGCCTGCCCCGGTCCCCATCCCCCGCCCCCTGCCCAGGCCCCTTAGGGCGCAAACTCTGACGCCCCGGTCCTCGACTCCCACCCTGTCTTCCCGCCCTGGGGACCACACTGTGCCCGAAGAGGCGGAGGGGACACCGTGGCCGTCGGCCGAGCAGGCAGCCCTGGGGGACCTGGGGTGGCGCCAAGCGCACGTGTGCGCACACAGGACACGCGTCTCCGCTCCGTCTCCGGATTCCTCGCTGGGCAGCTGGGCAGGACGCGCTGCTCTCTGCCCCTCCGGGAGCCATTCCCTTCTCCCGCCCGTGCGCACCCCACCAGGAGCCCCAGGAGCTGTCTGGGGGGCCTCGGCCTGCGGGCCCAGGAGCGCTGCCTTTCGACTCAAGTACGCCACACACGGAGACGACGGAACGGCCACTGTCCGAGGGCGACAGCCCAGCACGCCGGCTCTCGGGAGAGAACGACCTTCGAGAGTCACCCCTTCCCCTCTCTCCCCCCCAGCGTGGAATCAAATAGTAATTAACACCCACTCAGCCTGACACCGACTATTTATTTTGTTCTAACTGTGTGGTTTCCGTATTATCGCCACCCACCCCGCCGTTAATGGAAATGTTAATAACCCACACCAGGTTGTTGTGACAGATGCTCGGCCTCATTATCAGAAATTCTTATTTACCGCTCCATTAAACAACAGAATCACACAAAAAAACAATTCAATCAAAACTAACTGGAGGAATTTTAACAGCCACATTAATAATCCAAAACATAAATAAAGTTAATGTCTTTTGCATGTTTGCCATCGGCAACTCTATCGTGAAATTACTGTTGTACAATTAAAACGTGAAAGGCAAAATTGAGCACGGCCATTACCCCGGTAGTCGGTTAGGACCTGCGGTGGTGCGGTGGTCCACCCCTGCCCCCACCCCCAAGGTTTCCTTTTCAAACCGCGGGCCCACGACCGTTCTCTGGACACGGAGGCCCACAGAAACGGGTGCTTCCTCGGGCTCGAGGCGGCTCCCGGAATTCAGGGCCCACGTGGCTGCACAAAACCCGCCGGCCGCGTGGCCTGCTGTCCCCAGGCTGTGAGGCTCCGACGTGCCTGGCAGCTGTCCTGCGGCGCAGAGCTGGCGTGCGGTAAAAATGCCGCACGTAGCAAGGATGTTTTTGATGATGACACAAGCAGGGAAGAGAGAAATGTGTGTAAATGCAGAGCAGAGCGTGTCGCGCTCGGGACTTAGGTTCCCGAAAGCTCCTGGGTCTCCGCCCCGGCCGGACGACCTTGACCCGGGAAGGCACCGCTGGCGTGCGGCCCCAAATGCGGGTCTCGTTCGTCGTGGGGCATCTGATGAGCCCGTCTGCCTGCTCTCCCCGCTTCGCGCGCACATTTATCAGACCAGAATGCTTTCGGAACATGCATGAAATCGGGTTTGAGAAGCATTTTCGTGCACAGCGCGCTCTGGCATTTGCTGACACCGCACTGCCTGCGGCAGCTCCGAAGGGGGGGCTCGCAGAGGTGAAGGTGCGGCATGGGGATGCTCCACACGGCTCACGTCAGCGCTGGCGATGCCGCCACGGCTGAGAGCCAGTCCTCGGCGGCCACGGAGCCGCCAGAGGGAGCGAGCTTCTGCAGGCATCCTGCACCTGGAGATTTCTGGAATCTTCTGCGATTCTGGCTGACAGCATCGGGAGGCCCTGCAGGTTGGGTGCGAGGGCCTGCACGCAGGCAGGCGAGCCCCACGGGGCAGGATGGCAGCTTACTCGACCCCCGGGTGGCCATCAGACATCGGTCCCCGGGGAACAAACAGCCACCGGAACAAAATGGCTGCCCCTGGCTCTGTCTTAATTTGCTGGCGAGCAGAGAGCGCTGGCTCATGGCCGCCTGGCTGCTTGCCCACCAGAACCCGGGCGGAGCTGGTCACTTATCAGTCCTGAGCTGCAGACCCTCCCACGGCAGCGGGAGTGTAAGAGCCCCTGCTCCAAGGCGAGGTAGCTGGTCAAGCACAGGGTGCTCACACCATGGAAAACAGGTCCATAAAGGTGTGTGGTGGATGCTTCAGAGAGCAAGGGAGTGTCCTCTGTGCCACAGGCATGACCTCTACGGACTCACTCACCCACTCAAAACGTCCACCCCCTTGCCACGGGAGGGTCGTCTGTCCGGCCTGTGGAGGTCTCCCTCCCGTGGGGACCATGTCTCCCCCTCTAACTCTAGTTTGGTCGACGCCAGGGGAGCAGTAGTGACATGTGGGCTGGGGTGACCTAGGCTGCCTCCCAGCAGAAGCTTCCAGAGGGTTCCCTGGCCGGCTACCTCGTCTTTTCCCACAACCACCTGAACAGCTGGCCCCGGATGGGGACTGACCCCTCAGTCTCTGTCTCGGAAAGAAGATGACAGGAAGCTGGAGAGACAGAGCTGGCCTTGAAGGACAGGGAAGGTGCGCACGAGGAGTTGCTACTGATGTTTCGGCCACGGGGACTCTGTAGTTATTTGTTGCCGCGGTACAACGTGCTGGAATTTTCTGAATGTCAACCAGGCCCTTGGCCTGGTGCTGAGGGCTGGGTGGCTACAAAGACGTAGAGACAGAGGTAACAAGAATCACGATACAGGGTGGGTTCCAAGGGCCATGATAAGTCACTTCTGGCTGGGGGACATGGGCTCTTTCCTGGAAACAGTATCCTTCAAAAATGGGGAGGATTTAAGACGAGACAAGGGCCAGGGACACAGGGGCGATGTAAGAGACAGGAATGGGAAGGGCAAAGGTCCAGAGGTGACAAGGCAGGGTACCTGTTGGGGTCACATCAGACAGATAGTCATCCAGATGGCAGTGCTAACTTGTGCCACACCAGGCACCTATTAGTGCTGAAACATGGCAAGCCATGCTAGGTAGTGCTAGGCTGTGCTAGATCATACTAGCCATGTTAGGCTATACTAAGCCATGCTAGGCCATGCTAGGCCATGCTAGATCATGCTAGGCTATGTTAGGCCATGCCAGGCTATGCAGGGCCATGCTAGATCATGCTACGTCATGCTAAGCCATGCTAGACTACGCTAGGCCAGGTTAGATCACGCTAGATCATGCTAGGTCATGCTGGGTTTTTACTTTCACTTTTTGTAACCCAGTGATTCACAATTTGGGTAGAGCAAACTTTTAACTGATACTTTGAGGATCATTGTTAACATTTTAATATAACGAGGTTAAGTGTTTCTTCATCTAATCAAGAAAATTACATCTTCCTCAGTTCACTGTAATTACATCAACCCCTTTCTGGCCAAACACTTTCTGATTTCCTGTCGGAGTACATAGGAAACAGAATTCTCTAAAGTAGTTTACCTTCTCAGCACACTTTGCCAGCACATCTGTTCCTCTAAGCCAGGATACCTGGAGACAGACTCCAGCTCGGGGTAATTATCTAACCTCTGGGGCCTTCGCAATACATAAAGGAGGCTTAAACGGATCACAGTTCTTCAGCCCAATGGGGGCGAAGTCAGAACTGGAGACCGAGCAATGACTCAGAGCAGGAAAGTGGGGAAGGAGCAGAATCTCAAAAGGTGGGCTGAGCCCGCACACGCAAAGGCTTTGTTCACTTCTAGGCAGGAGCACGGTCCTCAGGAGAAAGACGGGACAATCACCGCCGTCACCAAACCTAAAGTCCGATGCCCGGGGCACCCCGGGAGGCCGCCAGCCCCGCCTCGAGAAACTCAGGGTCTGTCAGCGACCGTTCAGTGCGACATCACCCAATGATTTTTTTTTTACAAAAGGCTGCAACAAACGGTTCAAAGGGAGAGGATGATGTTTTAGAAATCTGTGATGAACACGGGGGCGGGGACCGCCCCTTCCTCTCCCTACAGCCCCCTCTCTCCTGAAATCTGCAGGGTCTTCTGTAGAGTGTTCTCATCTGGTCTGCCGGCTGCTGGCATCCTAGCAGCCCATCGGAGGGGTGTGACAAGGGCGCCCAGGGCAGCGTCGAAGCTTTGCGTCTGGGCTCACTTCACCCTCACAGTCCGAGGAGGCGGGGGGCTCGTCGGTGCCATTTGCGCAGGGAAGGGGGGCGGGGCCAGAGAGAGCAGGGCCTGGCCCCGGGTCTCCACGTACCCCACACTCCAAGCCGGGCAGCCCGGCTCCCAGCACCATGGGTGGGGATGGGCAGGGGATTCAAGGCCAAGTTCCCCGGGGTCCTAGAGCGGCTCCCAGCACCATCTCACTCGCGCTGGCACCCTGCCCTCCAGCTCAAATGCCCGTCTTTGCTCCAATCAGCTCACTGCAGAGCCAGAACAAACACAGCTCTAAGGAAGCTTACCAAGAAAAATCAGGAAACCGGTCACAGAAAACCATTTTCAAAGTAATCAATGCCATGGACTCCAGGCGACACAGGCTGCAGGCGGGAGGTTGCGGGAAAAGCACTGGATGGTGAGTTTTGGGACACAGTTCAGTCTCCCTGAGCCTGTTTCTTTCATAAAACAGGAGAAAATACCAGACTCTGTGGGTTTCAGAGATGAAAAGAGGTAAGTCTTGAGACAGCACAGCTCAGCTGCCAGCCAGGAGGAGGCGCTCTGTAGGGTGCTTGAATGCAGTGTCTTGCTCCAAGCTCATTCCCCTGCACTCTCTGACCGGTGAATCGCCCAGCGGGCATGGACAGCGCACTGATCCTGCATGGCCTGTGTCCCCGTGGGGACTGTCGGTAATTATGTCGCCACGTGCTGACGTGTGAATGTCCGTCTCTCCTCATGGTTTCCTCATGAACCAGGAGCCCCAGAGGCGTGTCCTGGGCACTCTGCCTTCCACAGCCCTGGACGCCGGGATCCTGGATCATGGAGACACTCTGAGGACCCACCTCCGGTCCCCCACACCCTCCCTTATGTAATCCCCTCTTGTGAACGCTTGCTTCACGGAACACAGAACCACGGAACCCGGTAGATGTGGCAGGCGGTGGCACCGTGATGAGCATATAGGAGACTGTGTCTCCCCACAGCTAGGGCCCCTCCTGCCGCCCTCTGTCCTGCCCTCTCCCGTACCCGCTGACGAAGCCAGCGGCCGGGCAGGGAGGTGCCCCATGGAAAAGCTCGCCATGGCCTTCGTCCAACAGCCCATGAGACGGAGTCCTGCCAATGACTACAGCAGGGAGCTTACAGAAGGACCCTTTCCCGGTCCAGCCTTTGGATGAGACAGCGGCCCTGGGAGAGACCCAACGCGGAGGATGCAGCTAGGTCGTGCCTGGATTCCTGGCCTCCGCACACTGTGCTGTGGCACACGTGTGCTGTTTGAAGCAGCTGGGCGGGGAGCACTTGTTACGCAGCAATAGCTAACCGACACACCCAATAGCATGAGCTCCTCTAGGAAAGGTGCCCAGCCTAGGCCCAGTCTCTGCACATTCTGGGCTCTGACGGTCGGGCTCGAGTCTGGCGTAGTGCCGTGCAGAAGTGTGGGATTTCACGGTGTTCAAGCGACAATCCACTGTTCTGTCCAACACGTGTTCGTAACCGGCCCAGACCCAGCTCTGGGCTTGGCATGGTGAGGGTGCAGCGGAACACCACTCCCGGCCTTCCGATCGGTACATGTGCTGCAGGAATTACGGAAGTCTGGAGCCTGTGGGGGTTTTGAGAGGTTTTCCTCCCAGCGTCTCCAGATCGAAGGCGAGGGTGAGATCGGGAAGGCTCTTAGTCATGAGAGAGTGAGCTTGCCCGTGTGGGGAGGGGGAGGGGGCCCCAGGCAGGGGACTCAAGCAGGGGACTCAGGGCAGCAAAGATGCGCCAAGGACACTCAGTCTTCCTCAGCTTGGGACATGCGCTGATCTGCGATCACACGGCAGCGGCAATCCTAAGACGCTAGTTTTACAAAGTGTGGTTTAAAAGCAGTTGCTTCGGGGCATCTGGGGGGCACAGTCGGTTAAGCGGCTGACTCTTCATTCCGGCTCAGGTCATGATCTCAAGGTTTGTGAGTTTGAGCCCCGCGTCGGGCTCCGTGCTGTTGATGCGGAGCCTGCTTGGTGTTCTCTGTCTCCCTCTCTCTCTCTCCCTCTCTCTCTCTCTGCCCCTCCCCTGCTCTCTGTCTCTCAAAATCAGTAAGTAAACATTTAAACAAATTTTTTAAATAAAAAAATAAAAATAGTTGTTTTGACAGGAAGGGAGGTTGAGGCCAGAGAGTTTCAAACCCATAATGGCAAACGTAGCTCTGTCACGGCTATTTCAGTGATAAAGGTGAGGGCTGAACATGTGATTCCATCCAGCGGCGCTGCCCGCTTTCCACCATCACCGATGCCGTCGCCGGCACCGGCTGCCACCGCCCGCCTGCACGAGGAGCAGAGGTGAAAGCCGCTCAGACAAGCCAGCTGTGCCGTGGGCACCTGTTGCCGGGTTTTCTCCTCGCCCATGCAGTCAGCTTCCGGCCAGAGCGAGACCCAGGCCCTGACGGCCACGGCTGGGTCATAACCACTGGCGGTCTGCGTAACGCAAACCACGGTCCCTGATTAATCAACTCCATCCTGTGCAGACTGTATTCGCAAAACTCAAGCAACAAGAAGGATGTTTATTCTCATTTCACACCTTCGAAAACTGAGGCTGAAGGGGCTTACATTATGTGCCCCAGAAAGGGTTGGATTTGAACTTGGGTCTGCATAACCGGAAGGCTGTATCAAGAAACAGGCATTGGGAAGCTTTCCATGAAGGGCTAGGCAGCATTTTAAGTTTTGAGGGACACAAGGTCTCTGTTGCAACGACTCAACTCTGCCTCTGCACGGCAAAAGCGGCCATAGATAGTAAGCAAATGAATGGGAGTCTCAATAAAACTTTATTTACAAAAACAGGCACTGGCTGGGTTCGGCCGCTGGGCCTGGTCTGCGGACCCTGCTCTGAGTCAGTAAAGAAAGGGCAGGGCTGGGAGCGGGGTCCTTGCCTGCTAAGCTGCTTGGTCATGTATAATGAGTCCTGGAATGTCCCCTGCCACCAGCCTCCTGGGCTTGTCCCCATGATGTCACTCTGGGACTGTCAGGTGCGTCAGGAGCAGCCACCAGATTCTGGCCACTGGGACCCCTGTGAGGGTCGAGGGACAGATGAGTACACACGTGCCTGGGCAGGCAAGGGGGGCCCAGGAAGTCTGGAGAGGCAGGTGACATGACACAAGCAGGTCCAGGGTCCGGGGGAGTGAGGCTGGCACAGATTGACTTGGTTCTTGGTTCTCTCATTTTTTTTTTTAAAGAATGGATAAATCTTTTTAAAAAAATATTTTTTTTTATTTTAAGAGAGAGAGAGAGCACAAACGGGGGAGGGTCACAGAGAGGAGGACACAGGGTCTGAAGCGGGCTCTGCGCTGACAGCGCTGAGCCTCATGTGAACCTCACGGACCGGGAGATCAACCTGAGCCGAAGTCAGACGCGTAATCAACCAAGCCACCTGGGCGCCCCCGCGATTTTCTCAATTTTTGAAACCCTATGTCCTTCTGGTCTGATTTTGATTCCAGAGAGCCTTATTGTCTAAGAAAAATAGCGCCTTGGATGAGGTGACCACACTGATGCATCATCCTGCCACCACTGACCAGCTGAGCATTCCTGGAGAACCCTCTGGAAGCTTGGGTGCTTCTGTTTTTCTCACCTGTAAAACGAAGGTCGCCTCTGAGCCCCGCACTCACGGGGACGTGGCAAGTCTAAGCCAAGACAAAGGCCGCTGCAGGTGGGGTGGTGGGGTGTCTCCCTCCAGTTCCTATTTTCCTCCCATGTCCCAAAGCCGGGACCCACCGTGCAGGACCTCAGGTGGTCTCCAGGCTTAACTCCAGATCAGAGGAACGGGGTTGAAATCCGTGTACAAGTGAGGCTGGTGATTAGGTCGCCAGCAGGAAGTCTCCACCTTGCACAAGCTGGGCTGCCCCTCACCCCCTCTCTGCCCGCGGGGAGGCCTACGGATGCCCTCCTCCGGCCACAGTGAGGCCGGCGCGGACTCTCCTGTAGGAAGGGAAGTGAGACCGCGTTCCGACAAAGAGCAAGGCTGGAATCCGAGCCCAGAGCAGAGCCTGGCTTGTCCCAAACAAGCCAGGGAGGGGAGAGCCCACGATCAGCTAGTCATCCAACACCTACAAGGCACGTGCTGGGGAGGTCAAGTCACAAGAGAGTGCCTTGGGGTGAACTTGGGGCAGGTGCACCCCAGGCAGCACGTGCGCCCAGCGCAGGAGACAGGCCGGCCGTTCCTCCCTCCGGGGTGAGCTGCAGGCTGGAAGAACCTCGCGAGCTGTGGGACATGCAGGGGGCCCCCCACTGCACCTGGGCCAGAGGCGAAGAGGCAAGGAGGGCTTCGTGGAGAAGGACTTGAAGGCTGGAAAGAAGAGTCGGGTGGGGCAGAGGCGGCTTTAGCCATCAGACGTCTCTCCGGAAAGGCTTTGCGAGTGGGTGGGGGCACCGCGGCCACAGTCATACTCTTGGAAACGACCGGGCCGCACCTGGGGAGGGCACCGGCCGTGAGTACCAGCCGGGTGACTGCTGCAAGGGCGGAGGCAGGTGTACGAGGCCAGTGGCCACAACAAAGGAGAAAGTGACAGAGTACATTTGATGTCGGGGACCGTGAGTCAACAAATGGTGACCGGCCAATGGGTGGTGGGGATCGAGGGCCGGGAGGCGTCAAGGCCGTCACCTGAGGAGCCGCCGGGGATTTGGGGATGGACAGAGATATTGCTCCCGGGGGCCACACGCAGGAGGAGACGTGGGAATCGTGTGGTTCCAGAAGGCACCTGGGGACGTGGGAAGGAGGCGACTGTCCCGGGAGAGCGGACAGACGGAACGGAGTGAACAGCACCAAAGAGAGGGCAGAGGTGGAGCCGGGAGCCAGGGTGCCACCGAGACCGAGCCGGAGTCGGCCGCGGCCAGAGCAGGTCAAGAGCATGGCTGGGAAGTAGCCTTGGCATTTCCAACAGCAAACAGGGCTGAAGCTGGCAAGTCTCCGAAGGCAGAGAGTAGGTAATCCCACGGGAGCCTGTGTGCTGACTGCGTATTTGATTACGTGAAGAAGTGGATAATTTTTCTAGGTGTGATAATGGCTTCATGGTTTTCCATATATAAATATAGTATGTAAATATATACATACATATGTGTATACGTATATACACATGTATTACGAATACGTATACGCATATACATATACATTATATGTATACATGTATGCATATATGTATGTATTTAAGGAGTTCTTTTAGGAATACGCGCTGGAGAGATATTTTTGAACGAGATGATATGATGTTTGAAGGGGAGGATACGATGTCTGAGAAATGCTTCCGAGTGAGTGCGCAGAGGACGCAAGTCGGAGCCCTGAGGAAGTAGGACCGGCCGTCGGCGCTGTGGCTGAGCCGGGTGGTGAGGGCACGGGGGCACGTGAAGCCGGCCTGTTGGCTTCTGTGCGTGCCGCAGGCTTCCCTGCTCGGCGGCGACACAACAAACAACAGGGAGAAGGTTCTTGAATTCAGGAAGAGCGTGGCTGGGAAGGAGAGGCCCAGGCGAGGCCCAGGCGAGGCCCAGGCTCTGGGGAGAGACTCCGGGGTGGGAGCTCTTTCAAATCTACTGCGTGGTGAGGATGCCTGCCCGCGCCCAGGGGATGACCCGATGTCTACGCATCTGGCAGGCATGAGCCGGGCTCTGTAAGGCATGAAGGCTTGACCCTGGACAGCCTCGCCCTCTTAGAGGTCGCAGGCAAGGGCACCTCGCTCTCTGCCCAGAGTGTGCGCTGCGCCAGGGCAGGGCCTGCCTGGGTCTTTCCCCCTTCGGGGGCGTCTCGAGCTGCTGAGCGAGCGGGCGCTCGGCGGAGAAGTCTCGACCCATCTCCAGCATGGTAATCAGACAAATCTCCCGAGAATCTGGCCGAGGCCTTGGACTCCGGATTGCGCAATGTTTGGGATCCTTTCCAGGGACGGCATTAGGCATTCGAATATTCTCCATAACCTTCCTACGTTGATGGAAATTAGGTTATTAGAAATGTCATTTATCTACCAACATTTCCCGGGCCCCACGCCTGCTAGGAAAGGCAGCAGTCCAGGCCGGGGAGCCGCACAGGGGGCACGTGGACAGGAGAGAGGCACCCAGAGTTGGGGGCCGGAGATGCGGCCGGGCTGGAAGGGTCCCAGGGGCCCGTCTCAGGAGCAGATGTTATTTTCCCTCCACACAGTGGGGATCCACTGAGTGGCTGAAACAGAACAGGGATGGGATGCGGTTGGGTTGGGGAAGGATCACCCGCACAGGGGTGTGGAGTGTTGGACGGGTGGGGTGATTCCGGAGGTTTCCATGAGTCCCTGCCGAAGGGCTTTAGCTCACACCGGTGGACTCAGTCCATGTCCCTCATGGCACCGCAGACCTGCCCAGGCTCTAGGTGCCTCCTTTCCTGCCCTCTCCCCCGGGGCGCATCTCACTGCATAGCTGGCTTGGTCCGGGAGGCACTCCTGCCTCAGGCCTCCCCTCCCCTGCTTAGTACCAGTCCCCTGTGTGCTTGCAGTGGCTTTATAATTAACGCAGCTGCCTGGCTCGGTCATCTCATTCCCCACGTGGCCTCTGGACAAGACTGCCTGGAGGAGGCAGCAGAGGGCCAGAACCATACCTCATAACTCGCCCTGGCCTGGGGAGGGGAGGGGCAAGCTCTTGATGCCCTCATCAGTGTCTGCCCAGTCTGCTGGCGTCGGGCACAGAGACACTGGGGGATGCCCCTGGCGGGGATTCTCTAGTCTGGACTTGGAGGCAATGGCTTGTCAGGTGTTTGTACATCAAGGGAGCCCCAGGGGGTGAGAAGGAGCCCACGGAGCCACCTCCAGACCAGGTGACACGATCCCACTGCGTGAGGACAAGATCCTGTGGGCCCGCGAGTCCCCTGCACAAGTCACTGACTCTTGGCCGCACACCCTTCTGAGGCCAGCAGGGCTCAGAGCCTCCCGTCACCTGGGGTTCGAGACCAGCTCTGTCTGCCGCTAGGGGGCGCCGCAGCGGCGAGGAGCTGCGAGATTGGGTTCCCGCTCCGGCCAACGGTAGTTAAAGCTGAAGAGAAAGGTAGTTCACGGTTAAGTTTCTCGTTCTCTGAAAAACAGCAAGGCAGTCGCTCCCAGATTCTCTTCAGTCTTGCAACGCGACACACAGCCCCAACGCCACCCCAGGGGCACCTGAACCAACCAAACGACTACAGGGCACGACCATCTCTTTTCCCTCTTCAACAAAAAGTGTCCTATTTCAGAGCAAAGCCCCCCTCATGGGACTGCTGACCTGACCTCTCGTGAGTGCTTCTCACCAGGCGCTTCCCACAGAAGAAAGTCCCGACTCCCTCTTTTGGAGAGAGAACCTTGCCAGTCCTTTGCTCCGGAGCGACGGCTGGGATGTCTGGACAGCCAGGCGGGCAGGCGCTCTGGCTGCCACGGGCACAGTGAGGACAAGCTGCTGGGGTGTCAGGGCTCCCGGTGACCACGCTGCCCAGACCCAGTCCAGGTGACCCGCAGGGCGGAGCCAAGGGCACGGCTGCTCCAGGGAGGGGAGCAACCAGAGGGGAGACAGGTCCGGAGGGCGAGCGGGGTGAGGGCTCAGGGCACTTTTCCTCTATTTAGAACGCGATACATGTTCGGCAAGCACCCGGCAGAATTTGTCAAGATTCCTAGGAATTTGTCAAAGTTCCTAGGAATGGCTGACTAGTTTTGTAGAACAAAAAATAGGACGAGCAACGCTACACAGGAAGAAGGTGTGATAAAGCGGCGTGGGTGAGGCGTCGGCGGTGCCAGGCATCGGGAAGAGAGGCCAGGCAGAGATGGTGGGACTGGGGCGACGTCTCCGAAAACCGTCCACTGAGACCACGTTGACTGGGCACCGAGGCCAATTCCGAGGCACCAGAGAGCGTATGGGAAAAATGAAACCGTGGAAGACAGTCTAGTCGCTCGCGGGGCTCCTGGATGCAGGCACGGGGCCAGCCCCTGACCACACAACTTGAATACAGGAAAATCAGCGACAAACAACAGTAAAGGGAAGGTGTGGGCCACAAGTAGGTGGGACGTGACAGCCCTAATGTATACAGAGCCCTCGCAAATCACCCCGAGAACAGGAAGACCCCGTGTGAAACGACACTGTCAACAGTCCCGGGCAGTTAATGGAAGACGACTCACAGGCCTGAGGACCGAACAATAGTGGGATAGATTTTCTCTTAACGAATGAGGCAGGATCTCAAAGTGGAAGCAGAGAGGCCACGAGACCGGCATCCGGGTCCCCACACAGTGGGGTGTCAGTGGGTTTAAGTTTCTCTGAGCAAAAATCACGCATGTCCTTTGAGCCAGGAGTCCTGCTTCTAGCATGTTCCCCCGAGGAGAGAACCAGAGAGGCTGTAAAGGATTGGCAAGAGCGTTCACGGAGCATTTGTTTAGGACCTCGAGGTCCTGCACCCAGCACCCCACGCCAGTGTCTCCTGCTGGTAAAACAGCAGGAGGACGCTGAGGGGTTGTTCTTGAAGGTTCCCCGCCACCTGGACCCAGCCCGGGCCCGCCCCACCCAGCACCGGCCTCGCCAGGGGAGGCGTCCCCCATGCGGCAGCGAGCCCCACTTGCCTGGCCCCCCAGACCCCTCCCACAAACACACCAGGCACCAGATCCACACATAACCTGGCGAAACCCATGCTGGGACACAAGGGCTGCACAGGCCCGGTCGCCCTGACCCCACAGAGACGGCTTTGCCAGGCCCACCTGCGGGCCCCCAGGGAAGGGAAGGGGAGGCTGCGGCCAGGCTGGGAAATCCAGTGCTGGGCAATGGAACAGGGGGCCCAAGAGGAGCCTCGAAGGTGTGGCTGAAAATCCCAGCTGGGCCCCCCGTGAGCTGCTGCCAAGAGCCCAGCTGTGGCGCTCGGAGCAGCCCCCACCCCAGGCGCCACCGGGCCTCCCTTTCCATCTCTCGTCCCCCGGCAGTAAAACCTCTGTCCGGAGCCAGTGACACCGTGGTCAGGGCAGTGGAGGGTCCTGGGCCTGGTGGCTGGACCCCTCTTGGAGTCTGTGCCCATGTGCAAAAGAGACAGGTGGCTGTCCCCCTGCAGGACACCGCGGGGCCTGAGCTCCTGAGCCCACCCAGCCCAGCAGCCCCTGGGAGCAGTGACCGACATGTCTGCACGGCGATCTTTAGGACGGCAGCTTTTCACAGCAGGAAGTTCAAGGGTGAGGCTGACCTTGTGTTTCCTCCCCTGGAGCAGGACTGCTTGCCCAAGGGGCCCCCACACACACCCCTCCCCTCCACGGCAGCCCACCTCACCCCAGCGTCCCCGGCTCCCCTCCTCCTGCAAGTCCAGGGATGGCGGGGGCCCAACAGGGCCATCGGACCGTGCTCCTGGGTCACAGCATCCGCATGGACTCTGGGCTCTGCGGCGTGCCCCACGGTCCTGGAGCCAGACCGCGGCCTGCGGGCCCGCGGCCAGGCCCGAACATCAGGTGTGTCCGGGCCGTCGGCTCAGGCGCAGGCCGAGCACTTGGCTGCCTCAGTCGCTTTCGGGGCCAGAACAGCTCTTGGCCGACGTCTCCCGGTCAGGCCAGAGCTGCCTCACTGGGTCTCCTCTCTCTGCCGTGACCAGCTCCTGCTTCAGTTCGGGAGGGAGTGCGTTCTGCCTCTAAAACTGGGCTGCGGGGCGCCTGGGTGGCTCGGTCGGTTCAGACTTCGGCTCAGGTCATGATCTCGCGATTCACGGGTTCGAGCCCCATATCGGGCTCTGTGCTGGCAGCTCAGAGCCTGGAGCCTGTCTTCGGATTCTGTGTCTCCCTCTGTCTCTGCTCCTCCCCTGCTTGTGCTCTGTCTCTCAAAATAACCGTTAAAAACAAAAACAAAACTGGGCCAAGGCTCAGAGGGGAGGCAGAGCTAGAGGCCGTCAGGAGCGGCTCGCCTCGCCCCTCCCCTGAAGTGCAGGTGGACTGACAGCTGTCCGTGTGTCCCTGGGCCGGGAGCCAGGCCAGGCACGTCTCGTTCTTCAGTCTCTCTGAATCTTCACCATGACCTTGTGACCGAGGCCTCAGGAAATCAAAGCCCAATCCACAGGGCCTCTAGCAACACCCCCTGCCTCCCACCAGCTGCAGGGACGTGTGCAGCAGATGACAGCGGAGTGAGTGGGGGCTGCTGGGTCCTGAAGGGGCAGCCGGGCTGCTGGGTCGGGGCAGGTGCTGATGGGCGGAGGGGGCCCCGCACTGTGAGAGTAAGTGCTGTCATCCCCCTTTCCTGGCTGCAGGAGCGGGGAGGTCCTCTGCTTCCACGACCCCCTCACCGTGGCACAGGAGGGAACAGGTGCTCCCGCCCCACGGGTCACCCCCTGCGGTCAGGGTGGCATCATCTGTGGTCACAGTGGAAGAGGAGTCTGAACAGAAAGCCGTGAGCTTGGTTTGGGGCCAGTTAGGTCTGCCCCGCTGGTTTTGTGAGAAGCCCTCCCAGTTTCGGGGCTCCTGGGCTTCCCGTCCTCCCTCAAAGCACAGGGGCTGCGGGGCAAACGACGGGAGCTGGGGCTAAAGTCCCCGTCTGGGATCTCTCCGCGTGCCCCTGACCTGGGGTCTCCACCCTCTGGGGTGCTGCCTGCTGTCAGGTGTCTCTGGTGTCCACGTCTGTGGCCAGGGCTGCTGGCTTCCCTCCTTCCTCCCTAACCCGCTCTCGTTCCCATCCTTGCTCCCTTACTCCCCACAGTGCTCCAGAGCACTGCCGTGTGCCAGGCAGAGCCCTGAGGACGGTGAGGTGAATCGGAGGGGTTCTCTGCTCCATGTCGCGTGCAGACACACCGCAGATGGGAAGTGCAGGAGGCTGTGTGTGCAACGTCTTCCGGAACACGGGGTCTGCCTGCAGAGAGGGGGAGGCAGCCACCCCCCGAGGTGCAGGCCCTGAAGCTGGGCTGTAGGAAGACTGGGGTCTTCCCAGGGACGGGAAGCGAGAGCAGGGATTCCGGAAGCACAGCTGGTGTTGGTCCCAGGGGCGAGCGGCCTGGGGCGGCCTGGAAAGATCCCCGGCCTGGCCCAGGGCAGCCTTATCCCGCAAGCGGGGGCCCATCCGAGTGGTACGTGTCTCGAAGGCCAGGGTGTGGGCTCCTTTACAGCCCCGTAGCACCCGGAACCCCGAGGACACAGAGAGGGGCCTGAGGATTTGACTGGGGACGACCGGAAGAGCAGCCGAGGCACCCACAGGGCTCTGGACCCCTCCCAGGGAAGGCTCTGGCCACTTGGCGGACTCTGCCGTCAGCGCTATGCACACGGCTACAGTACGCGCCCCTTCCCCTGGGGATCCTCCCACCCATTCAGTCCTGGCGGTTCAGAGACAGATGACATCATTGCCGGTTTTGTGGACCTCAGGCCACTGGCCACAGCGTCTGGTCTGCAGATGGGCGTGTCGTAAAGAGCCAGTGGGTTTCCTCTGTGGGCACTGCTGACGGGAAATTCCTTTCCTGCTGCCTGGAGCTGCAGGGCACTGTGATGAGAAGTCTGCCCAGGACAGGAGCAAACTGACGGGCGAGCGGGACCAACAGAGAACATCAATCCAGCTTGTTAGGATGCTGGATCCAGCCATGCCTGAAGCCATACCCAGGCTCTTCAACTGTTTTCTGTTACGTGAGTTAATAAGTGATTCTTTTAGCTTTAGCCTGTATGCGTCAGGCTTCGATCTCCTGCAAACTGGAGTCCACACTGATGTATTATTTTTACCAACTTGCACTGCCTGGGCTCAGAAATCAATGTCAATGAGAGATTTCCTAAAAATTACCTTTTCTCCATGAAATAAAACAGACTTAAATATTGTATATTTGGGCTAGACCAAGACTTTTTACTCTAAACACCTTGCTTTGCAGATAAGGCCAGGCCAGTGGAGGGTCTCCATCATCTGTTCACAAATACTGACCTCCCCCTCCCCCCCCGGCCCCGTCACATTTTGCAATGTCATCCTGTGGGCAGGACAGGTGAGTTGCAGGCAGAATCGGCATCAGGACCCAAGTCTCCTTCGTCCTAGCTCACAGCGTTCCCCTCTGCTCCACGATGTCTTAAGGCTGGGGCCCAGAGAGGTTAAGTGACTTGCCTGCCATCACACAGCCAGGTGCAAATGGCAGGCTCCCCTGGGGCTCCAGAGCGGCTTGCATGTGCACCGAGAAGCCGACTTCCCTGTCTTCTCCACCCAAATACCAAAGACCCTCCGATTTCATCCCCTGGGGCCGTGGCCCTGCTCCTTCCTGAGTCCCCGAACCTCAGGGCCCAGACCCTGGTCAGCGCCTGTTTCCCTCCGACACGGGCAGGGAGATCTCGCCCTCCCCTCCACCTCCGCCCCCGGCCGGGTGCCCGGCACGCCCTCTCCTGGGGTCCACCAGCCCGCTCTGCCTCGGTGTTGTGGCCTCGACTGGTCTCCTTGGAGGCTGGAGCCCACATTATGGAGGAAGCAGCAAACACACAGCCTCCCTCCCTCCCTCCCGCCCCCGATCCGAGGTCGTGCGGGGGGAGCAGACCTGCAGGGCCATGTGCCCGGGGTTTTGCACGCGTGGTGCTGGGGGGACTCCCCTCACGCAGAGCCTGGCCCTTGGCACTTAGCAGGCTCGTCTGGTCCCTGTCCCCGCTGCCTGCCCACGGGAGCGAAGGGGCAGCCGCCCAGCACGTTGGCTGCCCTCCCCTCCCCTCCCCTGCCAGGCGCTGTAGGAGGTGCCAGGAAGAGCGCTCAGTGGAGAAGCACGCCCACTGCATGGGGGTGCCTTGGGCAGCAAGGGTACTGGGGCCAAAGCAGTCACGGGGCAGATGCCCGTCACTCGTCACTTTGCTTCAGGATGAGGCCGCTCTGATTAGCCCTGCCCCCACTTACTCCCACCTGCTCTGAGATGGATTCCCGCCATTTCACGGCAGCTGATCAGGTCACTTCCCGGTGCCCAGGATTCCCTGAAGCTGCTCTCCTGCCTCGTCCCCGCGGGAGTCTGGGGGCCTCTATTTGCAGGACAGTAAAGGCATTCAGGTCCCCTTTGGTCCTAAGCCCCCGGTGAGGAGCATTTTGGGACGAGTGGTCGTGTTCCCGTGGGGAGGAAGTCAGGCCAGTCGCATGTGACAACGGAAGGCAGAGGTATTCGCAAAGGGCCCAAGGGCCTGGGCACAGAGGGAGAGGCATGGAACTCTTCCTGCAGAGGGGGACGGAAGGAGCTTTCTGGAGAAGAGGGCACGCTAGAGTTAGGTCCTGGGTGGCGGGAGGTGGGGGACGGACTCCAGGGCTCAGGGGCGAGCGGTGCTTTAAAACCCTTCATGGGGTGCCTGGGGGGCTCAGTCGGTTGAGCGTTCGACTTCAGCTCAGGTTGTGATCTCACAGTTCGTGGGTTCAAGCCCTGCGTCGGGTTCTGTGCCGACAGCTTGGAGCCTGGAGCCTGTCTTCTGATTCTGTATCTCACTCTCTCTCTGACCCTCCCCTGCTCATGCTGTATCTCTCTCTCTCTCTCTCTCTCTCTCTCTCTCAAAAATAAATAAAACATTAAAAAAAATTTTTAAACTCTTCTTGGCACCTCCTGCCGGTGCCCTCGGCAATGCAGCTGGCTCTTCGGAGCACGTGCCTGGCACCAGATGGAGCCCGGGCTCGGGGGCCAGAGCCTCCCTTTCTGGGGGTTGCGGGTCAGGGAGCCGAGCCCAGGAGCGGGGGGAGACAGCACGGGGAGCAGGTGCGTGGGGGAGGAGGTGGCAGCAGGACTGGCCTCGAGGGGAGAGCAGGGCAGGGACCCCTCCCAGAGAGCGGAGGGAGATGGGGGGCCCAGCCCCTGCCTGGTGCCTCCTGTCCCTGGGGCTCCGTGTCAGCCCAGCGCGGCTGGACAAGACCCGCGCGCCAGTATTCACAGAAGCTCTACTCCCAAAACCCGAACGGCGACGACAACCCAAGTGTCCCTCAAGGGACGGAGAGAAACAAACACGGTGCACGCAGCTCACTCCTCAGCCACCAGAAGGAACGAGGTGCTGACGTGGGCTGCGAACCTCGAAAACGTGTTCAGTGAAAGAAGCCGGCACAGGCGCACATTGTGTGACTGACGCCATTCGTATCGGACGCTGAGAACGGGCGAGGCAGGCCTGGGGGGATGGGAAGGGGGGGGACCGCCTGATGGCGAGGGCTCCGCTTCGGGAAGATGCGTGCCCGCACGGCATCGAGACTGTGCCCCGTGCCGCCGCCCCATCCCCCTCACTCAGAGAGGTGAGGACGGCGGATTTTACGTCGCACGCAGCTGGCCCCAGCACAAGACAAGCCAACCGGCCACCACAGCGTGGAGCACGGAGCTGAGCTTCCCGCCCGCGGGGACCTGGCCGACCGATGCAGCTCTGGGCGCCCACCTGCCTCCCGGCCTGGCCGCGGTCCTTTCCCTGAACGTCCGCCCTGGCCCCTGGGTTTAGGGCTCTGCCTCCAGTGCCCCCAGCCCCGAGGGCAGGCCGCCAACGAGGAGTTCAGGTACTGCCGATCCCAGCCGGCTGGCCGTGCCCTTCCCCCTACTCTTGGCCTTGGTGACCAACGTGGGGCCAGGTGGCAGAGTAGGACAGGAGCCCCACGCTTACAGACAGTGGGGGCCTCGTCCCCTCCCTGCCCGTGCTCCTGCCCGTGCTCCTGCCCGGCCTCCGTGCGCTCCTGTGAGGCCAGGGGCATCTGCCCCAAACTCTGACCACCCAGACTCCACCCCGTCTGTGCCAAGTAACCCCCGGGGACAGATGTAAAGAGGCAACGGAACCTGTGCTCCAAGCATCTCGTTTCCCTCATCCCTTGCTTGGCCCTTCCAGAAAAACCCTGCTAAGTTAGGCCCCCAGTGCGGCCACCTGCCCTCTGCTTTATGACTGTAACCTCCCCGAATTTTGAACGGTCACCTGACGCGTTTCTGTGGGCTGGCCCAGCAGCCGGACCTCCTTCTCCTGTGAGGCTGGGGTCTGTGCTCAGGGGGAGTTCTGGTGCTTCCTGGCCCAAAGCCCAGCCCTCTCACTGCCCCCACAGATCCGGGCAGGACCCCCAGCAGAGGAAGGGGAGAGCGGGTAGGGCCCTTGGGCGGGAGGGGAGGCAGGGGACAAAAGCCCAACTCGATCTCAATGCGACACGACACCTCTACAGAAGGGACAGCCCTTGAAACAAACTCAGGACCCACGTCTTCTCTAAAAGGGGGCCAAGCAATGATCTGTGTGGCTTTCCGAGACCCGAGAAAGGCCGTCACCAGGAGGTCAGGCTGGGGCCCGGCCAGGGACTGGGGGCGACAGAGTACAAGCATCCGCTGGGGACACCAAGGCTCCCACACGCCTGGACGCCTGTGCAGGCCGCAGCCTGCCTCCCCTGGAGCGCGTCCTGGCGAGCGGCAGAGCTCCAGATGGCAAACTGGCCCTCGGGCCTGAGAGCCAGACTGGAAGGGTCACCCAGGCCGTGGGGACTTTCCAGCCCTCGGCACATCCCGACTTGCCCAGCGGTGACCCGGAAACCTCCCGCCCGCCAGATCATGCTTGGCCCCTGCGAGCGCCAGCCCAGGCGTCTCGGAGCTCAGGGTGCTGGGAACTTACCGGCCTCACCGACGAAGACCTCCACGGGCGCGCTGGCCGGGCTCTCGCCGATGATGTTGTAGGCGGTCAGGATGACTTCGTAGCGCTGGTATTTCTTCAGATCTACGGGTCAGAGGAGACAGAGGTCAGCTCGCCCGGGCCCAGGCCCATCTCCCGGTCTTGGAACCACACCGAGGGGGTCGGTGTCACCCAGGAGCCTCTGGGGGGAGGTCACGAGCCTTTCCCTTCTCCTCTTTCCCTGATCCGGCACTAAAGGTCACCCTGTGTGGCAGCGGAGCCCCGTCCCACTGTGCGCTCAGGGTAAAGGCAGCAGCAAGGCCCTCTTTGGGGGAAGAATCGAGGTGACGGAACGTGGTGTGGGCTCTGCCGACTGGTCCAGGATCTCTCTGTAAGAACCGATGGAGTAAGACCCCGGCAGTTAGGCGGGAAATAAATTGGCAAACCAAAGGCCTCTGAGTCTTTAGCCACCACATCCCGGGAAGAGAAGGGTGTGTGAAGCCACGTATATAGGATTACGCAGGGCACATGGTGAAAGCGGCTGACCTTTGAGCCAAAACATTCTGGAAGGTTCTCCCGCTGGTTAATCTTGTTTTGTCACAGCTTGGGTTTCCTGAGGCCCTACGTGTGGGTCTGGCCCCCTAAGTGCCCCCCAGCAGGCCGCTGGTCAGCAGAGGTTCAGAGCCTCAGGACACTGAGTTCCTTGCACCCCAGGCTCACAGACGTGCCCAGCCGGCCAAACAGGCCCCCCACAACCCCTCAGCCTTGCCAAGACCATGCTGCCTCGTACTAACCCGCTGCAGCGGCCTCCACCACGCACACCCACTGGCTTGTTAGTCTCCGCCCGGGGACTGAGCGGCTCTTTAGTGTCACGGGAGACAAGCCAGGCAGACGTGCACGCGGTGTGTGGTCGGGGCCGCTCTCCTGCTTCACAACCCAGACTGAAAAGGCCGGAGCGAGGTCCCGCCGGGCAGCCCCATCTCTGGAACCTGGGCCGCAGCGAACTCTCAGCTGGGGAACGTCAGGAGAGACAGGCAGTGGGTGGGGACGCGGGGCAGACGGCAGGGCAGGTGTGGGGCGCAGCGTGGAGGAGGAGAAAAGGGATCCTGTGAAGCCTGCCGGCCACCAGGGTGGGGTGTTCTGCCCAGGGGTTCCGGGATGCGATGGGAGGGCGCTGGTGAGCCCTGGGAGAGAGCTCCTCCTCCCCATCCTTTATCCACGTTCCAGTCCAGGGAGGTTCCCTGCACGGAAGGGAGTCACGTCATGGAACCCTCGGACCCATATTTGGGCTGTGAGACCCTCTGAGGCCCAGGAACGCAAGGGCCAGCGACTTGGTGCGGCCAAGGGGAAGGGGTGATGGATGGACGGCCAACACAGGCTGAGCGCGTGCGGTGGGCGCTGCTCAGCCTGGGAAAGGAACAGTGTCCCCAGTGGGCTCCGCAGGGACAGAGCTCCGAGGGAAGAGGGCAAGGACTGTGCGGTTTTGCTCGCCTGCGGTCCCGGAGGGCTCGGGCGCAGAGTCAGAAGGTGGAAGGTAGGTACCAGGGGCTGGGTGGGGGGTGTGCCAGGGGCCGGGTGGAAGGTGGGTGCTAGGGGCCGGGTGGGGGGTAGGGCATCCGGTGGGGACAGAGTCTCACTGGGGGAGAGAAAGGAGCTCTGGACACTGGGGTGACGGCCGCACAGCAGCGGGAGCGAGCTTACGGCTCCCGAGCCCGGTTACAAACAGGTAAGGGGGTAAACTTTACGGATGTGTTACCACAATTAAATAAAGAGGAAAAGGAAAAGGTCACTGGGAGCCAGACAGGAGATCTCGCTCAGCCTGACTTCCCTTTCTGTCCCAAAGTCGGAGACGAGCTGTCAGTAAAACCCCTTCGCAGCCTCGGTTTCTAGAAGTTTCCTTTCCTGTCTCCCTGATGGTTTTGCTGTGTTGAGAACAGCGTTTGAGAGGGGAATTCCGGAAACTGGAGCCATTAATCCAAGCTGCTTTTTGCTTGGTCCACCGAGAGGCCAACTGGCGCTGGCCCCGGCCTGCCCCGCGGTCACGGCGCCTCCTACGGAAGGCAGCGGGCACTTACGTGTTAATTCATAGGTCGTTAACGTGGAGCTGCTGTTCACGGTCTTGAAGCTGCTTTGGGCTATCAGGGGCAAGCAAGGCAGAAAGGCAGTTAGCACGCGGGGAACGGTTATTGCAATGATGTGCTGCGGAAACGGAGGGGGTGGCGGCCGCCGGGCCTCCCACGCTGCTCATCCGAGGGCCACGGGGACCACGCCGCCTCAGCACTTCCCGGGGGCTCACCGGGCGCCTGCACTGCTTCCTACGACAGCCAGGCGCCCGGCCCACGACCGGCGGGGCCTGCGCTCACCCTCTGATTGAACGCATCGGATTAGATCCGGCACGACAGCCCAGGTAACACTGGAGAAGACACCCCCCGCCCCAGCGTCACGCACCAGGTGCTCCGGCCCAGCCCGTCCAGGAGCCCCTCGGCCCTTCCTGCCTCCTGCCCATGTAGCCTTGCGGGGCCCCCTGTAAGTCACCTCCCCTTGTGTCCTTGCTGAAATCCCTTCTCCCGGGCAGCCCAGCTCACAGGACTCCGGCTCTGGGAAGCCTCCCCTGTTATCCTCCCCGGGGAGCTCCCCAGGCCCGGGCCCTGTCTGCGTGCCTGGGCTGATGCGGGGCCCGTCCACCCGGGAGGCTGCTCACGGCAGGCGAGCGGCATCTCCCCCCACGCCTCGCACGCGGCGAACACGCAAACCGTTCCCGGGGGACCTCCCTGCCCCCCTGGGTCCCTGTGCCGGGAAGGGGAGGACGTCTCACCTGTGAGCTCGGCCCGTAAAGCCGAGGGGCTTTTGAGCGTCTTGGACGCCGTGGCTGAGGACGCCTCGGACTCCAGCTCCCGGTAGTAAATCCGGTAACCCTGGAGAAGGCCGTTCAGGCTCTCGTCTCTCGGAGGCTGCAAACAGATCACGGTCAGCCCAGCGGAGGCGTCTGGCGCCCTCCGCCTCGCGCTGAGTCCGCCGCAGCACTGGGGCGTCGCTGATTCAAACAGGCGGTTCTCGGAGCCACATTCACGAAGCGGGGCACGGGGCACCCCGAGGTCGAGGGCCCAGGTTTCCTGGTGCCTGTGTGCGGGCACCGGGCATCACAACCCACGTGCGGCCTGCAGGAGCCCCCGTGGGCAGGGACCAGGCCCGGGTCGCAGATGGGCGAGGAAGCCGCCGGGCACCGGTGAACCGGATACTCCAAGAGACCTTGTGCAAGCGGCCGGGCTCTGCCGCACCCACGGGCTGACCCCACCCTGTCCTGACGGCACCCAGGCTGTGGCACGCACTTCTCAGCCAAGGCCCAGCCCACATCCTCCCTCCCGTCAATTTGTGTCGATTAGCGCGTTTGGGGAGGGCCGCAGCAGCCATCGTGCTGGCCGGGGGCCGGGGGCCCTGGGTCTGGCGCTTCCTCTGGGATGCTCAGCAAATAAGGATAGGAGCCACCGAGCCGTGGCCAGACTGATGGACAAAGGGCACGCCCAGGACCCCTGGCTGCAGGGTCATGACGTCTGTCCGGTGACAGGGACACACGCCGAATTCCCTGTGACCCCTATAGCCCATAGCCACTGTCTGTAGGGTGTCACCAGTGCCTCAGTAAACAGTGTCCTGGTCCCAGAGGAGAGGCCACAGCTTTGTCGTAGGAAAACTCGTTGTGGTGGGTTGAACTGTGTCCCCCATAAAGATACGTTGGTGTCCTAACCCCCATTCCCCGCGGGTGCCACCTTCTTCGGAAATAGGGTCTCTGAGGATGGTGAAGACAAGAGGAGGTCTTATTGCAGTAGGGAGGGCCCTCATCCAATGACTGGATTCTCTTTTGGAGGGCGATTCGGTTTTAGTTTTCAACGCACTTGCTTTTAATCCAGCAGTTACACTTCTAGAAATCTACCCAACGTAAATGTTTGCAGACAGGTAGTCCCGAGTCCTACAAATACAAGCTGAGGCTACCAGTCCCCCCAACCGCAAAACAAAGTATCTCTGGGTCTTTTCAGTGACACCCAAAGACAACAGGACAACCTTCAAGCCTGAAGGTCACCGACAGCAAAACTGCTTGCAGGCGTCATCGCACATTTGGGACTGAGGAACGAGGTATTGCGAGGGTTAACTCACGTGGGGAGCCTGAGCGTTCCACGTTAGCTAGTTGGTAACGTTGAAGACGCAGTGTGTTTTGAGAAGCAATTTAGAATCCAGCCATCATCTGGCAAATACTGAGACAGTAAGAAGGCCCGGGTGTGAGGAGAGACATTTGCACACACACGGGGAGGACCTCGCGTGAGCAGGGCGAGGTGCGCGGCGATATCGTGACGCGTGAGAAAAACAGCCGTTCGTTCAGACGAGCAAAATCTCTTACTCATATATATATATGTCTTTGTCCAGAGTGACAGGGGGTCTCTTGTCATGTTAATGAGGTGACACTTGGACCTCACCCAGGGAAGAGTGATCGGAGGGTGGGAACTTTCCCTCCCGCCCCTGACTTCTGGGGAGGAGAGAGGGACTGGGGGCTCCATCAGTCACCAGTGGCCAATGCTTTACTCCGAGTCCGTAAATGTGCCAAGATTTGGGGATGGGGCGCACGCGGAGCGGGCGTGGGGGCTCCGTGCCCTCCCCCTCCACCTGGCGGTTCCTTTCATAACAAACTGGCAACGTCATAAGTAAAATGCTTCTCCGAGTTCTGTGAGTCGCTCTAGTCAAACCCGAGGCGGGGGCTGTGGGAACCTCTGATCGACGGCCCGTGGGTCAGAAGCACAGGTGATAACCCGCGACTGGTGTCTGAAGTGGGGGCAGCCTTGTGGGACCGAGCCCTTATCTCGTGGGATCTGACGCTGTCTCCAGGTAGACTCAAGCTGAACTCCCAGACACCCCGCTGGTGTTGGAGAATCGCTTGGTGGCGTGGGGAAGTCTCCACACACACACTTCGAAACTGGGTCCAGGAACGCGTCTGTGCGTCTGTAAGCTAAGGACCACCAAGAGTTGTCGGCAGCAACCAGAAGCCAGGAAGGAAGCTGATGCCTTGGCTTTGGACTTCCGGCCTTCAGAGCTGTGTGAGAATGCGTTTCTGTCGTTCTAAGTACTCAATGTGAGTTAACGTGTTGCGGTAGCCCCAGGACATTAGCATATCCCTGCCCCCAAACTCTTGCAATGCAATTCTTACTGTCTGAACCGAGGCACCAGAGGGATCTGGATGCTTAGAAAAATCCTGTTCTATTTCAACCCTCGCTACCCACAACCCAAAGAAACCAGGCAGATTTGGATGATGCAGGATCCTGTCGTCCGGGCTCTCCAACGGCGTAGCTCAGGTAGCTCGTATTGATGTAGGTAGCCACGGTATAGACGCGGGCCTGGACAGAGGGACACGGTGTGCCGGGTATATTCAGTGTGTTTTTGAGCACGAGAACAGCTCGCATGGACTCCCAGGCTGGCTGCCTCCCTCACAGCCCCCGTGTGACAGTGACAGCTGACAGCTGCAGGCGTAATCCGGCCTCCGACCTCTGCAGGAAGGCTGCAAAGGCCCCGGGACCTGACTGTGCAGGTGCACGGGCCAGAGGCACAATTGCTTGGGGATAATTTGCTTTTCATGGAGAGAGAAGCCGGGGTTGAGGGAGACTGGCTTTCCCTGGCCACAATTATCAACGAGCAGGAAGTTGGGAGTTCGGGCGGATCAGGGTCCTCCCTGGGGTGCAACAGACAGCAAATACCCCATCCGTGGCCTGTGTGTCCACACTGATCCTGGGGCTGGAGGGAGGAGGGGAGGGGCCGAGGCCACCCACCCGGGGCTCACGAGCATTTCCAGCCGAGGAGGAGAGGGTGGTCTGCAGGTGCGGGGAGAGGGAGCCGAGCCTCCGTCCCACACGCACAGCTGCTGCCCACAACCAGGCGGGGCCCACATGCGGCAACAGACTCACGGCGGCTGCTCCAGACATGCCCCGGTGCGGCCCTCCCTGCGGGAGCTGTCTGGGCATGGGGAGGGGACAGGTGGCCACACAGCCCGGAGGGTGGCCTCACTCAGGCTGCAACAGGTCCCGGCCCCACAAAGGGCAGGCTCCGTGGAGATGCTGGGGTCTGCCCCGCACGGGCTTGGGAAATGGGTTTGACCACATTTTCTGTTCCTGGAGTTCGGAGTAAACCCATCTGTCATTTGTGAAAGAGGCCTCTGCGATTCCGGATGTCCTAGGAGGCATCAGTAGGGCAGCTCCATGTGACACACGGAACATTCCAGAAGCCATGGCTGAGTGCAGGCTCTGGAATGGAGTCCCGGCTTCCAGCAGTGCCGGGTTGCTCAGCCTCCCAGGCTCAGCCCCGTCTCCATGGCCGGTGGACAGACGGACTCTAGAGCCTCCTGGGTCTCTGACCAGAAGGTTCCCTTCCAGCCACAGACCGGCTTTTCCAGCGCTCAGCCCTGACCACCCCGTGCAGGTAGTTTCTGATTCCACGCTGACTCCACGTGGCAAGGCCAACGTCTGCGTCTTTTCGTTTCTGTTTCCCCGCTGCTCCTGTGGCAGGCTCCGGTCACGGCAGGTGCTTGCTCAGTGCCTGTAGGAGTGGACTTGCTGACGTCCGAGACGACCCCATCCGTGGTTAGTTTCATCCTCCCCTGGGGAGGGCTAGGCGCTCCCCTCCACTGTCTTCCCGTGAATGTGTCACAGGGCTCAGCCCGCTAAATAGAAGAACATCAAGGTCTTGAATCGGTCTTGTCCACCTCTAAGTGCCTAGCACCCCACGCAGGAGCCGGACTCCCACAGGTGACAGAGAAAAGGAACAAACCCAAGATTTGTCCTGAGGAGGCCCCGCTGCCCGCTACCCCCCGTCCAGGTGACGGTCACCATCCTCTTTGGAAGGTGCCTATTCAGCACTGAGTCTACCCTCGGCTGAGTCCAACGTGCACGATGTGATCTATTGCCTAAGAGGGTGTTTTTTGGCTAAAAAGCAGCCTCAACATCCACTTAGAGAAGTCTGCGGCCACACAAAGCCAACTGCATTCGAGTGACAGCCGAGGGGAGTCACTGAACTTTCAGAACAGAACAGCTTAAAAGTTGTGACCAGTTCAGAAGCGTCAGTGCCTATTAGGAGCCGCACTCGGTGTGAACACAATACCACTGCTTCCAGAATATATGCTCAAATCCTCGGATTTCAAATAGCCCTGGACCCCATGAAAGGCAGAGATTGATTATCCTGCCAGGAAAAATCAAACCTGACAGACTGGACGGAGCAGCCGCGTAAGTGGGTCAGCAGCCTTGAAACGACAGGCGGTGTTGGCATTTTTAAACAAATTACTGGGGGGGAAAAAGGGTTTACAGGTGAAACACTTCATTTGGAATGCAAATCTATATTTAAACAGAGTCTCTTTGTTCCGTTCGCTCTGATTTAGTAAATTGCTCATAATTTTAATTATACTTCAATTGCCTGGCAGTTGACGGGCATTTATTTCTACAATACATCGTACGGACCACCTCCTGCTCTGGGCTTCTTGCAATTAGTTTGTTCTACTGGGCTCTGAACAGGGACAGCTGATGGACACACATGCCAAGTCCCAAGTGCGGCTACCCACCGGCCACGGAGCCGCCTGACCGCAACCAAGGGGTGTGGAGCCCCGCGTGCTCGGGAGCAGGATGGGGGGCCCAAAGCTGCTGTGTGGAGGCGACGGCGCGTCCCCAGCCTCAGCGCAGACCTTGGAGTCAAGGAGCTCACCTAGTTCCTGGTGAGCCAAATGGCCCGCCTACAAAGAGAATGCTCATTTTCTGGTAGAATCTAGCACAGTAGAAAAGAACAACCTTTTGACTGATCGAGTCAGTGGAGAGGGGGAAACAAGCTCCTGGGACCTTGGGTTTCCATTCTGAACGCCTCCCGCCCCCCACCAAAGGCCCTGCTGGGAGTCGGATGTGCGGAGACCTAACGCGGCTGGCATCAGAGATGGTGGAGGTGGCCTTGGACCTCCCAGTTTTACAGAAGAGGAGCCTGGAGCCAGAGAGGCCTGTCGGGGTCACAGTGGTCCCCTGGCAAACTGGGGTCTGCAGACCTAGAGTCCTTTGTCACTTAGCTGGGGCTCCGTGTCAGCTCGAGGGACGCAGCCTCCCAGAGGCAGGCACTGGGGTGAGGCTGGAAACTAGAGAATGCCACAGCGGCCGATTTCCGTTTTCACCGGATGAGATCTGGAACTATCTCTTGATCGCCTTTAAGGGTTCCCTCACCCCTGAGCGGCATCACTTAGCAGCAGAGAGTGGAGAAGGGCCTGCAGCCACTCCGTCAATCCCTGGAGACTCCGCGTGCTTGCTGGAACCCAGGTGATGAAAGTCCGGCTCTCGTCCGGGGCAGAGAGGCCGCGCCAAGCTCCACCGGCATTGACCTTGCACCTGTACTCCTCAGTTGTGGCCAGGGCACGTGGGTGGTGCTGATAGCCACTGATGCCACCGAGTGGCTGCATGCGGGAGGCAGCGGGAACCATGGGCGGTCAGGAGCCACCACTGATGGCTGGCACGCACCCCCCAACCCTGGTCTTCCGGCCCCAGGAGGCTGGGGGGCCCTCCGACTCGGTGCTTCTCTCCCTCTTGCTCCTTGCTGGGCTCCGGCCCTCGCCTGGAGGGCCTCCAGGGTGCTCTGTCCAGGCTGTGGAGGCCGTCCATTTGGGACAGGTTCTCTGAGGGTCACCTCTGCATTTCTCTCCTCCCTCCCTGCCCCTGCCCTTCGTCCTCGCCCTTTCCAAAGGAATCCCTTCCAGCCCTCCCTCCGTGCCAGCCTCTGCCCCCAACAAGGCGCGGCCCCTCTCTCTCCAAGGCCATGTCCAGATCGTGGTCTGCTCTCAGGTCCGGTGTCCCCTGGGCGCCTTCATCTCCAGACCCTCCCACCGGCCCCTCCCCTTCCGCCGCCACTCTCCTGGACCATCTCCCCAGCCTGGAGGAAGATGCCCAGACCGCACAGACCCCCCCTGTGGACCACCGTGCAGAGGCAGACCTCACCTTGCTGTGGCCGTGAACACAGACCTGGGCACCTGTCCCTACCTCCCTCCCCCAAGACTCCCAGCTCCAGGCACTGCCCTCCCCCTCCCCAGGACTGCCGCCCCATTGTGGCCTCAGGAATTTCCCCCTCTGCCAGAGCTCCCAGGATGTGCTCATTACTGCCCTGGGCCCTGCCCACCCGGCTCCAGCCTGGCTGTGAACTCAACCCCCTCCCCCCTACCTCCCCCCAACCTGGCTGAACCCTCTCCCTGAGACCGGGTCGGCCCCTCAGCTGGACTTGCCCTGGGACGGGGCAGGCAGTTCTGCCCCTCTCTTATTGTTGTCTTCAACAAACGGCCTCGTTAGCAAACGTACCGAAATGTTCCAATTTGGCAAAGAAAGGGCAGAGTGTGCTTTCGACGTCCTATTACAGCGCTGCTTAGCGGCCCACCAGGATTATGTGATCGTCTAGGGTAACGTGCCTTCGTTTGACTCACTGTCCGCTGAGGACTCAGACCTGGGAGTAGGGAGCACTCCCCACGGGATTTTGTCTGGCTACAAATGATTCTCGGAGAAAAGACACCTCCACAGGCTACAGTTTCACTGCCCTGCGGGACGCCACCCTGTTCTGTACGTACCACGGAGGCTTCGCTGGGCCACCCTCCTCCAGGGCCTGGAACATTCCACCCTGACACTCGGCACCAGCCCTGCTGTCCTGCGGGCCCTCCCCGATGAGCTGAGTTCAAGGACTTCAAGCTCATTCCCACACGCGTGGCCCTCAGAGAGCCCCACGTGCTCCGGCCCTGTCCGCACACCCACCAGGCTGCTTCCTCTGACTGGCGACTGACCCTCAGACTGACACGGGGCCTGGCCTCCGACGGTGGTTTAGGAAACACCCGTGACTCCCGGGCCCTTACCCGCCACTGGATCAGAACGGAGGACGTGGTGTGCGGCGTCACCGAGACGGAACTGGGAGGCTCTCCCGGAACTGGAATCCAGAGAGAAGAAGGCGAGGATCAGCTGTGCTGCCCATACTTGGCCGCCAGTCCGGAGCCAGCCCTCTCCTGGGGCTGGCGAGGACCCAGGGCCGCGGGCCACCAGCAGCCCCACCTCCCTCTGGTCCCCGTGGATGCCCCTCCCCGACTAACCGCAAAGCCCGTTCCCCGCCCACCCACCCCGATGGAAGGGACCGATCCTAATGGGGGCAACTGGACAGTGCCTGGCCCTCACCCCCAAGTGGACCCACACAGGGACCCGGCGCAAGTGTGGCTCTTCCCGGGGAACCCTGCCCGGGGGGCCTCGCCGCTAGTTGCACATCTTCTCAGGGGCCCCCACCACCTCCCTTGGGGAGAGGCATCATTTTTTTGAGGTTCATAGGTCACAGTGGCCCTGAACAGGCTGAAAGATCGAGCCGAGCCAGGGGGCTTTTGCGCTTGCGCATGAATGTGACTGTCACAGAGGGGCGCTGACTGCTGAGCCTCGGTGGCGGCTCTGCCCTGTTCTCTGGAGGGACGAGGCCAGCTTTCACTCTGCCCACGGATGTGGCCCTGCACGCCAGGAACTAAAGCCCTTCAGCCATCCGCCACGGCCAGCGCTGTGAGATCCGGAGGCCGTGTGTCCAGTGTCCACAAACGGTCACTGAGTGGAATGATTTAGGCTGTTCTCCTCGCCCCGTCCCCACGTGACTAGCCAAGACTTGGTCCCCAGGTCACCTGCTCTGTGAGTCTCCTCTGCCCCTGCCGGGCCACCCCCACCTGGGACATGAGCCACACCTCCAGTCCCCCATCCTGCCTTCCGGGAGCTCTCTCCCCCCTGCTCTCTGGCCTCTTGCTGGTCTGTCTTAAGTCGATGGTGGGCCCTCATCCAGCTTTCCGGATCACACTTGATCACAATTGCGGGGGAGGGGGTCTCAACATCCCAGCCACCATAATAAGAACATGTTTATCAGCAAACCATCCACACACTGAAAGCTCCCCCCACCCCACCCACCCCCACCCCAGCCCCGGGCTCCCCAAGCCAGTCTCAGGGGACCTGTGAATACACTGCACACACAATGCGAGAATCAACTGCAAAAAGAAATTGCAAATCTCAGAAGAGAAGAGAACCTGAGAGGTGCATCAAAAGAAGTGATTTAAATATCAAAGGATAAAGAAGGGCCTTTGGGAGCCTGGAGAGGCCCTTGAATGTTGTTTTTTTTTTTTCTTCTTTTCAAAACAAGCCAGTTCTGACTGAGCCCTGTAAGGGCAGAGTGAGGCCTCGGGGTCCTGCTCCCTGGCTTGCAATTTCCTGAGACTCGGACAAAAATCAGCTTGCTCTTTGTTTCTTTTCCCCAAGAATTAATGCTTAGTCTTGAATAGCACCTGAGTTGTGTTAAATGTAAGCTTAAAATACGAGCCACAGAGAAGACCACAGTTTCTCGAGGGGCCCGACCCGGCGCCGGCTGCCGGAAGGGTCCCCTGGACCCCTCTGCGGGTCGTCCAGGGAGTCTGAGGCCGCACGCCGGTGAAGCTAAGCTCCCCGAAACAGGAGGATGGAAACCCAGGGAATTAGTACCCAGCGCCGATGCCAGGCGAGCTGAGGGCTCAGGCTTGCAGCCTGGGGTCGGTGCCGTAGCACTGAAAGTGGATCTGACCGCCTCCACTGCTCTGGCCCAGGCCTGGCGGGATCCCCACAAAAAACCACACCAGCTCTTCAGGCCCGCTCCTCTGAGGTGGGAGGGGTGGGTGAAGACCACCTGGAGCTTTTAGGGGACCTCACCTCCATTGCTCAGCTGGAGTCCAATGGCAAGACAGTAGAGTGGTTTGTGGACGAGGAAAAAACAGGGGAACCTCCAAAACCCCGGCTACCCTTTGACATTTATTTTTAATGACTCCATAAATTTTTCAGTTTCTGGGATGCTAACGGAGCGAAGAGGCTTGGAAGCCAATCAAAGAACCCCCCGTTCCATTTGGAAGCCCTTGAAGTCGGCCTCACGGCCACAGGCTGTGCGGAGAGCTGGGAGCCGCCTGTTACTGAGTGAAATCTACTGCTGGCCGCCGCCCTCCCCGCCGCGGGCCACCCCTTCCTGGCTCCGGATGAAAGCGGGGCCTCTCTCTGCGAGCCTTTGTCTCGGGGTCCAGAGGCGGCAGCCGGGAAGGGGCCGGTGTGCGCGCGCCCGCCGGGGTCCCAGCTGGCTCACCGTCCTGCAGCGTGGTGACTGCGTCCGTCTCCGCGCTGAAGTCACTGTCCCCGATGTCATTGGTGGCTTTCAGGCGCAGCTTGTAGGAGGTGAAGGGCCTCAGCCTGAAACACAGAAGCAGGCTGAGTCCTGAGCGCTTCCCCTCTGCCTGCCCGGAGCGCCCCTAGTGAGCGGGCAGCCCGGAGGGAGACGCGCTCGGGGACCAGGGAACGGGTCCTGCCCAGGAGGGGCCAGCTCTGCCAGCCTGGGAGGGATTTCCAGATGGAGGGGAGCGCAGACCTTCCTGGACTGGGGGTGGGGGGAGGCGGTTTTGCTTTAGGCTCCTGGGGGAGGAACCACACCCCCCTACAATTAGAGCCTCTCCCGCACAGCAAATCCCTGCTCTCTGAGCGACTCAGAACCTCAGGAGGAGCTCACAACCTCATCCCGCACACCACTCAGAGCGTGAAACCGGTCCTCCTCACCCCGTCCTTGCTCACGCGTGAGTGTTCCCTTTGCAGGTCCGCACTGGCCGGGCCCCCCTCCCCGCCCCTCACCCCTGTGTATGCAGCCGGACGCCGCACCGGCGCTCCCCGGATAACCGCACGGCAACCCTGCGGGGCACACGCACGGTGGTGCCCATTTCCGGGATGAGAAAATAGAGGCCCAGTCCCAATAAGTCCGTTGCCCTCTGTAAATGGCTGAGCCAGGGTAGGAGGAAGATCCTGTCATGAGGCCACCCCATCCACTGTACCTAAGACCAAGACAATGCCAACTGTCCCTGGGGGGAAACGTCCCCTCCCACCGGCAGGCGAGGATTTACGGCGTACTGCTCGCTGCCACTTCTAGACCACCTGCTCTGTCCATCCATCTTCCTTTCTTTCCTTCTTTCCTTCCCCCCATCGAGCAGTTCTGTGCTGACGGGGTTGGCGTTCGGAGCTGTGTATGACGCCCAAGACTAGGACTCTGGACAAACGTCTATGCAGAGGACACCGTCTTCGTCCGGTCCCTGGCTGTCCTGCTCCCCTGGACGCCCTCGTGTCCGTCTCCCAGACCAGGAGAGCAGAGTGACCCTGGACTCGGCCCCTCCCGTCCCACAGCGGCCTTGTCCTGCTATGGCTGGTCTGCGACTGCAGGCCTGTCTCCTGGCCTCTCTGCGCCCTGGTTCCGCCGGAGAAGCCGTGGCAGGCGACCCTGCTGTGGCCCCCGCTGTCCCGGGGGTGCTTCTAAAACGCCACCCTTAAGAATGATCTTTGCTCCCGGTTTCTGGGTGAAGATCTCCTTTATTAAGTTACAATAAACAAGTAACTTCCTGTTTGTTCTTCCTAGCTTCCTGGGAGCTACTGTATTGAATTCTGGTGACAACCGCATGCTCTCCTCCTGTCTCCTGCCTCGCCCCCCTGAGGCTCCCTGTGTATTAGAGGGCAGTGCAGGGCCGGTTGCTAGGAGCGTGCACTCTGGAAACTGCGTGCACACTACCCCGCCGTAACCTTGGGCAGATCAATGTGCCGCAGGGGTGCCCAAGCCGTGAGGTGGGTGTGCGGGATCACACTCAGGAGGAGCATGTGGAAGAGACTCTGGCACCCAGCATGTGCTCACTAAGCATGGGCTCTTCTCCCCATCATCACTGCCCTGTGGTACCAGCATCCATGGCTCCAGGAAGGGCCTGTCCCACTGCGCTCTGAGCCCGTCTGTCTCCTCATCTCCCCCACCACTATCTGTAATTCGCCGTTTGCTTCCTTGACAACTGTCTGCCTCCTCCACCTTCAGGACTCCGTGGGGACAGGGACCAAGCTGGCCTTGATTCCTGCTGTGCTCTTGGCACCAAGATCAAGGCCTGGTACCTAGGAGATGCTCGGTGAATGTCTATGAATGAGTGAATGAATGAATGAATGGGATGAAATTGTTATCTCCACAGTGTCCTGGGAGGGTTGAACGATAGGACGCGTGTAACAGCCAGCACGGCGTCTGGCACACGGTGGGGGTGCCGGAAACGACCTTTGTCCCCGAATGCAGCGCTTACGTGTATTCAGCAGCTTATATTTAGGACAAGTGTCAGACATGCCACCGATCCCTTCAGATGCAGGACCTCGCTGCTCTCTAACGCTTTCAGAATTCAAGGCCAAGCGCCGAGCTCCCCCCGCCCCGCCCCGGGGCGCCCAGGGCCCAGGGCAGGTGCGCAGTATGGGCCTGTCAGCCGCTGCAAGTGTCCGGCTGCTCTGCGGTAAAGGGGGCGGGTGCACGGCCGGTATGAGCACAGTTCTCAGCTTTAGGCCTGTTCCCGGGCCCACGTCATTCACGGGACCGATTAGCTGCCTTGGGGGCCGCAGGACCTCACCCTCTCCTCCGGGGAGGAAGCCCACCGGGTGCCCTAGAAACAGGCCCAGACAGACTCGGCGCAGAGAAGGGAGCCCAATGAGAGGTGACAACAGTCACCGTGTCCCCTCTCCCGGTCCCCGGGCTCAACGGCATCCTCTGCAAGCTCGCCCAGCCCCCCTCACCTCTGCACAGCTGGTCCCTCGGACCCTCACTGTCCAAGCCTGCAGGAAGCAAGCACACTTGGAAAGCCAGCTGGTGCTGGTCCAGTGTTGTGTCACTACCCTCGTGTCCGAGCGTGGCTCCACGGCCAAGGCGCTCGGGTGGGGGTGGGGGGACGCAGCTTACAGTCCGTGTTCCTCCCACGGACCTGGAGGCAGCGTCTCATGAATAGAAGGAGCTCCCGAGATTCATTCATCCATTTTGGTTGTAATAAGAAAGCACAAATCCAGATGATTTTAGAAGCCACCTACCACTGCCTTTCTGTATTTATTTATTCACCTGTAAGGTACTGAAAATATCTGTTAAGAACTCATGATTTGCATCACAGAGAACAAGGAATATTGAACCCCTGGGTAACATCCTTGGCCAAATTTACCTGACTTCTCACGTGGCTTTATTTTTAAGGATCACACAGAAGAAGAAGGAAACGAAGAACGCAGTGGACATCGGGCCGGCGCACTGACGTTAGCCAAATCCCGGTTGTTTCACACCGTCATCCCCTCTGGCTGTGGTAGTTTGGGTTGGGTCCACCGTGTCCCCGTGGGGACGTGCAGAGGCATAGCAGGACCCATTATCACTGGATACGCAGCCATCGCCTGAGCCCACATGGCCACTGTCCCACCCCAGTGACAACACGAATGTCCATGTGGCTCTGGGCTCATGCACCTTCTCCTCCTGGACTGAACGGCGTTTCTGTGGGCAGCGGCCACCCACCAGGAGCTGACGCTCCCTCGGCACGTCCCTCAGCCCAGCACCTCCCCTCCTGCTGCAGACCCACACCCCCTACACGTGGGGACAGCCCCTCGATGCAGATGGTTAAACTTCTTGCTTAGAATTTCTGTTGCACCTTTTATGTCTTCTGGTCAGTAGCAGATTTCACGCACTTGGCAAAAGTAAAATGTCAAAAGAATGTAAAAAAAGGAAGGAAAACGTAGCTATGAGCACGTGTGCCATGGGCCGTGCAGAGCTCTGCTTTCCCCGGAAGTGGGCCGGTGGCGTGCTTCTGCTGACGGGCGGAGGGGGCCCTCTGGGGGGCTCATGACAGCTTATCCCACGACCCCTCCTCTCCGACACGAAGCCCCCTGCACACAGTTGGTCTGTTGGATTTCAGGAGGCTCCACGACGGAAAAGTCCTCTGGATTTTATGTGCCCCCTTTTCTTGGGGACGCTCACGCAAGGGGGTGTGGGTATTTTCTTCCGCAAGCACATTCTAATTAAGCTGAGCACCAGAGCAGCAGAGTGTGGTTTATGAAGCAAGCTGGGCTCCCTCAGCCGTGCCGCCCCCCTGCCCCTGACCCTCGGGATCATCCCGGGGGGACTCGGGGCTCTGGGGGGCAGTAGGATGCCATCCTCCGAGGGGCTGAGAGCCGTGCCTCTCAGGTTCTGTGGCTGTCACTCAGGGTAAGTGGAGTGCTGGCAGAAGCCGGGGACAGAGGGGGCTGCTGGGGACTAACGGAGGCACATCTTGGGCTCACGGAGCTGAAAGGGACAGCGAGGTCATCCCTCCCCAAGGCCCCAGCGCTCCCAGATGGGTGAGGGCTCGGCGTCTAGGTGATAGCGCACGGACTCTTCACCAACCGCAGAGCCTCGTGAATTAGCAGGACGGCCTGTGGCCGTGAGCTTGGGGCGTGGGAGCTGCAAGACCCCGAGGGCCTGTGTCTCCCCTGCCGAGAAGCTCGCTCGTGACTTGAGGCGTCCCCACCTCCCCTTCCTCGTCTGCGGAGTCTGGTGTGTATGTCTGCGGGCCCGCTACGGGAGCTTTGGGAAGGGCAGGGTGCTGTCTAGTGTGGGGGAGACAGCGGTAACGACAGCGGCCCTGATCATAACCACAGCGAGGAAGACCCCACAGGGGTGCTGACGGCCCGGAAGCTTCCAGACCAGCTCACAGAGGTGAGCACAGAGGTGCCACTCCTGCCTCCTCTTCCTGCGGTGAAGAGCATCATTACAGCTGTAACCACATCTAGTTTTCTAAACACCCGCTCGCCAGGGCACACATCTGAGCCACGGCTGACCCTCCCATGGGGGGCCAGGCAGTGCCTCGGGCCCTGCTGGAAATACCACTTGTGCTGGGGGCCATTCGTCCTCTGCTTTCAGATGGATCTGGTGCTCCCTGCATCATGTGACAGGGGCCACGGGGTCACAAATATCATCTGGGTCCCGGGAGGCTGGAGCTGTAGGCTGACGAGCCGCCTGCCTTCTCAGACTGTCACTTGCCCCGAAGGCCGTCTGCAAAGGGGGCCTTAGGTCTGGGAGCCACGACACGGATGCCGGGGGACCCGTGCCACCTGCTCGGGGCCGCTGACAGATGTGCGGTGATGACACATGCTCGACACTCAGCTGTTCTATGCCGCCCACCACTGCCCTGGGCCTGGCGCTGCCGGGAACCGCATGCTGCCTGCGGGCCAGGCGACAACACAGGAGGAGGGGCTGAGGAGCCTCCCGAGACCGCCCGAGTGGCAACTGCACTTGGACAGCTGTGGCCTCACGGTCTCTGCCTTCCTGTGACGCCCCAGTGCTGACCACGCCCACCGGTGCCGCACACGTCACCTCGGTCACGGGCTTGCTCCTCCAACCCTTCTCTCTAGACCTTGCTGTTGCCGCAGGCTGGAGGCAGTGACAGAGCCACGCTCCAGCCCCACGGTGCCCCTGCAGCCTGCACTGCCCTGGGGGGGTGGGGGTCCCCCACCCTGGCTGCTTTCCCTCCTCTCAGGTTCGGCCCAGTGCAGGAGCTGAGCCCCGCGGATGCCCGGGCAGGTGCTGGGGCTGCAGGCTAGAATGACTCTTCTGACCTCGGCTCTCATCTGTAGAATGGGGATGGCGGTCTCCCCCAGCGTGCGCGTCTGATGAGAAACGTGTGTGACATTTCCCAGCACAGTGCCCGGAACGGGGCCGCGGGGGCGCTAAGGACGTGGTGCTGGGTCTGAGCGGTGACCAGCCTGGGAAACACCGTCTCGCCCTCCCGAAGGCGCTGGCCAGGTTCCTAGAACCCTCGGAGCCGGCGGGACGCATTCCTCAGTGGCCCCCCCTATGGCCGGCGTGAGCTTTGTGGGAAGTAACCACGGTCGGGGCCAGAGAAGGAGGCCAAGGAAGATGCCGGGCGGGCTCCCTGGATGGGCCTGCGCCCAGAAAAGCACAGGGCTTCCGCAGGGTGGTGTGAGCTGCGCAGCCCGGGCCCCACTGTGGGGACGTGGAGCCTGAGCTCACTGCTGAGAACCTGAGGGTTGTAGAACTAGACGGTTACAGAGCCTTCATCTCCCACCACAGAGGGGGTGTCCTGGTCCCCAGCCGTAGAGGGGGTGCCCTGTCTCCCACTGTAGAGGGGGGCGCCCTTGTCCCTCACCGTAGAGAGGGGTCGGAGTGTGAGAAGGGTCCCAAACGAGGCCGTGGGTGCCAAGAGCTGAGCTGCAGTGGTTGGCGCTGCCCCCCCACCCCGTGCCTGGTGGTTCCTTCGATAACTGGATAAAGCTAGGTGCTCATCGTGCGGCGGGGGACGCCCTTCCCAAGCCCTGGATCAGCCATCACAAACGGACAACAGGGGTGGAGCCATCTGCCCTGCAGACTAGAGAGGGAGCACGAGGAGAAGGTGCGACTCTCCCCACCCGTGGCACCCCTTCCCCACACCTCCCCTCCTCCGCACCTGCCTCTTTGGGGATGCGGTGCGGGGCCCACACTTCCAAGCTCATGTCCCCGTCATCTGTGGCGCATCCATCCCGGGGCCTGGGCTTGCACGCCGCCTGTGCAGGGCATGCGTGGATGGCCAGACCCGGGCAGAGCCCCGAGTGGGCTCCAGGATGCGGCATCCTGGTCCCTGGTGCAGGGAGCGTGTGCTAGGAGCAGAGGCATGAGCGGGGCCCCCTTCCCCGGGAGGGCCCTCCGGGTACCTTTCGACAGCACAGGCCGTGGCCTCGTGGCTGACGGACGAGGAGTAGGTCTGCCACTCTCCGCCCGGCAGCTCTCGCACCTGCACGGTGAAGTAGCGGATGGGGGAGGCCCCGTCGCTGCCCGGAACCCACTGGAGCCGGAGGCTGCGTGCGCTCACTTCCGCTTGGGGCACCAGGAGCTCTCTGGGGGGCGCCGGCCGCTCTGCAACCCAACGAGAACAGAGCAGGGGCACGTGAGAGGTGCTTGTCCAGGAGGGTCCCGTGAGGTCAAGCACGGGGACTCGGCTGCCCTCGAGATCACACAACATGGAGATGATTCGGGACGCGGCTGGAGAGCCCGGTCTGCTCCGGGAACTCAGCGCAGGGATAGACAGACAGGACCACCTCCGAATGACACCTGGGCTCTTGTGAGCACCTCCAGGCCCCTCTGATCTCGGGCTCGGTGCGTCTGTCTTGAGGAAGCCGACCCGAGCCTGACACGCTGCGGCGTCCCGCCCAGCCCCTCCTGGGCCCGTCACTGCGGCCCTGTGTGGTGGCGCCAGGGAGCGCAGGGGGCACGGGGCCAGGGCCGGGCCTCAGAGTGCGGATCGGTACCATCTGCACCTCCTCGCCCATCGATTCCAACAGGGCAACTCCACGGAGGGAGGAATAATTGTTTAATTGTTTATCATGAAGACTTATTGATTCGGATGAAAATGCATGGCGGGTAATAAAGCAACGACCGACCGAGGGCCCTGCGGTGACGGCCTGGAGGGGCTCTTCTGTCTTACCCGGTCAGCGGTCCTCTCTCAGGGCTCGAGTTGGGGCTGCCCGGGTCCTCCCCTACCCCGGGGTCCCCCCTCCCCGCCCTCGAGCAATAGCCCAGCATACTGGCCATGGCCAATGGCAATGCCCTGCTGGGCCCCCTCTCCCTGAGCTGGAGTGTGG
>CM053564.1:34688707-34897348 GCA_028646485.1 Cryptoprocta ferox
TGGGATGCAGCTCCACTGTGGACCAGGGTTCCTCCTGAGCGACACCCATCGCCGGAAGGGCACCCGTCTCAGTGCATCCCCGGGCCGGTTACACAACCGCTCTGAGCTGCGTCTCTCCCTCCGAGGCTGGGACCCGGAAGCCTATCTGGTAAATGCCGGGCTGTGTAGACACACTGTGGTACCGCGTCCGGCTGCAGGTGTGGCTGAGCGGACGCCGGACAAATGCGTGGTTCCGGCAGCCACCAGGGCCCGGGGAGCCGCGGACCCAGCGAGTTCACGGCCCCGCACACGACGGCGCCTGGCCGCTCGGACCTTACCTCTCTTCTCGGTGGTGATGACGGTGGCCTCCAGCGGCTCCCCCCAGCCCTGCCTCGTCTTGGCCGACAGCCTGAAGACGTAGGCCGACTCCGGGGCCAGCTCCGTGGCCGTGAACTGCCTCACCGTGGCGCCCACCTCCACCGTGGTGAACGTGTTGGGGCTGCTGCTGGCCAGGCGGTAGGCAATCTGGTAGCCTGCGGGCCGGGCGGGAGGGCACCCGTCAGTCACGCCGCCCGCAGGGACCCCGCTTGCCCGCCACCCCCCCATCACCCCGCTGTGTTTCTCCCTCTTCCTTCCTCCTCGGCCGGCATCTGACAGGCAGATGCGGTGCCCGTCGGGAGGGGCACCACAGCCTCGGTGACGGATGGAGCCCCGGAGCGCTGGGCTCCCTGACCCTCTTCCGCCTTCAGCCCTCCGCCACCGGCGCCTCCCCTTGCAGGGCCAAGGGTCCTGCCTCCTCCTAGAAAGTTCTTTCAAATGCGCCCTTCTCACATCGGTTACTCCTGATCCTTCCTGTCACCTGCCCGAGGATCCCAGCGCTCTGAGTGGGAGCTGGTGCCAGTGAAGTTCCATCTCCTGCCGCCTCCTCTGCGCCCCCCGCCGCGCCTCCTCTGCACCCCTGGTGCCTCCTCTGTGCCCCCCACCGCGCCTCCTCTGCTCCCCCTGCGCCTCCTCTGCGCCCCCCGCGCCCTGTCTGCACCCCCTCTGCACCCCCCACATCTCCTCTGTGCCCCCCGCGCCTCCTCTGCGCCCCCCGCACCCTGTCTGCACCCCCTCTGCACCTCCTGCATCTCCTCTGCGCCCCCCACGCCTCCTCTGCAGCCCACGTGCCTCCTCTGTACCCCTGCGCCTCCTCTGTGCTCCCCCAACTCCTCTGTGCCCCCTGCGCCTCCTCTGCGGCTCACGTGCCTCCTCTGCACCCCTGCGCCTCCTCTGTGCCCCCCGCCTCCTCTGTGCCCCCCCGCCTTCTCTGTGCCCCCTGCGCCTCATCTCTGCCCCCCCCGCCTCCTCTGCCCCCCTGCCACCCCAGGAAGCCTCAGCACCCCCACCCCGCAGGCTGGGGGCGCCACTGCACACAACCCCCTGCTTGTGCAGCGGGGTGCATGTGATCAGTTCAGGGGGCGTCAGCGGCTCTGAATATTTCCTAAAGTTTCTGGTTATCAAGGGATTATGGTCGCTCCGATGCTATTAACGATCAAACATCCCAACCAGGCTGCGCCGGGAGCCTCCACGCGTCCGAAGCGGCAGCGCCCCCGTCACACCTGCCGGCACCCAGCGCACCCCACCTTCTCTCGGCCACAGGCGGCTGCGCGTCTGTCTGCGCTGGTGAACACCAGAAGTGGCCGGCAGGTGCGGTGGCATCCACACAGCGACGCCCTCCTGGTGGGGGGGGGGGCCCAGCAGAACCCACCCCGAGCCCCGCCAGCCCTGGGGGTGACGACAAGGCCGCAGTACTGCCAGAGCCTGCCCGCCTCTCTGCCTGAGACACCCTCCCTCCTTTGTCGTCCTTCTCGCACCTTCTTTGGCCCCGCAGACGACGGAGCTCACTAGTGCCTTCTGGGCTCCTGCACTCCGTCTTCTGTGCACCCACATAAGGAGTCTCTCCCTGGCGGCCACATGGAGGCAGGGGGACAACTCCATGCGATCAACCAGACAGTGCCCCTACCACTGCTGTCACCCTCATCAGCGCACACACACTGGGGGGACAGCACGCCCTGCCCTTCCACATGACGGCCGTCCACAGGCCTGGTGTCCGCGCTCCGGGCCCCTGACTGGCTGTCACGGCTGCGGCTCTGCCCCCGATAGTTCCTTCTTCTCGCTGTGATGACCAGCTGTCCCCGGCTGCCCCAGGTGGCCTCTGGCCACGGTGTCCTGCTAGACGCCTGTCCTTTCCCATTCAGGGACCGATGACCGGCAGCCCAGCGAAGCTGAGTGGCTCTTCGCCACGCTCTGCTCCCACCTTTCTTTCCCTCGCCCAGTGTAGGCAGGGAGCCCGGGGTTCACGGGCCGCGGGAGCCTAGTCCCGAGCCTTCGGAGCCTCCTAGGCACCTAGTGTCCTGAGGCAGAGGGCACTGTGGTCCCCACAGCCCCCCTCATGGGCTCTCCTGCTGACATTCCGAGCCCTCACAACGGCCACAATAGGTAGCCTTTGTATCCTCACTTGGCCGCGAAGCAGTACGGCTCAGAGTGGGTAAGTGGTCTGCCTGAGGTCACACAGCAAGTAACCAGAGGAGCCGGGACTGGAGCCCTGCGTCTCTCTGGCTCCTAAGCCCACACTTTCCACTGAGTCATATTCTGCTCCTGTGAGTAGAAAACCCCCACCCCAATCTTCCAGCAAAGGGAGAGCGTCCCCTTGCCAAATCCTGGCCTCTCTAGACCACGCGTCCCGAGTGTCGGCAGCACACGAGCCTATCCCCAGGGGAAAACAGCGTGGCGCGGCGTGCCGAGCACCTGCTGTGGGAGCGCACTGTCTGGGCTGCGGTCCAGGCGCTGGGAATTCCGTGCTGTGTGACTGTGAACAAGTCCCGTGCCCCCTCTGGGTCTCAGTCTGTTAGGCTACGTGAGGGGGGCCTGTCCAGGTCACCGTGTGGTGCACGCTCTGTACGGAGTCGGGCACAGAGTGGGCGCTGAGCGCGGTCCCTCCGTCATCCATCGGCCCCTGCTTCCTGGGCCCGGGACTGTGCATCCAGGGCCTGCGTCTCTGGCTGGCTGCCTTCTGGGTGGAACGTGTCCCCCTGTCCTGGAATTAACATTCATCTTGGAAAACTCCTAGCGTTAAACTGCCCTGTTTTCATTTTTTTTTTTTTAATGAAGGCATTAAAATGTTAGACTGAAATGTTGTGTCATTACTCTTTGGATTGTATTATACTCAAACGGCTCAGCAATAACCCAGGAGGGCAAGGAAGTAGTTTGGAGACGGTCTCCCCCCACCCAGGCCCCGGCCGGCCAGATCCCCTCTGCTGGTTCCTCGGGCGTCTTTCTGGTGAGAATCCAGAGGTGCTAGGACATCCGTGAAGAGAGGCCCCTGCCCTGCTGACGAGACTGCATCCTGCCGCGCACTGGGCCTTCCTCGGTGGCACCTCCGTGCTTGGCACTTGCTGGCAGAGGTCTGGTCCTCCCAAAGTTTTATCGTCTGTTTGTGGTTCTTCTAACACTCATGCCTGATGCTCACGATGTTCCCACCCTGGACGGTCACGATTTCCGCAAGGTCAGTCCCTGGTTCTTCCTAGGCCCACGGACCCCTCCTTGTGAACGGCAGTATAGCACCGCTGTTCTTCCTTCTTTTAACTCTTAAATTCGTTCCTATCTCTGTTATCTGAGCTATTAACTCTCAATTTCATCTCTCGACACTCGCCCACTGCTATCAACGTTATGTAAATCAGTGCTCTTACAGCACCTCTAACCTCGGTATGTCCCCCTCCAGCTTTTATGAGTCGTGTTATTATTGTTATGCTGTCGGGATGTGCGGCGGAACTATGGTGAACAGGAAATGTAAAGCGGCACATACAGTAGATCAAAGCTCAGGAGGAAGCCGGGCGCCGTCCCAAGGCAGTGCTGGCTGCGCGGGGACGCGCTTCGTGTACACAGGCTGACGCGAGCCTCACGTAAGACCGGGGTCAGCAGGGACCTTGGTGATGACCCCTTCCCACCCCGACCACTGGAGGAGAGTCAGTCTGTGCCCCACGCACAAAGCACCTGACCAGTGTCCTTAACGTACGCATCTTCCTAAACGAGAGACAGAAACTAAGGACAGAAAGGTCTCTTGCGAAGACGAACTGAACTGTACAATTAATCACAGAGGCCACGCCGGCAGACACAGACATTACGTATGAGAACGGGATCAAACGCAATATCTGTAAAACCTCAAGGAAGAGGCGTGACCCGGGGGCAGTGAGTTCAGCCCCTCAAACACCATGGCTGGTGATGAAGAGACACCAGTCCCCCTCGAAGAAAGAGGAACTAACTTTGCATTAACCCCTGTGCAGGGAGACGCGGGATGTCTGCGTAGGAGGAGTTGCACAGGTTTCGCCTTGACCGTGTGAGAACACAGGCCTGTACCCAAGAGAGCGGGGAGGAACAGGAATGACCCGCTCGCACACGCTCTCCCAGCCTCCGTATCCACAGCGGGCAGACCCCCGGCCAGGGACGCGCACGTCTTGGGAGCCTCCCCAGGCCCCGCCCCCCAGAGCCCAGGACCACCGGCACCTGCAGCAGCGGCCTTCACGCCGCATTTGATGTCTCGGATGTCGGGAGGCCCTGAGCCAGGCTTCAGCCCCAGCGCCACTCCCAGCTCCTCATTTCCAGCCGCTGGGGCAGACCAGCACAGGCCACCCCCAAACGCGCCATTTTCACACACTGATCATTTTGCATTAAAGTTACTTAAGAAACAGCCAGTGCAAGGACACTGTGACGCTGCTCCGTCCCCCTGAGAGCAGGAGAGAAGTCTCCCATGTGAAAGGTGCCCTCCCTGCACCAGGAGGAAGAAAGGCCTCCTTAAGTCCCAGGCGCGGGCAGGCTAGGGCCGAGATGGCCGTACGAATAAATTTTGTTACTTCTTCACTCATTTACTACTCCAAGCCCACACCCCATGGTCTTGTCAATTCTTCATACATTTATTGTTTCTTTGTCTCAAAGGCATTAAAAGCTGTCTCTTTTGGTCACATTTGAGTCTCTGACCTTTGGGGGGTCATATACACACAAAATTAAATTTCCTTGTCTCCTGTTCATCTGTCTTTAAAAATTTTTTTTAATAATTTACAATTTTGAGAGAGACAAAGACAGAGCACGAGCAGGGGAGGGGCCGAGAGAGAGGGAGACAGAATCCGAAGCAGCTCCAGGCTCTGAGCTGTCCGCACAGGGCCCGACGCGGGGCTCGAACTCACAAACTGTGAGATCATGACCTGAGTCGGTCAGATGCTTAACCGACGGAGCCACCCAGGCGCCCCTCCTGTTCAGCTTTCTTATGTCAATCTAATTCTCGCCCCTGCCCACCGCCACGGTGCCGGTGCCGCAACATCGCGTGTGAACTGCAAGGCAGTGTTGTCACCTGTATGCAGCTGCAGGACACGCGGGATCGTCTTCCCGGCTGTGACCCAGCTCCCACGCGAGCCACTGGGGGTTACATCCGCACCTCCCTGGTGTTCGCCCCGCAGTCGGGCTCAGACCCGTCGTCCCCATTCTGTGGTCCGGTGAACGTGAAGACGGACACCTGTCAATTACGTTGACGCGCTCTGAACACGCCCTGGACTCCACGACACTAGAAGGAGCCTTCTTCTGGGCGGAAATGGCGAGGGGAAGCGGCTGAGCCCCGGTTCTTGCGTTTGTGGAGAAAAATGAGAGAGCGTGTCGGTGGAAAAGGCTAGTTCTGTAATTACAGTTGCAGAAACATTAGCGGGTTGGATGTCAGCCACGCGAGGGCAGAGGCTGCGGAGGGCGTGGGGGAAAGAATGGAGAAGCCGGATCGATAGTAGGAGTGAAACGCAGCCCGAATCAAGTCTGATTTCTAAGGTAATGGGTGAAAAATAACACAGGCATTCCAGAGGAGCAAGGCCAGTACGAGCCACACCGGTCCAAGGCTGAGATTAAAACTGCGGCGTGAGAGAAGCGTAGGGGGTCTCTGAATATGCCCAGAAGGTGGAGAAAACAACGTGCGTCCAGAAAATCACAACCAGAAAAGGGCGTGTGTCTCAAGCTCGAGACAAGTTCTAGAAGCATCACCTGTGTAGATGCAACGGGAGGTTCTGAGATGTTGCCATCGCTGGGAGCCTCGGCGGGGGGGGGGGGGTGCGGATCTCGGCGGCCTCGCTCGGACGCGGTGCCTGCAGGCCGACGCCGGGAGCCCTCTGCGGGACTTGTGACTTGTGTGCCACGTGGCTGGCGGTCACAGGCTTCCCGGGCAAGCGCAAGGCCCCAGTCTGAGAGGTGCCTGCTCAGCGATCCATCCCTGGGCCCCGGTGCTCAGGGGCCCCAAGCCACGGCCTCCGGTGGGGCCCCGTGCCGCTCACCCCCTCGACAGCGCCTGTCGGTGGGTGTCAGTGGTGACCGCCCCCGCCAGCACGCACTACTTGTCTAGACGACCCACGGCACAGAATGGCCCCCGGGGGCACCCTGCCCAGACGCCGTGTGGCCTGTTGGGTTTACGGCTTATCCGTGTGAGGGCTGGGGGCGGACAAATGCAACAGTGGATCAAAACTATGTATTTGCAAACACGGATTATATTCGCCGGCGCTCCTCTCAGCAGAGCCCTTGCACGCTCTGCTGTAATAAGCTGAAGGTAAATGTTAGGCCCTCGGCAGGCAGGTGGAGGTGGGGGAGGGCGCGGTGTGTCAGGCGGGGCGCACGCCCGCGTGGGTTTAAAGAGCACACGCGCCCCGGTAGCTTCATGGCATTGCAGGGAGCTCAGAGCCAGCGAGGGAGGGTGGCCATCTCAGGGTGGCTCCCGCCGCAGCCCCCGAAGGCAGGCTCTAAATGCTAAAAGCTCTCCATGGTAAAATATTTACGCAAATGAGCAAGTGTTTTTCCCTGTAGGCGCCCGGCGGTGTTTCGCGCTGTTAATCTTTTTTGGAAATGCAGGAACATGTTTTGCTACAGATTAGCAGCGCACGGGCGGCAGAGGAGGCTCGGCCGTGGGAGGACCGTGCCGCCCGAGCCGGGGCGCTGATTGATTCGAGGTCTCTGGGCGCCAGGCCCGCGGAAAGTTCCCTTCCTCTCCCACGAATGCCACCCGGAACCTCTAGGAACTGTTTTCTCACTTCCCCCCGGCGTCGGGATTTGGTGTGCTACCTGGAAGGATATCCGGGTGACGGGCTGCCCGGACCACATGTGCTACCATTACAGCTAAAGGCCATTCCAACAGAAGGGGCTCGAATGTGGGGTTCTCCCGCGTCACGGGTGGACGAGGCCTCACCTGTTCGTCCGCGTCGCCGTGGTTGGGACGCTCAAAGCCTTAGAATACTCCCCTCTCCCTTCCTGCATTTTTGTGGTTGTTAGTGACCCGCCCCCCCAGGGCCTCCGGGACACAATCCCCACTTCTGAATGTGCCTTAGGGGCAACTTATAACCCGGCTCCAACCTGCCTTTCTCGGTTCTTCTCCCTGCCTGGTCGGCGCGAGACCTCTGCTCCACCGACCGGGGCAGAGGAGGGCGAGAGACGCGCCGCCCGCTGGAGAGCACCAGGTAGATGCCAGCACTGGGTGATGGCTGGGGCGACAGGAAGACATTCTCTGGTCCGGGAGACAGGATGAAATACTAAATAGCCTCGGGGTCGAGCTGACATTCGTCGGGCGCTTACTCTATAGCAGGCGTTGTTCCAAGTTCTTCATATACAACTCATTCAACACTATAAGGGTGAGTGTTATTCCCATTTGAAGGATGGGAAACTGAGGCACAGACAGGCTCGGTAACGTGTGCAAGCTTGCCCATGCCGCCACTTGGCCTATCCGGAGTGCAGGGACTACAACACAGGGGACAGTAAAGCAGGCAGCCTGTGATCCGTGACTTCATGGTGCAGGCCACAGCCGGCTGGGGACGCGGGGGAGGGTGAGTCACGGCTGCCTGGGGCTGTCTGAGAAGCTTCCTGAAATCAGCTGGCTGAGTCAGATCCCGAGAGACCGGTGAGGTTTGCTGGCTGTTTGGCCTTTCCTCTCGCTGGGGCTTGCCCTCTGCAGCCTGAAGAGGCCGAGCCGTGTCAACCCTCCCATGTGCCCCAGTCCTGCCACCACGTCCCCGGTGGGCATGGCTGACCAGGGAGCACTTCCTGAGCGTATTTCATATGGCGCTGCTACAAGTCCTGGGTGGGAAGAGGGCCCGGCACTCAGAGTGAGGGACAGATGGGAGAGACGATGGCCCTGAGGAGGACCACGTGCACCTGACCCCAGCCTATGGGGCCACGTGACAGCACCTGCTTCACCCTCTGTGGAAACGACAGAATACAAGACACACACGTTTATGGTCTATGTGAACGTCTCTGTGCCCAAAGTTAAAAGGGGGAAACTTCTGCGACATACGTGACAGCTAATGTCGCTAAAGGGCTGGTATTTACTGGGTTACGTCATCCTGACCCCGTGTCATGGCACTAACACAGCAGAGCCACGCCTCCAACCCAGACTCGACTTCAGGGTCTGGGCTCTCGCTGGCCACTTGGTACTTAGACACCGCCCACGTGTAAGGCACGGAAAAGCCAGTGTGGGGAGGGTTAATCCCCAGGAGAAAAATGGTCAAAGGGTGTGTTAGGGGCTGAACTGCACCCCCTCCCCAATTCCTAGGTTACCGTTCTAACCCCTGCACCTCCAATGTGACTGTATTTGAGTACGGGGTCTTTTTATTATTTTATTTTATTTTACTTTATTTTATTTTAGTCTTTGAGGAGAGGGTCTTTAAAGAGAGGATTAAGGTAAAATGAGGTCACCAGGGTGGGCCCTAATCTGGAGTGACTGGGGCACTTATAAGGAGGGGTCAGGGGGACGACCATTGAGGACATGGGAGGAGACGTGTCTGCATGCCCAGGAGAGAGGCCCCAGGACCCAGCAGCCCTGCCCACGCCAGGGTCTCTCACTTCCAGCCTCCAGAGGTGACGGAAAATAGATTTCTGTTGTTCTGTGGGTCTGGATGGCAGCCCCAGCAAACTGGTACAGAACATAAGCTGGGAATTCCCAAAAGGAAGAAAAAAGACAAACCCTGACAGCTAATAAACTTTGAAAATGACCCCCATATAAATATTATGTTTGCTATTGAACTGGCCAAGGTATAAAAACATCAGTGTTGACGCTGGGGAGGGTGGAGTGACATGGGTGCCCCGGGCAGGATGCGCAGATGGACAGCGTGAAGTACAGGTGAAGAACCTTGGAGATGTTCTAGCACGTTCTCCCAGTCATTCTGCCTCTAGGCCCGTACCCTGGGAGATCATCAGAAACAATGTGAACATTCACCTCTAAAGACGTTAGTTGCACCTATTACTTATGATTGCACAATTTGGGAGATGATTCGTATTTTTAAAATCTTCAGTTGCGTTGTATCTGCATTTAAACGTCACGTTATCTGAGTAAGCGTGTTCTCTCTGCGGACCTCCCAACAGTACTGGAGCAGAGAGAGAGCGTCTGCCTTCGGCACGGTGGCCGACCAGATGTCCTGGAAAACCTTCCAGGGAAGACACTCAAACTAATAAACGTGAGCTCAAGAAAAGAAAACCTTCTACGTGAATGGCTGAACGGGCAAGTGAGAAGGAGAAATTACAGAGACTGAAAAGGAAATAGGAGAAGCCGACAGACCAGCCAGGATGGGCACACGCATTTGGCATTGGGGAAGCCGTGGGGGAAATCAACATAAAACCACAATGAGACACCACTTAAAGCCTTCCAGAATGCCAAAAAATTCCGACTCTGAGCCTATCGAGTGTTGGCACGGATGTGTAAAGCGGTGGGCGTGCTCACACACGTTGGGGGGGAATACAAAGTGGCATCACTAACTAGGAGAAAGGTCTGGCGTCCTTGGCGTCCTTGTGCAGAGCTGGGAATGTGCAAACTCTGTGGCCCAAGGAGGCCGTTCCCGGGGGTGTGCCCCGGGGAACCCTCCCGCACTCGCACCAGGAGGGGAGCCCCAGGTCTGTGTGTTGTAGATATGCTGGGGGTACCGCGATCGTCCCAGTGTGGGGGGATGGCCGGGCGAGTGGACAGCCACTGTATTCGTTGACGTGGGAAGGAGAGAGCAAAGTTGCAGAAAAACATGTCATAGGAGTTTCAAACACACAGCACCAGTATTAGATTTTTAGGCTTAACTTCAACTCTGGGAAAACCATCGGGGAAACTACCAGGGAGATGAGCACAAAATCCCGCAGGGGGCCCGGCGGGCTCGCCACCTCAGACTGGGCGGCAGGGACGCGTGTTAGGTCACTGCCGTCACGACGTAAACATCCCGTGTAAGTGTGAACTATTTCATAATAAAAATAGTAGAACAATGATGGGAAGAAAAAAAATACTAACATTATTTTTGGGCAGTGGAACTGTGGGCGATTCTCATTTTCCTCCTGTTCCTTTTTTGAACTGTTTTTTTTTTTTTTTTAAAGCTTATAGTGAATGTGCCATTTCTTATTTTCTAATTGTCGTTTTTTATCATGAATATTTCAAGCATACAGAAAATACTGGGAATGCTATAGAGCGGACACCCATATATTCATCACACCAACTGAACAAACATTGAGAGTCTTGGCAAACTGGACTATTTTTGTTTGTTTTGTTTTCTTTTTTTTAATGTTTTATTTATTTTTGAGAGAGAGAGAGAGAGAGAGAGAGAGAGAGAGAGAGCATGAGCAGGGGAGGGTCAGAGGGAGAGGGAGACACAGAATCGGAAGCAGCTCCAGGCTCTGAGCTGTCAGCACAGAGCCCGATGCGAGGCTTGAACTCACAAACTGTAAGATCATGACCTGAGCTGAAGGCAGAGGCTTAACTGATGGAGCCCCCCAGGCGTCCCTGTTTGTTTTGTCTTCATATAAGAGAGGAGATGAGACAGGAAGAGTTGAAGGCTCCGGTGGCCCTACTGGATCCTCTTCCCCAGTGTAACCCTCTCCCCCCAGTCAGGGTATGTTTCTGCCTACGTGTCCACACTTCCCTATACGTGTGTGCCCATGAATGGTGGATAGTAACGTTTACAGTGTTTTTAAAGGTACAGAAACATCCTCAGGCTGCATATATCCTTCCGCAACTTGTTTTTTTCCCTGCACAGATGTTTGTGAGACTCACTTGTGTTGACTTGTGCAATTTCGTTCATCATTTTCACTGCTACTGCGTTTTCTGCTGTGTGGACAGCCCACAATATACCTTTCTGTGGCCTTACTCGTGGACACTCGGGTGTCTGATTCTGGTTTCTCCTGTTATCCAAAGCGATATTCAAAGCCAGGAGTGTCTCCGGCCGGTTTTCCTTGTGTCCAGGTGCGAGGCGTCCTCCAGGGTTTAAGACCTGACGGGCTCCCGGGAGGTCGAGTGCAGATGTGTTCACCTTGCTAAGACATTACCAGATGGTTCTCCGGAGAGGCTGTGCCAGTCACACCCCCAACAAGAGCACGAGTGTGCTCGTTCCCCCACATCTCTGCCCTGCCTGGCACACTCACGGTGGCTCTCAACCTGAATAATGTAAAATGCTATTCCATTGTGGTCTGAAGTCTCCCTTTCCAAGTGCTTTTCCGCTCAGAGGAACGGACGTTAGAGAGACCCTTAAAAATAAGTGACAAGATTTTACGTTTGGACGGTGAGACTCGTGATAATGGCCGGTGCAGGAAGGCAGGGACGGGCGTGGAGAGAGCGTGCAGGTACAGGTGACCTCGAATGTGACGGTAAAGGCAGAGAAGGGGCAGGGGTCTTCCCTGGCAGAGGGCCAGTAGGCACAGTGGGCTGGTGCTGGCGGAGGCCAGAACCTCCCCACGGAGGAGCTCGGCTGAGCAGTTCAGAGCCATGGCCACAAAATCTGAGTGTGCGCGTCTGTCTGCGCTGAGAGAGGAACACGCATGACACATTTACTTGCCTCGCCTCCAGCTCCCGTGGGGTCCTCCTGTCAGAATGATTCTTATCAGCCCAGGATGGCTGCAGCGAGTGCCGAGGTGGGCACCGAATTAGCACCAGCCACGGGATCGGATCCACACTTTGTGCTCCGGACATGTATCCCATCTCACAGCAGGTGGGGGCGGTCCCCTGGGGAGTCGGATATGTGGCCTTGCTCCAACCAGAAGAGGCAGCAGCCTGGGCGCTGCGTTGAGGGCTCCAGAACACCTCTGCTGTAGCCATCCGCCCCGCAGACCTCCCCCGGCCCCAGATCTGGAGCTCCGGGCTTGGGGCCCAACAGGTGGCTGAGACCCTGTCTTGTCTGGACAGGATCCGAAATACACACTTCAACTGGGGCTTCTTCGTCCGCTCGCTGTGATTTGAGTAGCAAGAACCTGTGGTTCCCAAGGTCCCCCGATTCAGATCTAGCGTGCTCACAGCAAAATGCCCCGTCTCGCGACTCCAGGCACTGCACAAGCAGAGTCAAGACGGGGAGGACCACGGCCTTCGTGCAGACGAGCGAGGTATGCCCCCAGGCCCCGTCGTCATGAAACAAGAACTCAACAACTCAACAACTATTTGCCTCTCCGGTTAGTTATTACCTAAAAGACTGATGGTGACACTGCTCCAGGTCCTTCGGGGAGTCCCTACTACCCTCAGCACAGATTGAAAAAAAAAAAGGTTTTTAATGAAGTGAAACCCTTCTTCAAACCAAATCTTAGAATCCTAATGTCAGAAGCAGGTACAAGTGGTGAATTTTACTACCTGTCTGTAAGGTCAGGTTGGCAACCTGACCACCCAGCACACAAGCTGACACACCTGGGGATGCACCGCACGTTGGGATTAGGGACACACCCTGTCAGAGGGCTGGCCTGGGTCGGGAGAACATACCGTGCATTTTGATGCCTCATTTCACGGATCAAGGCCAAGTAGCGCCCTGTGCGTGGTGTGGCTGGCCATCCCCGCGTCCCCGGCCTGGCCCGGCCCACATCCCCAGGCCTGGGTCTGTCTACACTCCCCATGGACACCCGGCATCCTGTCTGGCCAAGTGGACGCCTCTCTTCCCTCCCTCCAGGGCTCCGGAAGCCACTTCTCTGCAAGACCCAGCTCCAAAGCGGCCTTGCATCCACCGAGACCCCTTGCCCCGGGAAGACGTGCTTGTGGGGCTTTTCTCGAATCTCTGTCACGTCACCTATCGTGTTCACTGCACGTGGGCCCCTCCCCGGTGCTGCCCTGGGCACCTGGCATCTTGAGGACAGGCGGGTCTCATTCACTCCTTACTGCCCACCACGCACACGACGCCGGGCATATTGGAGGCCCTTAATTTGTCATGGCAAGAGCGTGAAAAAATAAAGGGACTGATGATTTTTTAAAAATAAAACTTGCTGCCTTTGGGGCACTAGGAAAAATTAAGGCTTTTCATCACTGCTATATCCCAGTTGCCCCGCTGAACGAAAAGTTAAAAGTAAACAACTTTCCGGGGACCCAGGGCACACACAATTCACTCCGGAAACTTCTTAAAAGGATTAGGTGCAGGTCCCGAAGCAGGGGACGGTTCCTGGAACGTGGGAGCCAAGGCCCGGCCTCTGGCTCCCATGAAAAGTGAGCCTGTTGTTTCCCAAACACACATGGAAACAGCCCCGTGATTTCAGAGCTGAAGGAAAAGGCCAATTACAGATGGTACCGCGTGAACCGCGAACAAATGGAAGAGATTCTGGGTTAATAACACGCAAGTTTCAATCTGCAAGGAGCCGTGGGCGCACCGCGCACAGAGCAGCGCCTCTCAGCGCACAAAACGCTCAGCTGCGGCGGGCAGGACTTTGTTTGTGTCTTCCCCCAACCTCTCTGACGTGCAATAAACACACATGAGATCAACCTAACGGCTGTTTCCCTCGGAGCGGTGATCTGGTACATCGCGGCCGCTCCCTTACCCAGAATGATGCCGTTGGGCTCCTCCGGTGGCTGCCACACGATCCGCACGGACGTGAGTCTCACTTCCGGAAACACGAGCCTCACGGGCGGGCCTGGGGCTGGAGGGAACAAAGGAGACCCGTGAGCCAGGGACCGCTACGGTGTTACGTGGGTCCACGGTGAGGTTGCGCGGGACTCTGTGGGCTGGCACAGGGACTCTGCCCACGGATGGGACGCTCCGAGTCTGTGAGCGACTTTGGCAATCTAGCTCTGAGTGGCGCCCTAATAATTTTGAGAAAACACCTCATTTTGAAACCAGCTCATGTGCTTTTCCAAGCAGTGCTCGCAAACCGTGCTGGGCGTCCCCTGAGTGTAAGGTGTGCAAAGCTACCAGCAGGTCAAGCTGAGGGTCAAGATTTCGCCAGTCTGGCCTGAATCCGGTCTGGGGCTCAATACCCACTAGCAGGTGTTAGAAAAACCACATGGCCTCAAGTCCCTCCCAACTGACAAAGTAACACGTAGACCATCGATGATTTTTCTCTTATGCACCCCACCCCGTCCTGCACTGTCCTAGAAAACTAAGAGTGGATGCGCACAAATGCATATAATTCTTCGGTGCACTGATGATTGCAGGGCCACTGAATCACAGGATCATAGCTCTCATAAAGTATATTTACTTAAACAGAGAGGCAAGTAAGTGTGTGGCCAGCACTAGAACTTCTGATTGGAACTTAACTGATTGATTCCCAGGTAAGAGGCCACGGGCACGGAACTATCAATACAAAAGTAAGATGATGTATGTTATAGTCTTCACGGGGCTGGATCCTGCCTCTGGCTAAGAAGCTGAGAAGAACATTTAAAATTTTAAACCCGTGTTCAAAAATTTTTCTTAAACAAATTTTTTAATGTTTATTTTTGAGAGACAGAGACAGAGACAGAGCATGAGCAGGGGAGGGGCAGAGAGAGAGAGAGAGAGAGAGAGAGAGACAGAATCCGAAGCAGCTCCAGGCTCCGAGTGGTCAGCACAGAGCCCGACGTGAGGCTCCAACTCACGAGCTGTGAGATCATAACCTGAGCCCAAGTCGGACGCTTAGCCGACTGAGCCACCTAGGTGCCCCTAAACTTGTGTTTAAAAGAAACCTGTGTTTGGGGACACCTGGGTGGCTCAGTCAGTTAAGAATGCGACTCTTGATTTTGGCTCAGGTCATGATCTCACAGTTTGTGGGTTGGAGCCCCACATCGGTCTCTGTGCTGACAGCTCAGAGGCTGCTTGGGATTCTCTCTCTGTCTCTCTGTCCCTCCTCCACTTGTGCTTTCTCTCTCTCAAAATAAACAAATAAGCTTAACAATATTAAAAAAAATAAAAATAAACCTACGTTTGCAAAGTAAACATAAGAAGGAAGCTATGGGCTCACAGGTCAGGACCAATTCATAAATATGCAAATGCTGATGTCAGCCTTGGTGGCATGGACCCCCTGCGCGGTCCCCAAGGCTGATCACACGGATCACACTGAAATGAGGGGGCGGAAAACATGCTTATATTCAGACTGTGAGAGAAGGAGAATCATTCCGTGACTTCCAACCTATACTCTCGCAAGCAGCAGCCATAACGGACCGAGGTGTGAGGCACATTTTCTCACATGCCCCCCTTACTTATCGTCTATGTGACTGTGACTCAGGACGCCACGGCTTCCCTGTCAGGCCCCAGCCGGTGCCCGCGCTGTCCCCACCCCCACCCCAGGACACAGGAGGCCTCCAGCTCAGCAGCCTGGGCACCATGGGCACTAATTTAATAACTTCAGCCGACACGTAAGAAAACCTACAGTTGGTCCAATTCCGTGAGAAGCTTCTGCTCCCTAAGGTGGGTTTTGGTGGGGGCGGGGGGGAGATCGGGATCTTCCCCCAGAATACCCCCCCTCCGAACACTTGCCACATTTGCCACATTCAGCTTAACAATAAAATGTAAAAGAGATAACCTTTAAGCGTTTGACATCTGCAAAGTGGAAAACCATAGTTACTGATGATTTAGACTTCCATAAAAACAGAGCCATCTAGAAGCACTTGCTGTTCCCGCCTAGAGGCGGGGGTGCGGCTCCGCCCCTCCCCCCCCCCCCCCCAGGAGCCGCACTCTACACAGAAACTTCTAGAGGCCTCTTGCATGCCATGCGTGGTCCCCAGGAGCTGGGGGCGCCCAGGCTGGGCCCAGATCCTACCCCAGATTTGTGCAGACACACCCCCCGGGGGAGCGGCCGCGGTTTTAGGGCCCCAGCCCACCCAGCCTTTACCGTACTGCCTACTGCCGAGTTACCACCGAAATCTGCACAACTTCCTAATTGGGCTGTAAAAATTCACTCCGGGCTGAAATTGGCCATATAAACAGTGACTGAAAAACAATTCTGTTTTGTTTTCCTCAACTGAAAAGTAGGCAAAGAGAAAAAAGGGGGCAGGGGCATCTGAAAATTAAGTTAGGAATGACCAGCACCCACACTGTTTGGGCTGTGGGAGCAGGGGGCGACCGTACCATCGTCCTTGGTCCGCTCCAGGATGAGCGGGGAGCTGGGGACTCCGTTCCCGATGCGGGTGAACGCCAGCACCTGGAGCTCGTACAGCACAAACTTCCGGAGACCTGCCAGCAGCGCCGATTGCGTGTGGTTCCCGCGCACGACGTGGCTTCGGGGCTCGGGGTCCAGGTCTTTGGCCCGGAACAGGACCTGGAGCATTGGCACACGAGCGCACGGTCGTGAGGGCGCGCCGGGCCGGGAAGGGGTCTTGGGGGCACCAGGGCTCCCCATTCCCCCTCCCCCCTCCCGGGGCAGCTGCATTTAGCCTTATGGATCCAGTTCCCACATGCGGGTATTCTGTGGGGCCAGCGGCCCCTGAGACGCACTGTGCAAGGTCCGTGGCACACAGCGGCAGCCACGGCCACTAAGACTAGGACTCGGTCATGAACCCACAGACATTCTGCTTCCCCTGGGAGCCCGTACCCCACTCCGTTTCCCAGCTTATTGGGAATCTGGGCTCCTGCCTCAGGAGAGTGGCTGTAATCTACCTGAACCCCAGGCTGCGGGTCCCCCCCCCAGGTGTTGCCGCCCCCACACAGACACTGCGCCCTGGGACGCTCCCCTCCACGGCCCTGCCTGCTCCTGCCCATTCCCTGAGTCCTCCCTCATAGGCCGCCCTTCCGGAACTGGCCCCTTATCCGGGTCACGGAAGATGGGGGTCCCCAGGGAGCAGAGTGAATACCACCAGCAAGCTCTTTTCTCCAGGACCCAGGTATGTGGTGTGGAGTCTGGGTCACTGAGCCCACTCAGGGGGATCGCCACGTCCCGTGGGGCCGGAGGGAGCAATCGGAATGCCCAGGAAGGGAGACGCGAGAACAGGTGGGGAAGGGCAGAGACTAGGCACTGAAATCATGGAATGCCCGGAGGCGACGGGCAGGAAGTCTGCAGCTGGCCGCGGCCAGGAGGATTTGTCCCGCTGTCTGGGGGAGGTGATGGAGCCCAACACAACTGGGTGGGAGACGAAACCCAGCCACGGCTCCCGGAGAGGCTGCACGGCGGTCGGCCCCTCCCGCCGACGCCACGGCCCTGGACTGTCCCCGGCACCGGTGCGCAGGCATGTGCGCACGTAGCTAAGAGCAGGGACTCGACACTCACAGCCTACAAAATACCCTTCTGTCCCATACCAGCCCTCAGAGGCAGCTACCTCAAGGACTCCCATCGGACAAGCCAGGAAGCAGAGGGTCAAGGTTAAGGAGGCTACGGCCTGTGCCTCCTTTTTGTCTATGTGAAGACGTTATAGCCACGCTCAACCCCCAGATGGTGATGAAGTTCAGATAACGCAACGGGCGTGGCCGGCACAAACCGGGCCAGTGCAGTGGATCTGGAAGAACAAGCTCACTGGTTGAGGGGAGGGCCACGCGGTACCATCACGGCTCACGCAAAGGACGGTCACCTTAACACGCACCTTGTAGCCCAGGATGAGCCCGTTCTGGTCCTGCTCTGGTACCGCAGCCCAGGTCAGCAAAATCTGGGTCGAGCTGACAGCTTCGGCGGACACGTTTTCAGGCGCGGCTGAAGGAACTGCCAGGCATGGGTTAAAGAGATTGGTACCGGAAACCTAAAGGCTTCTAGAAATAAAGGCCCACCTTTTACCCAAACAAGTTGTGCTTGAAAGAGCAATGAATTCTGAGCATTTTGGAGTGATCAGATTAAGCCTGCAGAGATATAACAGAAATGCAAATCTCTTTAATATTAGCAACAAATTCCACAAATCCGGGGTATTTAGGGGCTCAGTTTTCCCGGAATCCATCCAGCAAGACAATATACTCAGGCTGTTTTCATATTAACTTGTGGGAGCTACAGACTTTTGTCTCCAGTGGGAAATCCTCACTTTCAGACACTGGTTCGGTGACGCCTCTAAGAGTGGTATTTTGTGAGGGCGACAGGGGTGCTGGGGAGAGCAGGTGACGTGACCACCCACACGACGGGGTGGGGAGGGAAGGTCGCCTACGTGCTCAGTGCACATCCTGTGCTACGGGGTCTTCGGATTGACACTCGCATCTAGTAGCCGCAGGAATCCAGTGAGGCAGGGGTGATTAGCCCCATTCTGCAGGTGGGCAAACCAAGCCTGGACAGCTCGCCATCCATTCCATTTAAATGAGTGCTTTTTACAAAGAGATGGGCCTTTGGAGGCAAGCGGTGGAAGTCTTAACCCGTGTACCTGTGACATAAAGTTTTACTCTCTCCTGTTGACCTATGTCACCGAAGTAATTCTATTTATTTATTTATATTTTAGAGAGTGCACTTGTGTGAGCAGGACGGGGGAGAAGGGGAGTGGGGGAGAGAGGGAGAGAGAGAGAGAGAGAGAGAGAGAGAGAGAGAGAATCCCAAGCAGGCTCAGCATAGAGCCCAGCAAGGGGCTCGATCCCACGGCTCTGGGAACGTCACACCTGAGCCAAAATCAAGAGCCAGACGCTCCACTGACTGAGCCGCCCAGGCGCCCATCACTGAACTAATTTTGTCCTATATGTTTGCAGTGCTTCGGATAGAATGTGTATCAAGACAACCGTCAAACTTTATTATTGTTTTATTTTTATTTTTTTAGTGTTTTATTTTTGACTTTTTTTTATTTTTGAGAGACCGAGACAGTGTGAGCAGGGGAGGGGTAGAGAGAGAGAGAGATACCGAATCCGAAGACAGGCCCCAGGCTCCGAGCTGTCAGCACAGAGCCCAACGCGGGGCTCGAACCCACGAACCATGAGATCATGCCCTGAGCCGAATTTGGACGCTCAACTGACTGAGCCACCCAGGCGCCCCAACCGTCAAACTTCAAAAGGCAAGTCTTTATATTCTCGATAACCTCAGCGTGCTTTGATAATTTTCTTGTGAAGCCATTTAGGCTTTATTCCGACGGAAAGGGCAGATCGAGCGTCCCCCAGCGAGGTCCTGGCAGCGTTCAGGATCAGAGTTTCAGGAGATCCACATCTTCCCAGGATCCAACCAGCCGCTCAGTTACAAAGTATCTGAGTATTTTACATTTGGTAAAAATAAACAAATAGCGAATCTTACCCGGTATCTATTTTGAGGCAGATTCAACTCCCTTTCCAACCTGCCATCTTGAGTTTGGGGACAGTCCTAGAAATTCTTTTTCATTAAAAACAATCCCGATTAAAACGCTTCTCTTCTCCTTCATTTGCTCCCTCTCCTCCACAGGATTTCTCACGGCTCTGTCTTTTGATTTTTAGGGCCTCATTTATCCTGATAATGTATCATAATAAATCATAAGATGTCACGAAACCAGTCACATCATACTGGAAATTTGGAAATGTCATTTAAATGTGGTTTGGAATGTCCTCCTCCCTGCTTCCCACGCTGGCTCTCAGTACGCCCGTGGCCGCGTGGTATGTAAGTGCCCATGTGTGGCCGTCTTCAGGAGGCACGGTCTGCAGTTTACTCTCCTCAGCTCCCTCCACTTCCTCCCTGCCCATCAGCTGCCCTCCACCACCTGGCTTTGCAAACCCCCCGCGCCCCCTCCTCCCCACCCCCACGGGCTGAGCGGTGCCCATCGGGGTCTGTTCTTGGAAGGGGTGGATTTCTCTGTTGGGGAGGGCACGTGTTCAAATTCAGCAGCACTGGGGAAGGCGAGGCATCAGAATGCTTCAACAGGGGTGGGTTGGGGTGCCGCCTGTCAGAGGTGACGGGATGCCTCCAGCAGGAGGTTCTGGAAGCACCATTCAGAGGTGGAGGTGTCAAAGCCCCTCCAGGGGTACCAGAGCATTCCCCAGGACGGAAGGAACAATATCTGAGCGCCAGTACTCTTGGTGGAGAGGTCCGCCTAATGGGGGCGCCTGGGTGGCTCAGTTAGTTAAGCGTCCGACTCAGGCTCAGGTCATGATCTCACAGCTCGTGGGTTCGAGCCCCGTGTCGGGCTCTGTGCTGACACTCAAGTCCTAGAGGCTGCTTCAGATTCTCTGCCTCCCTCTCTCTCTGCCCCTCTCCTGCTTGCTCTCTGTCCCTCTCTCTCTCTCAAAAAATAAGATAAACATTAAAATAAAAAGAATGTCTGAAGTCTGAATCATCACATCTTGAAATGAAGATCAAAAACCTTATTATTCAATTGGTGATGAACCAAACTCTTCTAACTGAATAAACACCCCATTAAAAACTAACAAAAAATTTTCTGTAAGCCAGAACCCTCAAAAGAAGAAAGAATGTGGTAGCATAAAGCAAAGCTTAGGTTGCAAGAACAATTCTTACTCTAGATCAAAAACTTTCTCAACAAGCCGACGATGAACGTGGCAATGCTGAATTTGATCTGGTTGGTTCTGGAGGCTGCCTGCGATTCTCCGCTAGCCGTACTCACACACATTTGTTGTTTTTTTGCCAACCAAGACAAAAACAAATCTGTTATGCCTTTTTTGGATACAAAATCTGTACTCTGATATTAACGGAAACATAGACATCCCTACAAAAATAAACATCGCTCAAGAAAGTCTACTCAGAGTTACAGATAGGAGGTGACACAAGATGGCCCGTAGAGGACAGAGCTACAGGAAAACATCTGGAGTGAGTCCACCATAGAGTGACATCCTCCGCATCCTCCTGACTGTTGGGAAGGTAGCTTTGCAGCAGCTGAGCAGATTTTTACAAAAATATAGTCTCACTCCAGCAATTCTGCCATTGGTTCACTTTGGTTTTTTGAGTGTTCTTTGGAAATGTAACAAAACAAATTATTTTCCATTTTTATTACATTGTATTCATCCTCATGTATCATTTGTAGTCTGCTGAACAGAATCCTTGGAAAGTAACTTAACTGAGTGCAAAACTCGAGGTTAAGTTACTTTCTCTCAGCTCCTCCAGGATTATTAGGATTCCACCATTCCATTGTCTTCTGGCCTCCACTGTCCTTGAGAAGTTGGCTTCAAATCGTCTTGTCTTCTGTGGGTACAATGCCTTCACTCCAAGTGTTTTTAAGAATTTCCCTTTGGCTTTTGTGCTTTACAGTTGCAGCACAATGCATTTTGGTGTGGATAGATTTTACATATTCTGCTCTGGATTCATATTTCTTCAGTCTGATAAAATATCAATTCTGAACCTTCTCGGCCATTATGTCCACATATTTCTTCACTCTCATCTCCTCCCTCCTTCCCTTCTGAGTCTTATTAGATGTATGGCAGACATTCCCATTCTATTCTTTGGGTCTTTTAACCTATCATGTTTTCGATCTCTGTGTCTCCGTGCTGTATTTTAAGTTCTTTACTCATACCTAGCTTTCAGTTTGGTAATTCTCTCTTTAGCAGTGTCTAAACTGCTTTTCACCTCAATTGTAGTTCCTTTCCAGAAGTGAGAATATTTAAGATATATTCTCTTAGCAACTTTTTTATTAAAACAAATTTTTTAATGTTGGTTTATTTTTGAGAGAGAGAGAGCGCACGTGTGCACACAAGTGGAGGAGGGGCAGAGAGAGGGGGACAGAGGATCTGAAGCAGGCTCTGCACGGACAGCAACAAGCACCCAACACGGGCTTGAACCCATGAGCCAGGCATGACCTGAGCCAAAGTCAGACACTCAACCAACTGAGCAACTTTCAAGTAGTATTTTTAACTATCAATCACTATGCTGTACATAAGATTACTTAGAACTTATTCATCTTTCAACTGTTAAGTCTTCAATAATTTTAAACATACTTATTACATACTCTCTTTCATACTAGTATGTATTTTTAAAACAATCAGGTCCTGTCTCTTTCCTTCCTCCTTCCCTCCTTTCCTCTTTCCTTCCTTCCTTCCTTCCTTCTTTCCTTCCTTCCTTCCTAAAAAAGATCTCATTCTTACACACGACAGAGTATTTCCTTGTGTGTTTGGCAAAAATTGTGAGTTCATCTTTTTCATCTTTTAAAAGTTGTTTTTTATTTGGGACAATTTGTGGCAGTATCTCTCCACAGACGTTTCCTTCTTTCATTGCCCAGAAAGTCTGGCCCAGGACCATGTTTCTTTCTTTTTCTTTTTTCATATTTTATCTTTTTTAAAAATTTTGTTTTGTTTTTGGAGGCGAGTGAAATCCTTTATTGGGGTATAACACGTAACATTTCAGGAGGAGTGGATCACTGTCTCCCCCAGGGTTAGAGGATTTTCTGGTCAGTGAGGATGCGTCTCACTTCCAATGATGTACCAAGTGTACCATCTCTGAACCATACTTATTTTAATAATATTTAATACTTTTTATTGTCCATCTTGATTTTAGGTTTTATTTTAGCCAGCTTAGGGGTGTCTCATTGCGGTTTTGATTTTCATTTCCCTGGTGAACATCCCTTCATGTGCTTAACTGACCATGTGTATGTCTTACTTTGGAGCAATGGTTATTCAGATCCTTTGTAGAGCTATTAACTGGGTCATCTTTCCATGCGGAGTTGTAAGAGTTTTTGTATACATATCATGGATACAAGTCTCTTATCGGATGTATGAATTGCAAATATCTTCTATGATTGGGAGACCGTTTTCTTCTTTTAGTTCTCTTTATGGTATTCTTTGAAGCACAAAGGTTTTAATGTTATTGAAGTCAATTTTTCCTCTTGTTGCTTGTGCTTTTGGTGTCTGGAACCAAGTTTCACATTAGTTTCTTTTCTAGGAGTTTCTGCACCAGATAGTGGAAATATGGAGCCCCAACCTGAGTTGGGCACGGGACTTAGAGTTACTTCTTTCCCCCCGCCACCCTTCTGAGTCCAGTTACACAGATAGACGTGGACAAGCTTCCTTGGGCAGAGATTTTCAGTCTCCCCTTTCAAAGAGGGTCCAGCATTCAGGAGCCTCGTCTGTATGCGAGGGTCTCGATTCTAACTCCCTGCCTTGCACAGACTCGTGGTCAAATCTCCTGTTCCTGGATGGGCACCACGTCCCGAGTCCTGAAACTCCAGGACGGGTGTCCCCCCATGCCAGTCCCCCGGGGACAGCCACCACACCAGCTCAGCACCTCCTGCTTCCGTCCCTTTATGTCTCTGACACATGGGGATTTCCCCTGTTCTTCTTACAAGGATATCAATAAATTCTAAATCTCAAAAAATTATATTTTGTCCTTAATTTTCTAGGTGGTTTCTAGTTTTTTTTTTTTTTTTTTAATTTTCTTGGTCTGCCTGTTAGTGGAGTTAGAACAGTCCCTTAGAATGTTTCAAGTCCTCCTCTTTGTCACAAAGACTGAGATGCTGAATAGAGCTTTTGAAAAATCCATGTGATCACACAGCCACAAGCTGAGCATACAGTCTCAATCTTTTGTTGCGAACGTACTGAAACCTACAGCCGAAAAGAAAGCCGGGAAGGCATGTGAGGAGGCCCCGGCTGTTCCGGCAAACCCCTCCTCACATGTCGCTCCTCTCGGAAGCGGAGCCGTGCATTTCCACCTGTTCAGGCGAGAACCTGGCCATTTCCGACAATCACCAGGACAGCAGCCCTTCTGGGGACTCCGTCATCTCAAACCGGGCTAGCGAGGGTCCTCCGAACCACAGGCCAGGCTGCAAAGCCCGGAAGGTTCGGGGAACACACTGGTCCTTATCAGACTGCGGCCCAGACTTCTGACTGTTGACCCCAAACACTTTTCCCGTCCTGCCTGGCAACCAGCAGCGACTCCAAGCCAGGTGGCTCCACGCAGGGGAATGAGTGCCATTTCTGGAAAGGTTTAATGGGTCAGGCATGGCTGCTCTTTGCTCTTTCTTCTCCCTCTGGGAGCTGGGCACAGATGACCATTAGTCCTACGGCACAGCCTTGATTCGCCTCGAGGGCAGCCACCCTCCGATGAGGAACACCTGTCCTACTCGGTGGCGACTGAGAAGCGAACTTCTATTGTGTTAAAGCAACTGAACCTTTGAGGGGCCCTTTGTTAGTACAGGCAAGACTGTCTTAACATACCCCACAAACTACTTTGTCAAGAAGAGGTCCTGAGGGCCTGGTGCTAATAAAGATCTCCCTTAGGAAATCTATACCCTCCTGTTTATTTTCACTGATGGTGAAAATTGTGCCTAATTTCAAAAACAATACCACGAGTCCAGCCCCTGGTGAAATCCATCATTAATTTCAGATTAGTGGCACAGACTCTGATGACGTTGTACTTTAGTTACGGTCGACATGGACCTCATGACTGGGTTAGGGAAGTGTCGACATAGACACAGGTGGGGATACAGCCAATGAGACGCGATGACTGGGGACACGAAGCTCCACCTCTAGGGAGACACGGGTGGGGGCTGAGCCCCGACCTCACCTGACTCTCGGGTGCGGCCCCGCACCGCCTCGCTCCAGGGCCCAGCCCCGATGGCATTGAACGCCTGCATCTGGAGCTCATACTCTGTCCACTCGTCCAGCCCCTCGATGGTGAACTCCCTCTCCAGCCGGTCGTAGATGACTTGCGCCAGTGCCTGGGGCTGGAGGTCGGGGCGCCAGTACTTAATCCTGTAGCCCACCGACTCGGGGTTCCCGTTGTACTGGGAATCGGGCAGGGGCTGGAAGCAAACGACACCCGTGGTGAGCTGGCATGTCACAAGTGCCATCTGTCAAGGCCTCCAGGCCTGGGCCTGTTTTATGAGGCCAATTCCTTGGAAAATATTTCCTGTGGGGAATATGCTTGGAACCTTTACTATGATTTCCCCCCCGGAACTTTTCTTCCATTAATTAAATGAAATCCTATCAGTAACTTTGACTGAACATAATTTCTTTTAATACATTTTGGCTTCATTTTGTGGGGGAAACGTTCTGAATAAATATCAGGCTGGCTCTCTTACAAACACTGAGTATTGGCTCCATGTTGACCTAGCTTAAGGACTTACAGGTCCAGCCTCTGGCACCCCTGGCTTCCCTCCCCCAAAGAATATTCCTCGGTTCCAAGAAGCCAGTGAGTGATGCTAATTAACAGAATCTCCTGGGCTGGTCTGTGACCCAAGCCCAATGGGAAAATGCAATACTTTTTGGTTTAACGAAGAGATGAGCTGTGACTAGGACAAAGCCATGACCAAGACATCACTAAGTTCTGGCTTCCTGTGTGGGCCCTGGACACTGGAGACAACTGTGCCTGCAGCCAACTTCCAGCCCCGCTGCCAACTTCTGTCCCTACAGCCCACTTCCGTCCCTGCAGCCCACTTCCGTCCCTACAGCCCACTTCCGGCCCCGCAGCCAACTTCCGGCCCCCAACTCACCACCCAGCGGAGCCGCAGGCTGGTCTCGCTGGCAGTCCGCACGGTGATGCTGGTCGGAGCCACGTCGGGGGGCGCCTGCAGTGTCTGGATGACGCGGGAGGACTGGCTGAAGGGGCTGGCGCCGACGATGTTCACCTGCCTCATTCGAAATCTACAGGTAAAACCACGGGCCCGTTACTCTGCGGCAAAAGGTAACGTGGAAAGACGGACAGAGCAAAAAAAACCCCCACGACATTCTCAGAAGGTGCAGGTGTGTGTCCACCTGCCGCTCAAGGGCGTCGTCTTTCCACCTGTTTCATTAAAAATGCAAACTGCACATCCGGCCTTTCCCGCCCCCCCCCCCCCAAAGCCTCCAAAGAACGGTAAATTCACTGCGACTCCAAGATGTTACATTCCGAAGCGCAGCATAACAGAATAGGTTTCATGGCCAGAAATCTGTGTCGTCAGATACCATTGGGTGATTCAAGTTCAGGGTAAGGTCAGGGGGTTAGGGTTCAAGGAACCAGTTGACAGAACTAGAGTGTCAGAATGTCACTACCAAATGATGGGCTCGAGAGTCCGGTGTCTTTTCAATGACCACGGGCGCCTGCACCCCATTCTCTGTTGACTCAGGAGAGGCACACTGGACCCAGAATCCACACCCCGGGACCTGAACCCCGTGGGTAATTGAGACCTGAGGCAAATCAGACTTGTCTCCATTTCCTTACCTATAAAAGGAGGGTACTTGAAAGCTCCCGTTACTGTTTGCAGTTCTCTCTCTGTTATTTATATGTACGGTGACTTGGAGGGAACTTCTGTCCAACAAACGTTCCCTGAGCAAACACGCATCTATTACAGAGGCTGGGATAAGACAGGGACAGGGGTCTCTAGTCACAGTTTCTAACCTTCGAAGCAATCGTATGGCTGCTACCAATTTCACATGGGAAGCCTGGGGGCCCAGCAGCTCGCTTTTGGAGACAAATATTTCTCGGAAAGCGAGTGCATGGTGCCTTGATTCATCTGCTTTAATCTTAGGGAGGGTGAGAAAAACGAGCAGAAGCCTGAATAGCATCTCTCATCAGGCATTTAAAAAAAAACCCTAATGTCGGTATTATACTCAAAAAAACTGTTCTTTACAAAGATGTAATTTCACCTTTCACTCTCTGAATTAGTCATTCTTAGTCTTTTACTCCCTGATCTTATGAAATGTGTCCATCCTGGCAGAAGAGTGACATTATCAAACTCAACATCTGGTGATAACTGGAAATTTCATCTCGGTCAATGATCTTACGGGAAGTTATAACGTCTCTAACGGCTTGTGATCACGCTACCCTTTGTTAAGGCCAAGGATTTACTGCCTGGAGAGGTTTCAGGATCAAGAAGCAAAAGGTTAAATGGCATGTTAAGTGCTTGATTAGTGAGGCCCGCATCTCCTGGGCCCTGGAGGGGACGCGGGGGGTGTTCCCAGGGAGGTTGCTTTGTTTACACACAGCCTGTTGACAGTCCCTCGGGGTCACGGAGTTCTGTGAAGAGAAGCCCCACATCTCGGCTGCCTTTGGCTCCCGGGATTAGGCCTAACCTAAGAGCGAGCCATTGCAGCTGGCGTTGAGGAAGGAGAGCTGCTGATCTCGCCTTGGGGCTATACTGTCTCTTGGAATCAATCTGAGCCACGCATCTTGCTCCTAAGGTTCAATGTACTGTGACTGCTGCTTAGAAATGTCTCAATTATGTGCATGGAGCTGGGGTTTGCTCTTGCGGGCTGAAGCCACCTGTTGGCGTCGCTAGCCTTCCTCCGGTGGCCGTCTGTCACCCGCTGCTCTCACCTGTAATGAGTGTAGGGTGTGAGGTTTGGGATCTCCAGCGTCTGGGCATCAGGCTCGTTCTCCTCCTCGTAGAGGATGACCCACTCCTCCTCATCACCAATGGCTCCAACCTGTGGGAAAGGTCATAAGATGGGACGGATGAGCCACAGGGCAGATGCTGCCATTTACCCGTGTGCAACTGCCTGGCGTGTGTTGGGCTGGGCCGACCCACCGCGTGTCCGCACACGCAGGAAGTTGAATCTTGTACACACCCTCAGTCTAAGCCTTGGAGATACAGCTCCTGCTAAGTCCAAGGTCCTGCCAAGGTCAGGATCCAGAGGGTGGGGCCTGAGGGTGAAGTCTCTGGGGACAAACCTAACAATCCTCACTCCATCCTGTCCTCCCTCCTGCTTGACAGGGGAGGGTGCAGAGAGAGGCCCAGACAGAAGACTTGGCCAGGATCCCATGTGACCCCAAGTGGCCGGGTGTCCTCACTTAGGGTCCAGAGCCATTCCCACCACATGCTGACCAGGGGACCTTAGTCTCTGCCCACTTCTGTCCCTAACACGCACTCTTCAGAGAACCAGCGCTGTCCGAGAGCTAGACCAGCAGGCCAAGTCAAGAGAGCCACAGAGGGAGACAACATGACCTCCCGCCAGCCAGGAAAGCCCTAATTCTGCATCCCTGTGATCTCGGTGTCAGGCACACTCGGCCTCGTGCAGGCTGTGTGGCTCTGGGAGACGCAATGGACACATGTGGGGGGAAGGCTGGGAGAACAGGGGGCATTTCAGGCCGAATAGGCTGTGCTGAGGTGGGTCAGCCCAGGGCCCTGTGCTTTTAACTCTTCATAAATGTGTCGAATGACACAAATGAGCAGAAACGTGCTTGTTAAGCTTGCGCATGGCCAGGGGGCTGGAGGACAGCACAAGAACCTGAAATCTTGGAAAACCGGTGGGAAGTCCAGGAGGGCGTGGAGGAGGCTGAGCGGACGGAGCTCTGCGTCGTCCGCTTCCTCCAGGAAGCTAAATGCAAACTCGAGGCTCTAAACACTCCTTGTTGAAAACACAGAAACTATCTGGCAGTTCCTCAAGAAGGTAAACAGAGGATGACCGTACGGGCCAGCACGTCCGCTCCCAGGTGGACGCCCGGAAGCGGATCCTCTAGCAGGTACACGTATAGGTAAACCCGGAGTCAGGAAGCAGATTGGTGGGTGCCAGGGTCTGCAAGGAGGGAATGGTGAGCGACTGCTTCACGGGGTCCAGGATTTCCTCTCGTGGTGATAAGAACGTTCCGGAACCAGGTAGAGGTGATGGTTGCACATCGTGAATGCACTGACGTGTGAACTGTGCGCTCTGAAAGGGTGAGCTTTAAGTTTTGTGAATTTCACCTCCATTTAAAAAATAAAAAATGTTACAATGGAAGGTGGGATGACTGGCCAAAAACGTGTGGTGGAGAAAGATCCGGAGGTCAGAGTCGATGGGTGGTCAGGGAGTCAGCAAAGCAGCGAGGCGGCTGAATGGGCAGTGAAATCAGGAAAAGATGATGGAGTCAGCACAGCTGGGGGCAGGTGGACAGCCTCCAGGACCGCTGCGCCAGCGGGGGCCAGTCTCCGCCGGTCCTCAGCACTGTGACCCCCGCCGGAGCCCGCGGAGACACAGAGATAAAAGAGGGAGAGAACAGATGTACATCGAGGAGGGGCCGAGGGTGCGCAGAACGCCTGTCTTGGAGAAGGGAGGGTCCAGGCTAGCCTGGGTTGGAGGAGCTCCTGAAACAGACAGCACTACATGCCCCCAGGGCCCAGGGCCACCACCAGCCTCCTCCACTGTGCCCGTGATGTGGAAGAGGACCCAAAGGAGAAGACTGGCCAGCACTGACCATGGCCTGGGGCGGTGCAACGCTGCCAGGCAAACAGAGGTGAGTCCCCCCAGTGTGACATCGGGGGAGCGCACCAATGCCCACTCAGGAGCCCTGCCCGTGGCCCAGCGTCCAGCCAGGGGGAGACCCTGCATGTATCTGTGGGATGAAGGGAGGGAATGGACAGATGAACTATAGGGCGGGAGGAAGTCACAGCTGCAAACCAGACTTGGAGGGCCTGCTGCCACTCTGCGCGGCTCTCAGACACCTTTCGTGCTCCAGGTAGAGGGGACGGCACGGAGTGGCGGGGCGGGGAGGTGGGGGTGGCGGGCAGGACGGGGACCACACTGTCTGCTCAGCACCATTCTGGGCATTAACAAGATTTATGTGCGCCTTACAGTCGAAATGCTAACAATTCAGCCGAATTGTACTGAGTATCAGGGACCCCCCTCGATCTGGGCCTCCTGAGAGGGTCTGGTGGTTTCCCAGTCCCAGGTGCCACGTGCGCTCCTCTCCGTGAAAGGGATCCTTGGGACACTGAACTGCAGCTCTTGCACCTTTTCTTGTAAGACAAGTTCAGGGGGAGAAAAGGAAAGGAGAATGAAAGGAAAAAGGTAAAAGGAAAAAGAGATGACTTCAGTTTTAGGGCAGTCAGTTCAAGACCTTTAATATACTGTTTGTTTCCCTACAGAGACGCCTCGGAGGTGCTGGGGAGCAGGGCGGCCGGCGCTCAGGGCACCGAGTGACCGAGGCGGGCGTGAGCCGTGGGCACGGGCTCACCACCACCAGGCACAGGGCGAGTGCTGCCATGGAGCCTTCGTGTCCTGATGTGTCTGTGCGCATGGGGTGGGCCACGCACAGCAAGTGCCACTGATGGGCCAAATCCCCAGGCCCCAGGTTTCTGCGAAGCCACTCCTTCCTGCTCCTCTCTCCCTGTGTCCCCAGCCCCACCCCTCCAGCCATGGCTGCTTTGTTTGAGCTCCTAGTGCAGAGAAACGCCCCGGGCTAAGGAACAACAGGGCCTGGTGGTGGCTCTTGGCCTCAAAGCCCAGCGTGCCTGGATTCCAACTGCTGGTTGCCTCGCTGGCCTAGAAGCATTCATCTGCTGGCCTGGTGGCTGCCCTGACCCCGTGGACATCACTGGCCTGAATGGGCGCCCTCGGCCACACAGCTGCTGTGGGTGTCGGGACTCAGCACGCGGCCACAGCGGGGTCGGCTGCATGGGCTCCAAAGCCTGTTCCGCCCACGTGACTCAGAAGACGGGTGCGGAACTGGCAAGGCCTCCTTCTGATGCTGCCCGAGGGGAGAGACACTTGCAAGGCATCCGTGGCCTTTGCAAAGGCAGGAGAGGATGAAGCAGCAAGACGCAACGGGCTGGCGGGGTCCCTTGGGAGCACCAGCCCGCAGCTACATTCCGGGCAGCTCCATGGCCCGGAAACGCGAGGGGCCGACACCTGCTTCGTCTACCTGGGAAAGAAGGCTCCCCTCCCCTGGCACTGGAGAGCCTCTGAGTACGGGGCTCCCGGGCCCTGCCGCCATGCTCACAGCCACAAGCCCTAACGCGCCTTCGAGAAGGTCACTCACTGTTGGTTGAATGCAGGGCTTCTGTTTTGCTGAGGGTGGCCTCCAACTGCAGGGCTAGAGTGAATGGATGGGGACACCCAAGGTCACACTTCCCTGCCTTCCCGTGGAGTGCTCCGTCTCCTTTTTAAACAACCTGGATTTGAATGGGTAGCAAAGGAGTGGCGAGCCCAAGGGGGCGCCTCATGGCTCCATGTGGCTTTGCCTGCCATGTCTCCCTGCAAAGCCAGTCTGTCATTACCCGGAGGCCTCACTTAGTCGCAAACACCTGTACCTTGCAAAGGCTCTTTCCGCTCTAGGAAGTGTGCCCCTCCACACTCCTGTCCTTGCAGCCTGTGAGATCCTGTGAAATCCGCAGAGCATGTGGGGCTTTGGGAAGCCCCCAGGAACAGCCCCGTCCCCACGCCTCCCACCACCGGCTGCTAACTCTGTGCTCTCAGGGCATCGCTGTGTCCCTGAGGTAGAGCGTTCCTCCCGCCTGTCCTATCCTTTTAAAAACATGACTCCCATATGAATACAGAGTGCGGGTCAAAGATTCCTTTTGCTCATCGGTGAGGGGACAAGCAAGGTGCTGACACTGGTTCAGAGGAGAACACCAGAGTCAAAGTGTGTGGAATCCACCAACGAGGACACTCATTTTGCCACAAAATGGCAAAATGAGAAGTAAAACCAGTTACAAGAGCACGGTGATCATCACCTCTGGGTGCGGAACTCTCAATCTTCTGTAAGTTCTAACTTAGAACATCTAACGTCACAGAGCCTGGGCCAAATCATAAATAGGAAGACAAACACAATCACAGTCCTTGGGACAGATGAGCCGTAGGCAAGCTCATGAAACCAGAAACCAGCACGGGGGGCCAGCACGATACGGCCCGAGGGCCAAATTTGGGCTGCCCCCTGTTTTTGTCGATAAAGTTTTATTGGAACACGACCACACTTGGTAGTTTGTGCACTGCCAATGGCTGCTTCCGTGCCGCCACAGCAGAGCTGCGTAGTTGCATCTGAGACCGTCTGCCCGAAGGCCTAGTGTATTAACTATCGGGCTCGTTATGGGAAAAGTTTGCCAACCCCTGCTCCAGTGTTACACCAAAATGACAGGCAGGCAACCCTCTCCCTCCCTTCCTAGGTGTCTTGCCGTGTTTGTTTTCCCTTTTGTCTGCATGAGAGCCCCCAGGCAGGTGCAGGGTCTTACCCCTCACTGTCCCCCCCACCCCGTCCCCCCCCCAGGCATCACCCCCAGGGGCCGGCCCAACCTGTTGCCTTCACACTTGAAGGTGCAGGATTCCAAAATCAGTACTGAAACTAGGTTGTCTTGCGCTGAGCTCCGAAAGCAAATTATTACCGAAAATGTAATTTCACTTGCAGATCTCGGGGGGGGGGGTGCTTCAATTTCTATAAGAAAAGGTTTACATTTTGATCTGAAGAGACCAGAATCCTTTTTCGTGAGAAACAGAAGTCTTTTGACACTTGCTGGGCTCTTCTGGCTCTCTGGTGAGATTTCAAAACCATCACGACGGAGTGTTCTAGAAGTAACTGGCTGTTCGCTAATGATGCGCAGGACATACAGTGTGGCAGCGCTCTTTAAAGATGAAACAAATCAGAGCTCCCTGGGGAAGCTGGGATTTTGACGGGGTTTTTTCTTCTTCTTCTTCTTTTAAAGCGAACAAATAGCACTTTACAATACTTAATACAAAAGCAGAAATGCCACACGTTTCAAATACCACTCATCAGGGGGTGGCCGTTAGGACCCATTAGGGAGCTGCTGTCCTTCCGAAAGCATCAGGACTTGCTGCCCTGGCCATGTTCCTCCCGGAGGGCTCTCGCTGGCTCGTCTGCCTCCGTGACTGGCTGGGGGGCTGGGCTCCTTTGGACACAGGTGCTCATTTAATGCCTGGGCCGGGGGGTCCCAGACCCCGCCACCCTTGCCAAGTGGGCTTTTCCACCAGAACTGGGGCTACCTGGCCTAGGAAAGCCCTGCAGTCAGCGGGGCCCCCAAGGAGTCGTGGAAGCCAGCTGGCCGGGGCAGGACCCCCGACGCCCCGCCGAGGCCCTGGAGGCCAGAGGAACAGCTGCTCAGAGGACGGTCATTAACCTCATCCTCTGAAAGGTAACGGCAAATGGAGAGGAAGCACAGGCACGGGAGGGAGGCTGTGCCCGGGGAGGTGGGGGGGGGGGCGGAGGAGAGAGCTCTCCTTTCGTTCACAGCTAGGAGAGGGAAAAAGACTCTCCAAGAATTCATTCCACGGAACCCTGCCAACCAGGTGCACCCTGCTCGCTGGGCCTCTGGTGTCAGCAGGAAAACCTGCGTGTGCAGCGACTTCCACTTACTGAGCCGCCTCTGGCTCTGGGCGGCGTCCCCGGCGCCCCAGCCAAATGGAGCCCCCCAGTGAGGACGCGGGACAGACGGGGCATGTCCGCATGGCTCCGCTCGCAGACCAGAAAGGGGCTTAGGCCGTCCGTGCGTCTGGAACCCTGATGAGCCCTGGGGGAATGTCCCTGCACTTGACGGAGGAGGGTGCATACTCTGCAACAGCCCGAGCAGGGTCCCCCAGTCCGCCCTCCTGTTCACAGCCGTGCTCGCTGGTTACTTCTCTGTTCTTCTGTAATGACACGACCTGGGTCTCCTGCCATGTGCAGCATCAAGGACGCTGGGTTCTCCGGCCCCCCTCTGGCTTTCCAGCTTTGTCTTCTCTGGTTCCTCTGCCCCCAGTGACCCCAAAATGAAGTGCCCTGCAGGTGTGTCCTGCCCTCCTCCTTTGCCTCCCTCGGCATCAGTCTCCTTCCTCCTAGTATTCAGTGTCCCCGCGCGGGTGGCTCAGACCCCTGCGTGTGGACGGCCTTCGTACTGACCACTGGGTGGACGTTTCTAAGTTCTGCTCACGTCTAAGCTGGTGCGTCAGACCTGCCACACCTGCTACAGGGCCTGCTCTCCCAACCCAGCACCCCGTACGCACCCCTGCTAGGGCGGCCGCTGTCATGCCCTCTGTCATCGAGGATGGAACACACGGAGCCGCTTCCCTGTCCGGCTCCCTCCTACCCTGCCCTGTGCTGGTGGGCGGGCCCCCTCACAGCCTCTCACGGCTGCCTGACCCCAGGGAGCCTCCCTAGCTTAAGACCAAAGGTTCCGGGCTACTGATCGCTGGCCACAGGGTCCGCATGGTGGCCACCGGCCTGGGAAGTCGCCTCCCTGACTGGCAGTTGGAAAGCTGCCCATCTGGAGGGGTCCTGACCTGCCTCTTGGTGAAAGAGCTGGTTCCTCGACAGTCACCTCGTGAAGGACACCTGGGCACGTCCCTCAAGTACAGGCCCCTGGATGCTGTAGCCATGACAGGGGCTCAGCCCCAGGGAGCTCCACGGTCATCTCTGCGGCTGCGTGCTCCAGGCTGTCTGTGGCCTCCTCTGTGCCTCGTCCTGCCCAGTCCTCCCTGTGTTGCCTCCCCTGGGCCCCCCGGGGTTCTCCCACTTTATACACAGTCCCCAAATGCACCCCCACCCGAAATCCCCTTCTAGGGACAGTTTTCCCGTGTAGTGTTCCCCTCCTGCGAAGAGGCTGCTCCCATAGGCCATCCGTGCGCCTATGACAGTCCCTGCTCCGGGAGCCCGGGCTCGGAGCTCGGCTGCCTCGGGTCTGGGGGCCAGTTGTGCGCAGCCCAGGAGCAGGCTCGGGACCGGGCACCCCCCACCCCGCCCCTGCAATCTCTCCCCGGCCTGTGCTATTTATTCTCTCTAGTGCAGTTGGCCTCCCTGCATCTGTCCCTTCCCTCCCATCAGATACGACCCCTCTCAAGGACAAATGCGAACACCCATGCCTTCCTGTGCCACTCCCCTGGATCCTGAAATGCCAGCGAGGGCCTGGGCCCCCTACTCTTGGGGTGGCGGGCAAGGGGAGGGTCAGGAAAGGCACAGGGGGCGTGAGAACCGGCCTGCTACCCGGAACCCGCTTTGTGATGCCGGGACCTCAGCCGTGCCTGGATCGTGAGGACAGAAATGACTTCCCCCGGGACATCGTCCCCACGGCGCCGTGCCCGGACACCAGGAGGTGTGGTTTCCCATGATGTTTTTACGCAGAAACTAACCAGGCAGTTCCCAGGAGCCCCAGCTCCCCCTTCCCCTTCCCCACTGCGCCTGCGCACACCCTCGCTGTGCAGCCGCTCGGCCTTCCCCGCGGGTGCGGCAGCCACACTTCTGGTTTCCGCATCTGATCCCTGGCATCTGGAGCCCTGGCGACCCCGGAGCAGCTGCCCCTCGGAGGAACGCAGCCGGGGCTGAGAGAGAGCAAACGACCCTCTGGTGCAGACCACCAGCCCAGAACCCGCACTGTAACCCCCCTCCATGGGGCTCTCAAGCTCTGGGCCACCGTCCCCCTGACCTAACCACCAGGGCCAGGGACCAGACGAACAAGCCCTAGAGTCCCTGACACTACTCAAACTGGCGGGTCCTCAGCCTGCTCGCCTCGCCTCCCCCCTCCTTCCTGCAGAAATCACAGTAAGGCTCTCGCCCACAGCGTCACCTCCCCTGCCTCCTGACCGGCCCAGGGGCTTTCCCATGTGGCCCCGTGTGACATCCCGTGCCCCCTACTCTTGGAACTGTCAATAAAGACTATTTTTTCAGTGGGTCGTCTCCTGACCTGCTGACCTCACCACACCTGAATACAAACAAAGCGTATATTTTAAAAACAAGAGGTGCCATGTAATTTTCCAGCTCTGCCTTTTATGCCACTGTCACGTCTGCTCAGAGCGCCTCGTCGCCCTGCAGTGCCCAGCGCCAACCTTGCCTCTGCGGGAGCCCTTGGTGGCCATTCCAGCCAGGCCCGCATTTGCTTTCGGGTTCTCTCCTAGCGGCAGGTCTCATATGTGTGAATCAGATTATAGGCCCACCGTCCCTCCCATGTCCCCGCCCCGGGCCGTGAGGTTCTGGAGGTCTTTGTAACCTGGTGTTGGACACCAGACCAGAAACCTGTAGAGCAGGAGGTGCTTAATAAATGTTTGCTGGATGAATAGATGACTGAATGAAACAAATATAAAACCTGATGACTGGAAAAATGGAACACGGGTGAACCTAAAAATCCAACACGAGAATTAGGATGAAAGATTCGGAGCGGTCCTCAAGAGGAATAGAAAAAACATTATTTTTAAAAGTCCCATAATAGGACCTAAAAGGATCCGATAGACTAATGAGCAACAAGGCTGGTTGGAGCCATTCATCTGGTATACATTTCCCGTGCTGGTCAAGAAATAAGGGAGAAAAGTCACTGTCAGGGTGTTCTTAGGCACAACCAAGCCCATAATAAACATCTGGAAATATCCATGTGTGACGTCACAGTCACCTAGGGCGGCCGCGCCTAAGCGCTGAGCCAGACACATTGTCCCAGAACAAAGAGGAGCCCAGCTTGGCACATTTATCTGGGTGACCGCGTCACTGTTGAAGGAGCCATTAGAGCCGGTGACAGCCCTCCTTTGCATACTCGACAGACAATTTAGAAATAATGTCACTCTTTTTCTTCCTATTATGAGAAAGAAATTCAACTAGTCAGAGTTTATTACAGCTGAGATGCTGACAGATATGCATGAAAAGGGCCACAGACGGCTCTGACCTGGATCCCTAATGAGGGAAGGGGGAGATATAATTAGTGATTAGAAGTCCCCACCTACAGATCTCCAAGTGATGAGGCAAAAAAACGTCTGGCCTGTGACCCTGTAACAGGACACGCTGGGAGTCCTTTCCAACGTCAGAGGTCGAGGGGCCAGGTGGGGGGTTAAGTAAGGACAGGAAACACTGTGAGAACGCGGAGGATCTGCCCACGAGTAGGCGCTTGGGGGTGACCCGCCCCCCAACAGGCTTCCCAGGCACCCTCCTCCCACACAGCCAGCCTGCCTGGGTCCCAGGTGAGCGCCCGCAACAGGACAAGGTCCCCGGTCTCGCCGAGCTTACGATCGTCTCTGGGGACTCTGTAACCACGTAACAAACTGAGACGAACCTTTCTGTGGACATGGAATGGGGGAGGGGCTCTGGGCCCCCCGGGTGGGACTTGGAGCCCGGTGTCCCGGCTGCGCTGGGGGACGGGTGCAGAACAGGCAGTTCCTCTGTGCGCACAGGTGGCCTGTGCCCTCCAGGCCAGGGGAAGCCGGGAGCCACCGAGGGCTGGCGGGGGAGCCCCCTTGCCGTTCTCACGACATAATTTATACTGGGAAAAGGAGGCCAGGGATAGCCGGACTTGACAGTTTTCAAGACGTGGATTTGGGTTCCGCATGAGCGAGTTCTAAGTACCGGCGGCTTGACCCCCAGCTGGTTCTCTGGACGCTCGAAGCTGGGCCGCCTGCCAGCGCCGGGAGCTCGGGCCTTTTCCCAGCTTCAGGCCCTCACGTCCCCAGGGACTCAGCCCTCCTCGGTCCTCTGGGCACGGAGCACGTCCCACCCCGGCTCCCTGGGCCCGCTGTGGCCTGGGCCTGCCGGACTTCCCAGGTGTTTCCGGGTGTGGCCCTGCATCCTCCCCACGGGCCTCCCCAGGAATGCCGTCTTTCCTCAAACGTTGCCTTGGCTTGATTATTTTTATTATGAGCTTCCATTTATCGAGTGCCTACTATGTGAGTCCCATGCTCTCAATGCACTGTTATTGCCACCAAGTGCCCCAGTGTGCCAGTGATCACACCCGGCCAGCCGGCCAGGGCCGACGGACTCCCCCACACCCATCAGCCTGGAGCCCGGCTTGTCACCACCGCGCCTACGGTTCTGCTTCGGCACCGTGCTCTGCCACTCGGCATGTCCCTTCCTGGTCTGGTCTCCGGCCATCCAGACCCCACAGGTCCCCACCGGTGCTGCCCATCCTCAAAAGGTCAAGGGCAAAGCTGCAGCTCTCAGTATCTTATTGCAAAATCCTCGTAACTCTCTCAGCCTCCTTATTTCTAGATTTGCTCTTTAACATTCTGGTGGGCTCTTAAAGGGTAAGAAGTCGCTGAAAATAATAAAATAGTACACACCTCCTACTTTCAAACGCAAGGTCTTCATAAATTCAGCCTCCCCGGGGAGCCTGGGTGGCTTAGTCGGTTAAGCATCTAACTTCGGCTCAGGTCATGATCTTGTGGTTTGTGGGTTCGAGCCCCGCGTCGGGCTCTGTGCTGACAGCTCAGAGCCTGGAGCCTTCTTCAGATTCTGTGTCTCCCTCTCTCTGCCCCTCCCCCGCTCATGCGTGTTCTCTCTCTCTCTCTCTCTCTCTCTCTCAAAAATAAATCAGCATTAAAATTTTTTTTTAAAAAAAAATTCAGCCTCCTCTGAGCCTTGCCCCTGTACGGCTGGACGTGAGTCTCTCTCCTGTCTGTCAGAGGCAGGGCTGTATCTTCCCCGGAGGCTCCGGTTCGGCACAGCAAGGACCCGATCACAGGGAGTGGGCAAAGGTGCGGAAGGGAGGCAAATCCAGCTGAAGGGAGTGGAGAGGAGCTACGGTCCCAGAATTCTTGGGTAACACACTTGGCTTCAAGCCCCGGGCGGCTTGGGCACGAAGGGAAACAGGGGCTGTGCGGGCGCCAACTTAAGCCGAGGGAAAGTCGATGCCTTGTCCCCTGCACGTGTTCCCTGCAGCTCGGCGCTGGGAAAAATTCACGGAGAGAGGCCGTGGCTGGCCCGGTGGGGTACATTCGCCTGGCAAGCCGCGCTCCCAGGGGAGCCCACCCGCCAACGGGAAGGAAGACAAAGTGGCCCTGCACTCACCAGCCGTGGCCCGGCCCCTCGGCAGGAAGTGCACTGGGAAGCAGAGAATCGCTTGGCACCTCGGATTCTTCCAGAACGTCTCTCCGCATGCCATCACCGTGGACAACCGCCGTGGACACTGGGGCCACCTGGGGCATCTGTGACGCCCCACCTGCTCTGTCCCCACTACTCTTTAGTTACTGAGAGACCGCGGTTGGCCGACTTGTGCTTTATTTTATTAGCCCGTATGTAACACTCTCTAAAACGGTTCCTTTTAAGAAAATGGTACTATTATGCACACACAAGCACTAAGTGGGCTTTTTTCCCCTCCCCGTTTTCGGAACGGAAACAGCTTTATTGGTACCACCAGCATCTTCATTACAGGGGACCTGCCCGAAGCAGCGTTTTGCGAAGACGAGATGATATTTTGGCTATTAGAGCACAGCGAATGGCTGCAGATGGCAGGGGCTTACAGGGGTGCCGAGAAGGCAAACAGGAGCGGCAAATGAGAACATATCACATTTGCATTCTCCCTTCTACGCGCGCCATAAAAACGGGGGAAGACATGTTTTGCTCACTCTGTAGTCAAAGGTTGCTAATTAAGCAAAGTATTACCGAACCAGAAATACCTATAAAAGCTGCTTTCTACAACTTGAACCCACATCTGAGCATCAGCTTATTACACGGCCCTTCAATGCGCTGCTCCGAGGATTAGGGCCTTTCATCCCATAATTCACTGAAGATAACGCCGAGTAATACGAGCCTCCTGGTGTGCTTTAAAAGCAGTCAGAATCTAAAGGAAACTTTTGTGCAAAGATGGTATGATTGAGAAGTGGGTCAAAGGGAAGAAAATGCTGCTGTTCTGCCACGAAGTGTTTGGTAGGAGCCAAATCGGCCTTCACCTGCCCCGACCGACCCTCCTGGCTCCTCGAGATGGGACGCAGATGTCCACCTCCTTCCCGGGCCTCCACCACCACCCGAACCGGGGAAGTCTCTCCTTCCCATGTTCTACCGGCACGCAGGCCCCCTCGGAAATCTCCCCCTGCTTCCTGCGTGATGAGTCGCTGAGTGGCCGACCTCTCATGGGACCCCGTGGTCCTGCGTCTCATTCCTCTGTGACTCTGGCCCCCGGCAGGGCACAGAGCAGCTGTGAGAAGGGATGCTGGAGTCTCATGGCATGGAAAGCCTGGGTGCAGCTTGCATCCGTCCAAAGAGAATTAGATGAGGAATGTTCTAGAAGTTTCACCTATCCCGGTTATAGTCTCAAGGGCCCTGTTGCTCTGAGTTTAGGAAAGCTGGAGCCTGGCTAGACTAGGGAACCCACCGAGATGATTTCGCAGAGGCAGCTGGGTGAGCCGAAGCGAGGCTTCCTGGAGGGAACACAACATGGGCAGGACAGACCAAAGTCAGGGGCACAGGTCAGGGACAGGCCCTGCTGCCCTGTGGGCTGGCAGGTACCCGGAGATTCCATTTGTAAAGTGCCTCTTTCCTAGAGAGAGCAGAGGCACGTGCATCTTAGAGAAATAAATATGACAAAGTGTTCGAATTCTCTAGCAACCCCTCAAGACAGCTATTAATATCTCAAAGAGCAGGAGCTGGGTGGCTTGCCTGAGCCGCCCGGCTGGGACGTGGCAGAGCTAGGATTCAAGGCCCAGGCTCTCTGACCCCCAAGCCTGTGCCATGTGTCCTCAGGTCACCGATCCTTTCATCTGGGCACCACGTATTCCCGGGGAACTTGTCTGTGGGCTTTCCTGGCGGGCGAGTTGGAGGGTGAGCCATGCAAGGTGGGGAGTGCCCAGGAGTTGGCATGAGGAGAGAGGCAGGATGGGGATCCTGGAAAGATCTTGTAGCCAGAGACCTGGCCCTGCAAGTGAGAGGAGAGGCTGCAGACCTGCTCTTCCCCAGGAGGGTGCCGTGTGAGTGTTAGCAGGTGATGTGGGCAGACTAGAGAATATTCTGCCTGGAGCGTGTAGAAAACCGGGCCCTGGCCTAGCGGTGAAGTGTCTGCCAAGGCATTTAAGGAGACGCTCATTTGTTCATTTCTCAAGGCACACCCTCTGCTATATGCCTCTGAGTTTAGTTGGAACATGATGCAAATAAAAGCAGGATTGGTTTGGCTGGAAAAAAAAAAAAAAGGATATCCGTGCTAACCTTTGCCACACCATCATGAAATTTTCTTGGGATAACTTGGTATATGATTGAAACCAGTCCAACACGTTCAACCCAAACTGATGGATTAACGACAGAAACCTCGGTAGCGGTCTGTTGATGGAGTTGATACAGATGTTTGAGGAAAAGGGCATCTTTTTCACATGGCCAAGTGCTCACTAGAGGAGGACACACCAGCTCCATGACAGACGCGGCCTGGGGCTCCCAGCACACGGAGCCGGTAAAATGCCCATCGCTTGTCTTCTGTCCTAAGGAGCCCAGGAAAAGTCTTTAATCTTTACCTTCTGGGGTTTGGAACTAAGCTTCTTTTTACAGATGAATGTTAAGCTTCAGAAACACTGAAACACAAACAGTTCAGATAACGTGCTTTGGGGGAAAAATTCTCTTTTAGTTTTGAAGTTTCAACCATCTGTACCACTACCAGGATTGTTAGACTTGCTGAGTTAATTTTAAGACACCTTAGAGAGAATATTTGTCAGGGACTTCCAGTTCTAGCAGTTTGGCAGACTAGATAACCTTTAAGGATAGGCTCCCACCCTCAAAGCCAGTACTGGATATGGCACAACAGATATCTTCTTAGATGCCTGGCCAAGCGCTTGGGGAGCAAGGGACACATTTCGAGGCCCATGTAAGTGCGATGTGAAGCTGTGGCCAAACACATTGCAAAATCTAAGCAAGTGCTGTCTGTGGGAGAAGTTGCTCATAATAATTACAGCCTTTGGGGATACAGAAAAACATGGTGGGCTTGACATACTGGACGTAATAACAAGGACGACTGGCTCGGAATGAAGGAATTTCAGCATCCTGGACCACTGGGAGGAAGGTGGAGATAATGGCTAACCTTAGATTTTGATAACTTGTGTTTGCGTGTTATAATTTTAAAGGCAGCTGGTGGGGGAGGGGGGTCAGGACCTATGTCCAAGCAGGTGGCAGCATACTCAGTTGGGAGGACTGCCACATACAGGGGAATTTGGCAAATCACTAAATAACTTAAGTTAGTGGGAGCCAGAGAAGGGCTAGTGTAAATGTGAGAAGGGGCAGCTTGAATAAACAGGTGGTTCTAAACTGTATTTGGAGGAGCTGGTGTGAGCTAGTGGTTTTCAGCATATATAGACAGATACAGAAATAGACTGAGGTGTAGACGTGTGTATTTCCTTGCTCTGGGCACTGAGGAGGCCTGGACACAGTGATGCCCAATGGCAGTGAGCACATCTAGTGCCCAGATCTTGGTTTCTAAATACCACTCTCCACTGAAAGGCCCCAAGGTTCCTTGGAGAAAGGGCTGAAAACAGAGAGGAAAGGATAAGATGAATCTAGAACACCTAGCTCTGCCAAAAAGCAAGGGTGTACTTCGAGAGGGAGGGGCTTCTGGGGAGAACATGAAAACCAGGGGGAAGGGCCTCCCCCTGGCCAATGCGGGAGCACCAGGGCACCAAGCAACATAAGCAATGACAGCAGAGGATTAGAATCTGTTAAGTCAAGTAGGAATCCATGAGTCCACACTGATGTAAACAAATGAATGAACAAACAAATGAGGAGAGAAAAACTGTCTCCTACATTATGAAGTCCCATCAATAAATGTAAAAGAAATTACTGAATTAGAAAGGTCCCTAGTTGGTGCGCTCACTGTACTAATTAATTCAGGCAAGAAACTTCGGTGGATGACCAAACCATGGGATATGAGGGGGAAGGGGAAGGAGATTTTCACAGAATCTCAAAGTACCTCTGCACAGAACACATACTCACTGAGGAGGGGAGGAAAGCGGCTTTACCGTAGAGGAACCCAGCCGACCCCCTTTTAATCGTGTGAGCTAAATTACCTCCACCAGGCCTGGGGCCTGTCAACGTCTTATCAACCCAACACGAGGCAGCGGAGGAACCCAGCATAACTTCTGTGACACCTGACCAAAAATGGATAACCTGACTCTAATCCTAAGGAAATCTACAAACCCAAATGGAGGGGTATTCGTAGGAAATGAGTGGCCGGTACCCTGTGACACTGCTAAGGTCATGAACGTCAAGGACTGGCCGAGGAACTAAGCCGGGTTGAAGGAGACTGGAGAGGCGAGACAGCCAGGAACAGCGTGTAATCGTGGGCTGCTTCCTTTCCACCGAGGACATGTTGGGACAACGGACCGAACTTGTATGGGGTCTGGGAGTGAAGGGTAGTATTCTTACAATTTTTCAGTTGTTCTGAAATACTTTCGGGGCAAAAGGCAAACATGGACTTTGGGGCAACCTCAAACTCCAGCTAAAGCTTTTAACCAACTGGCTACAAACTGAGCCAGTGAGGAGCACAGAGGCCCGGGGCGCACGCCCAGGGAGTCTATGTCGCTGGGCGAGGTTCCCGCGCCTAGGACCCTCACCACATGGGACGCTCTCAGACAGACCTGGGGGAGCAGGACCCCTGAGGAAAGGCACAGAGCCTGCCCAGACCATGCTGCCCTGGGAGGAGACACGGAGAGGCCAGATCACTGCGTCCTGCTTGGAGACCCGGTGCCCAGAGTCCCTGCGGTGGGAACAGCATGGCAGGGACTGTAGCTTTTAATCCACTGCTCCACCCGGGAAGTTATCACCCACACAGCCGTCCCCGACCCCCCACTTGCTAAGGCTCAGCCACGATTGGGAAACAAGAGCGCCTTGGGAAGATGCCCTCGAGGCTCTGGTCTGTGCCCACGTTCAGACTCAGCAGCCCTGCCTCTCACATCTTTGTCTGTGAAATTTGTTGAGAAAATAAACTATTGATCTTAAAAGCCAAACCAACCACCAGAAAAGGCCAAGTTCAATTAAGGACACGAATACAAATAATCCTGGCTCCAGACTAAACCAAATGGAAGAGGCACCGTGATCAAGTTGTGTTTATCCCAACACTGGATTGGTTGAACATTATCAGCACACATCATTACCAACAGACGACAGAAGAAAAACCACAATAGCTCCACAGACGCAAAATGATATTTTGATAAAAATAAACTTATTAATGATTTTTTTAAAATCCTAAAAAACCCAGAAAAAAACTCCTAGCAAACCAGGATTAGAACAGAATGGTTTCCATGCAATACAGACCAGTTATAAAAACGAAAAACTGACCAACCATAATGTTTTAATGTCATAATGGATGATAACACCTTAACAGAATTTCTTGAAAGTTAATAAGAAAACAAACGTTTTATCACTGCTCCAATTCAATACATTACGGGAGGATCTTCCCCCCCTTTGCCAACGTCCCCTCCCCCGTCAAGACAACGGATTAAGTTAAAAGAAACAAGAAAAGAGAAATGAAGGAGCTAAAGATTTCTAAAGAAGAAACAAAGCTGTTGCTATGAACAGATGATAGGACTTCTCTGTAGAAAACTGGAATAGAATTAATAAAGAAGAGAATTCTCAAGAGCTTCTGGCCATAAGGCGGAGTGGCGGCTTAGAGCCAGTCATTAAAAGAAGAAAAATATTCAAAAATCAACTGTGATCCTACAGGCCAGCAGAATGTCAGAAAATGTAATTAAAATTACACACACATTAATTAATCCTCAGGGCCATCTTGTGAATAGCACTACTGACCTCATCTCACAGATGAGGAGATGAAGCCTCACAGAGAACGTAAGAAATATGTCCCAGATCACAGAGCAGGGAGAGGGGGGCGAGGAAAAGGGGACATCAGGTCTGCCTGACGCAGAACCCATACTGTTTCCATCGCTGTTTTCGGGCGCACTCATTGCCCCTGATTTCCCTGCCTTTTTCAGAGCCAAGTGAAGGCAGGAATAGAGAGCCCAGTGCTCTTGCCAAGAAGAACACAGCTGAGAAAAGTAGATTTCAACGAAGGGAAAGACGTATCGTGTTCCTGGACAGAGGACTCACCATCCTTAGGCATCAACAAGAGTAGTCAGAAAGATCCTAAACCAGTCAAGTCGTGTGTGTGCGCGCGCGCGCGTGTGAGTGTGCAGTGGTGGCAGTAGGAAGACCTCACCAGATATGAAAACACATTGTAAAAAGCCTCTATAATTAAACAACGTGGCATTAGTGCGTGAGTAGCCAGACTAATAGAACAGAATAAAAAGTTCAGAAATGAGCCTAAGTGCATTTGGGAATTTAATATTACAAATCAGGAGGAGGTAAAAAAAACAACCCATGGAACTTTTTATTAAATGGCTTTGAGATAATCACGTAGTTATTTGCAAAATTATAAAAGTGGATTCAGACCTCGCTCCACACATAAGGACAAATTCCAAATGGTTGGGGAGTTAAAGTCAAAAAAGTGAGGTGAGTTCCTTTATAACCAAAGGGTGGGGAAAACCTTTCTCTGAATAACAACACAAAAGTATACAAAAATTGATTGATAAATTAGACTTTGATTTTTGGGGGGGGGCATGGCAAGAATTTATATACACAGCTGATGGGAGTGCAAAATGTCCAACAAAATATAGTAGAGGGATTTGCCAATGTCCAGAAAATTTACACAGTCACTGTCTGATGCAGCAAGTCCACTGCCAGGAGTCTATCCCCCAAAATCCCAGATGATTGTGCAAAAGGCTGAAGATAGCCTTTGGGCAGAATAATGTCCCCACCCTGGGGAATTCCACACCCTCATCCCTGGGACCTGTGCGCGTTACCTGACCTGGCGAAAGGGACTCTTCGGATGTGATTAAGGTTAAGAACCTTGAAATACGGAGATTATCCTGGATTATCTGCATGGGTCCAGTCGATTCACCTGAGTCCTTACAAGTGGCAGAGGAAGGCAGGAGGGGGATCACAGACAGGAAATGGAAGGAGGGGGAGGAGTCGAGGAACGGAAGAGACTGGAACCGTCACGGCTTGCTGGGAAGGTGCAGGAAGGGGGGGCCATGGGCCCAGGACCACGGTGGCCACTGAAAGCTGGGGGTGGGATGTTCTAAGAAAGCTGGGTTCTAAGACCGCGAGGAGGTGAATTCTGACAACCTCTGAACCAGAGGACACGGATCGTCCTCTAGAGCCTCCGGCCATGGACGGAGCCTTGCGGACATGCTGGTTTTAGCGCAGGAAACACAGGCTGGACCTCTGACCCATGGAACCGTGAGACAGCGCGTGGGTGTTGTTTCTGCCGCCAAGGTCCCGGTCATCTATTATGGCAGGAAAGGGAGTCAGGGGGCCCTGGCACATCGGCACCGGGGAGAGCTGCGTCTGCGGGAAGGCCTGATGGCACATGCGGTCTTCTGGACCTGCAGTCAGGCCAAGAGAGCGGCGTGCAGCGTGCCGCATTCTGAGTAACAAGTGGGGCCACAAACACGTGTAGTCGCTTATGTTGCAAAAGACAACTAAGGATAGACTGAAAACTTAATTTGGGGCTTTTGGGGACAGAGGCCATAGGGTAAAGGGGGAAAGGGGAACATGGATTTCTCTGAATACACCTTTCCTATGGTTTTGACTTTGAGCTCACGCAAAATAAGTTACATGTTCAAAAATGAATCAAACTTAAAATTTGTTAACAAATTTTTAGGAGCGATTTTTAAAGCATGCAATCACTAAATATTGAAGCAAAAAGAACAAAGCCAAACCAAACCTTGAGATGAACGAACCTAGGTTTGTATCACGTTGACGATTCAACCAAATAGAGAAACCAGTTTAGAACTCAGGAGTTTGACTGTATGTTTGGTGCAGCAGAATACAGTCCGAGGACAAATACTGAAACTGCACTCAGTACTCTTCTTGTGAGTGGTACCGCTGAACTATAGTTTTGAAACTCCTTACACAACAGGAGGACAAAGAAAGTAAATAATGATGTTAATATTTCTAAAAACACAATTTTAGAAAAAAGGTATTTCAAATGTAAATTCAAAGTTCAAGTAATCTTAAATTTGAGTTGGAAATAGATGAAGGGTCCAAACCTATAGAGACGGAAGGTAGACTCAGCTTTGCTGGGGACGGGCAGGGGCTGGGTGGGGAGGAGGGCGGGGGTCATAAAGGGCACATGGAAACTTCTAGGAGTGATGGGTTTGCTCATCAACTTGACCGTGGTGGGGGTTTCACAGGAATATGTACAACTAAGTCAAAACTTCCCAAACTGTACACTCTAGAAATACCAAGTTTATTGAATGCCAATTAAACCTTGATAAAGTCGTTAAGAAATTTCTTTAAACAATTTAAGAAGAGTCATGAAAACCAAATGCAGAGTGTCAAGTCTGTGTTGGATCTTGTTTTTCATCAAAATCATAGTAAAAAGATATTCTTGGGAAATCTGAATGTGGACTGACTAATAGATGGTAGTAAAGAATTTTTAATCATCCTTACCAGGTGTGATAATGGAATTATAATTCTGAAAATATCTGTATTTTATTTTATTTTTATTTTTTAAAGGTTTTTTTTAAGTTTATTTATTTTGAGAGAGAGAGAGAGAGTGAAAGCAAGCGAGTGATCTTGCAAGAGCTCAGGGCAGAGAGAGAGGGAGAGAGAATCCCAAGCAGGCTCCATGCTGTCAGCATAGAGCCCAATGTAGGGCTCGATCTCATGACTGTGAGATCATGACCTGAGCCAAAATCAAGAGTTGGACACCTAACTGACTGAGCCGCCCAGGCGCCCCTGAAGTATCCATATTTAATGTAAAATTTTTATCAAAGGAAATACAGGAATACAGCAGGTGCACCAACCCAACGTGCAGAAGATAAGCACACGTATGGAGCCCACCTCCAGACCAAGAAGCAATACTCGCAGTATTCCGGGGGCTCCAACCCCAAGGGGAGCTGGGATTCCAACCTCAAAGAGTATTTCTTGTTCTGGAACTTTACATACGAGGAATCAAACAGTATATCCTTGAAACATGAGTCTGGCTTCATTTGCTCAACATCACGTTTGTGAAACTCATCCACAGGATAGTTGTGCGCGTCTACACTTTAGAGACACGTGCTAGAAATCTGGTGTGGAGCCGGTGTGTGGTCTGAGCTGTGCTTTAAAACGCTGTGGCCGAATCAAATCATCAGGCTCTACGCCTTAAACTCAGAGAGTGACGTATGCCAATTACGTCTCAATGAAACTGGGGGGAATGATGGACCGGTGTGTGTGTGTGTGTGTGTGTGTGTGTGTGTCCGCGCGTGCGTGTGTAATTATGTATATGTGTATCTACATATATACTGAGAGGTCAAATTACCTAACCAGATTAGCCATGGACATTACCATTCCATACACAAATATGACCACATAATTCTGCATAAATAATTTCATATAATACAACTCATATTACCTTTGATCTGCTTGTTTGGATTAAATAATACGTGCAGGAACACCCTTCTACGTCAGTAAGTCAACGAACGTAATCTTTACCATTATTTTTCATAGCTGCATTTTATGGCATAAAAAAACCACCTCAGCAACAATAAAGAGGGGGACTAGATGAGTCTAGGTCATGGGGATATGGGAGTTCACTGTGTTATGGTCTTTCTTCTTGGGTATGTTTAAAATTTTTTATGTTCAAAACATAAAGATGTGGTCGTGGGGCAGCAGCACCGAACAAATGTCCTGTGGCAGAGGGGATGCTCTGTGTCCGCCACATCGTTTCCTCTTCTCGGGCACACTGAGACCCTTCCCAGACCCCCTCACGTTAAACTGGAGCCATGAGACTGAATTCGGGCAGACAACGCGGTCAGAGCAGTGTGCTCCCCGCTGGCCCCGGAGGCATGAAGTTAAGCCCCTGTTTGGTGAGCCGCCAAGGTGCTGGCATTTCCACGTCCCTGCGGACCAGCCGAGCCTCACGCGTGGGCTTAACGCTCGCAGGCCTGTGTCCTTGGCATCCCCGGGGCTCGGCCATCCCGTGAGCAGTGACACGGAGGAGGGCCCCACGTGCTCTACAGGCCTCGCCCAGCTATTTCTGAGGGACCTTCTCCTAAGGAAATAATCGTCGCAGTCCCGTTCATCGATGAGTCCCAACTAGCAGGTTTGCACTTTCGGAATCCTGCATAGGTTTTCAGAAATAGCGGCTTAGTGAACGCTTTGAGGATGCATATGGAACTTGTTCCCTAATTTACGGCCGATTTGCAGGAGTGACTTGTCTCGCAAGAGAGAAGCGGCACACCTACGAACGTCGCTGGGATTTTCGTACAGACAAGAACGACGCAGCAACGTCACTGCTTCCGTAATTTGTCTCTTTAGCTTTTTATCTCCTGCTCTTGTAGGAACATCGAGCTGTGGCCTGTGTGGCACTCCCCAGTCCCGCGGACCCCCATCTCCGGGCCCCCGTGTGATCTGCCCTCGGGCCTCCCTGCTGGGTCCTGGGCTGCCACGTGCATGTGCCTCTCCCAGCAGGCTGAGCGTCTTTCTCCGAAGACAGAAATCCCTCCCTTTCCCTTTTACAGCCTGGAACAGTGCTTGGGAACAAGTGTGCTCACCTCATATGCACGCATGCATACGTTTGGTAGCTAATTGTTACACGGAATTAAAAAGAAATAAATCAACCATGCTATCCAATTTGGGTACCTATTTGGAGCCAAAACTCGAATATGAGCACCATTCATCACTTCTTCTATGGCCCATGAGACCGCAGGCTCCCATCCCCGTCTGCCGTATCCTCCATGTCCTGCCCCCACAGCCTGTCGTCTCTTGTCCTCCAAACAAGACCGCCTCACCAAGAGTCACCACACTACTGACCGGCCATTCTGCAGTCTCCTGCCACCCGCACGCAGGTGCCCGTATACCTCTCTGGAAAGCCAGCTGTCCACTGCCGCAAGCACGTACCTGTCCCTCCACGATCCACCTGGAGATGGACGTCTTCCCATCGTAGCCGGGGCGGAACTGAAGTATGGCTGAGCGGGGGCTGATGTTGGAAATGACCAGATTGGACGGGGCACCCGGCAGCTCTAGAGACAAAGGAGAGAGGAATCATGGAGACTCAAGGTGCCGAGAGCTTAGGAAACGCATCAAACGCGTCGGCAAGGACACGGTTTCAAGATGCTCGGATTTGTTTTCAAAACCCCGTAAGTGAGAAGCCCTGCTTTCCCAGGGGTGTGGCCAGGGCACGATCCTTACTTTCCTAGGGTCACCTGTCCCTGCACAGCCTCTGCAGTGGGGTGAGGACACGTGTGGCCTCCAGACGATAAAGTCGGAAGGCAGGACTGACTCATCTCCATGCACAGCCGGTAATGAATAGATACGAGCTGAAGGCAATGAGCGTGAGGGGATGTCATTCTTCCCGGCCCCAGGAAGAGCACAAACACCAAACATGCACCATCTCGTTGGTGATGACCGCGAAGCCGGGGCAAGCGGAGGGGGGGAGCGGAAGACAGCAGGTGCCGTGTATGGCTGCCAGGTGCGCGGGTCCTGAGCCTTAGGCTCCCAGGTCTGGTTTCCAAGACAACCGCATTCGGGTGAAAAGGCAGGGCTCTCCCCACTCTGCCTGAGTTCAGTTGCTCCGGCAACTAAATGAGTGGAAAGTGGTAGGGGGAGGGGCGGTTCTGAACACACGCCTACCCTGTGAGGTCACCCGGGGCTTCGGCCTCACCGAGTAGAGGCCTTGGGCAGGCTGCTCCCGCAAGAAGCCTGTCCTGCTCAGAAGTGAGAGACCGTGAATCCAAATGTGGGCTCTCATCTCACGTGGCAGCACAAACGGGGAAGGTGGGGGAGGTGAGGCAGACAAGGATGCCACGCAGGCAGCAGAGGCCGTGGGGAGCCCGTGTCATAGCCGAGGAGCATGTCCCGGTCTGCCCGCGCTGGGGGGACTGAAAACCAGGACGTGCGTGGGGACAGTAAGGCCGCCTTAGCGGTCAGGACGGCAGGGGCACAGGCAGGGTCCCCAGGACCTCAAGGGACCTTTCCACATCTCGTTTAATGACTCTGAAGCAGAAAATGTTTAAATCGAAGGACAAGTGACTCTTGTCTTTGTATTTCTCAGCTCACTGGATTCTTTTAATGGTGCTCCAGACATTTAATGGCTGTGAACTTGAAGTGCAGCAAGCAGAATACAGTCCTCCAGCGCGATGGGATGGTGGGCTGTCAGTTTGCTTCCAGACGAATCTCAGGGCGCTCAGGGAGGCCCCGGACCCGTGTCCGGCTAAGGTTAACTTAGCACCGCAGTGACTCCGAAGGTCTGGACAGTGCCGGAGCCGACGCAGGGGCACCTGGTCACGCGTGGCAGCGTTGCCGTCCGTCGCTGAGCGCAGGACAATTCTAACACATCCAGCATCCTGCCACTGTCACTAGTTATTAGGGTGTTAACAGTGTTTTAAATGTGTGCGGTTGACAGAGAATAAACGAATCTTTCTGTAAGCCAAAGACCGCTTTCTTTAAAAAAGTCAACTCATTTTGCAAATGCCTTTAAGAGACACTGGATTGCCTCAAAGCGCAGTCCCTGACCGCCTGAGCCCCTGCGGGCTGTGGGTGACCGTGCCGAACCACCCTCTCGGAGGGAGGGTGCGGTGACCGCGTATCTGGGGACAGAGATTGGCTTGGGGACACCCGCCTGGCTGTCAGGGTGGGTGGCCACTGGCCTCTAGAGAGTGTCCTATGAGGTCGCGCTGCTCAGAGGAGACACCGTGCCCTCCCCCTTCGCCGCCCACAACTGGGGGACAGCCGGGCTCTCTCATGAACGCGGCCCCTGTGAGAACGCACTCATTCCTTTTTGTACTCTATGCATTTTATTTGTTTTGCGTCCCCTCCAGATCGCCTGTGTCCCCCTTCCAAGGAAGCGGCTGGGTGTGAACGCAGAACGGGAGGTGGAGGGGTGTGGAGGGGATGACGGGGGGACATGCAGCCTTCAGAGGGGGCTTCGGGGCCTTCCCCTCAGAGACCAGCCAACTCGAGGCAAGCTGGCGTCTCGTAAGTGGCCAGAGACTGACAGCTGGAATCAGAGTCGCTCCGAGAGCCCACAACACCGTCCTGCGTTCACTCGTGTGTGTGAGTTCCCAGGAAAAACATGTATCTTGAACAGAAACTTTAAGATCAGAGAGAAAAGAGTTGAGCGCCATTCTCCGAGGCTGGAGTACGCGTGCTGCGCGTTCAGGGAGTGAATCCGAGTCCCCAGCGCCCAGGGACGCGTCTGCCTCTCCCTCTGTCTGGCGGACCTTCCATTCCCTCCCCCACCTCCTACTCCGTCTTATCTCCAGACAAGTCTCCATCGTGTAGTTCAGGGAATGAAGTTTCAGGCTTCCTGCTCTCGGTTTTCCTGCCCACGTCTCCTACCGCCTGCTCTCAGCGGAAGCTGGCGTCTTCCCTGCAGGCCCTGGCTAGCATCCCCCTGGCGGGCAGCACCCCGAGGCAGGCTTGCTCCCTGGGGCATGACCCCCCCCCCCCACACCTGACGGCAGCTGCTGGTGGACGGGGCTGACTCAGGTCACGGGGCCCGCTTACCACCCTGCCGCCAGCAAGAAGTCGACACCCCTCTTCTGAAGGTCCCCAGCGGCCGGGACACGGAGCTGCCATCAGCCCCGAGCGTCAGGGGTCACCGAGGGCGATGTCCTTAGAGTAGCGGCAGCAGGGCTCTACTGACCTGGGGGCACTCCAGAAGAAATGGTGGACGAGGTTGCCAGGCCAGCCCCTGCGGCGGTGACAGCAGCCACGTCGATGGTGTACGTGGTGAGCGAGGACAGCCCTTGGATTTTGTATTCGTGAGTCGTGCTGTTGAGAGTGTGGGTGAGCCGGGAGCCGTTCCTGCCGTACGCCTCCCAGGAGACCTGGTAGCCTAGGAGACAGAGCCAGAGTGAGCGGGCCTCCCGGGCACCCGGGGCCAGCCCGGTGCTGAAGAGCTGCACCAGCGCGGAAGGCCGGGGAGGAGCCGCTGCCCGGCCCGAACGACCCTCGGAGTCGCCCCATCGCCCCTCCCCGGTCCACAGTGCCCGTCCCCCCCGAGACCCGGCGGGCTGCCTGTGTTTGGCGACCTCAGCACCCGAGCTGGGTGGAGGCGAGATGAGTGATGGGCGCCAGCCCGCTATGCCTGATCTCCACTCTTGTCAAAACGTGGATGCATTTCATCAATATTTCCATTTTCGTAGGCTGGCATTTTCATTATGCCCTCCTCTAAATCAGGAGCTAGCTCCTGGGTTGCAGCTAATTTGTGGAAACACTGCCACTTTCTCCCTCACGAAGTGATTGATAGACGCCCTCTCCCGCACAGAGTGCTTTGCCTAAAAAGTTCCCTGTGCCGGGGTGCACGACTTCTGCTGCCTCCCCACCTTCTGAGCCTCCTGTTTTCCTGGCGAAATTTCATCTTCCCCTGGACGCTGTTCAGTCCGGGGGTGGGGGGGTGCGGCTCGCGATTACAGTCTAGTCAGCCTCGGATTCTACTGTGATTTTAGGCTCAGGGAAAAAAAAAGCCTCAGCAAGATCCTGAATCAGCCCCCGTGGAGGGGAGCTGATGTGATTAGAGACCCCTAAGAGGGCCTCCTGAAGAGGGAGACAGTGATGGACGGCGCTCCCGGGCCCATCGGCGAGGGAACTACTGAAAACGCTTGCTCTTCCTTCTTTCCAGTCAATAAACCTGGGACACCGAAGCACTGAGAGGAGTCCTAGAGCTCATTCTGATGAAAGCAATAAATACAGTTAGAAACTTGTGCTTGCAGGTAAATAAGAATTTAGACAGCATCTTGGGACTTTAATATTTCGGGAAAAATAATTAATGTCAGAAGCCGCTGTCTGTCTGCAGTCCCACAGCCCCGGGGCTTCGGGGCGCGGACACCAGGCCCCCAGGCTGGGCGGTGCCAGTGGGGTATCCAGGGTGAGAGGGCAGCAGAGGGGTCCCGGCCGCTGGCCGCCTGCGTGGACATCACATCTGCCCAGGCCCCCTGCCCACCCGCCTCCCACTTGTCTCCCCGGCACAGCGCCCTGCCAGGTGACCCCCCCGCTGCCCTCTCTACACCCCAGACTTGCCCCCCTCACCCCCTGCCCCACATCCAGCCTCTCTCCTCCTCAGTGCGCCAGACCAATGCATTCTTTTCATTTTGTCAATTCAGAATTTGAGATCTTATCATACGATTAAAAATCAAACCTTCTGGGCAATGAGTACTAACGGCTTCGAACACGCAGAGTGTTCCTGTTGTTGTGGGGCGTTGTGCGCACATGGGTTCATCTAGTCCTCACAGCAGACCTTCCCAGTCGGAGTTGACACTACCCCCTCTACAGCGGGGAAAACAAGGGGCAGAGAGGGTCGTGAACTTGCTGGGAGCAGGCACGGTTTCTGCGGCTGGCCCCGGGCTGCGCGCTTCCCAGAGCCTCTGCGCACGACCCTGCCTCCGAAGCCCTGCATCTGCAACGGCCTCCACCGGGCACATCTCTGAGCAGGCTGCTGGCCAGCGCGTTCCCAGAACGTACAGGAGGAGGAGGAGGCTTCGTGTAACGCTACTGGCTTGTCCGTCAGACGGTGTTATACGATTCAGAGCTGTTGTTGGTCCAACTTTACGGAACTATAGCACGTTGTCTGTCGTGGCAACCTGGAGCCCGACCAGCGACTGGGGTCCTCGCGGGGGCGGCTTGCTGGAGTCCGTCAGCATCGCACCTGATCGCTGGGTGGGCCACGGCCGTCGCAGATGCAGACAAAACCGAACGACCCGCATCCACGCAGGGAGGGTGCAGGAAAGCACAGGTGTGCAGGGCGGCTCCGGCCCGGGGACTTTTCACCTGCTGCGGCCACCAGAGGAGGCAGGAGAGGCCGCCCCGCCGGGCACCGTCAGCGGTCCTCCTACCTGCTCCGAAAGCTGCCTAACGGAGACTAACGACCCAGGGAGCTTCAGAAATAATTTTCTGTTGATCTGAAGTAAATTCTCTACAAGAGAGCAGTACATCCAATCACAAGCTGTCTGTCTGCATCCCGGCCCTCATAAATCAGAGTTTACGCGGGGAGAGCGGAAGATGCTGGAATTTACAATGAGCACGATGGGCAATTTGCTCGGCGGGCATGCCGCCCCTGCTCGGGGCTGCCCTCTCTCTCTGGCCGCGAATGGACTGGGAGGCCCGGGGCTGCTCACTCGTGTTGGGGCTGATAAAGAATGCTTTCCTCCGGGCGTCCCGGCCACCGAGTGCCCCATGCGGAGGACCACACCGCGTCACCGTCATCGTCCCCAGCAGCAGCTGCGCTGACAGGGAGGCTCCAGAAGGATGGCCGGTGGTGTTAGGCCGGGAGGCCGGGTTCACCCACAACCCCGGCTTTCCTTTTGCTGCACTTGGTGAATCGCCCGCCCTGAGCCTGGGGCAGACTGGAGGGTGCTGCCGGCGTGCCCGCTGGGAGCCCGGTCAAGGGAGGGTGCTGACCTGTCAGGGCAGAGCCTCCTGGACCAGGGAGGGCCTCGGCGAGGGCAGGGGTCACTGGGGAGGTGACGGGGGCCCTATAGCCGTTGGCTCTCAGCTCCCGTAGGCCCCCTTCCTCCACAGGCCTCCCACAGCTGCAGGGACCCCGAATGCACTATAGAGTTTGCGTGCGAAAGGGGACAGTGCAGGCCAGACAGAGCGAGATGGGCACCACGTGGCCAGCGGGGAAAGCGGGCATATGCCCGTGGCTCTTAGGTCACAGCAGTGCTCGGACGGTGTGGCAAGCTGCCAGCCCAGGACCCCAGCAGGCAGGAGCTTCGAAGGCCAAGCTCCATGCTGAACAACAAGAGGCTGCTGCTTGGAAGCACAGGTATTTGTTTAAATAAAATACGAAAATGAGTTCATTAAGCCCAATTAGCAGGCGAGAACAGGTGATCATAAATTGCAAGTATTGGCAACCACCGCTCGGCCGGGGGGCGCTGGCTCCGCTCGGAGAGTCCACGCGCTTGCCCACGGATTGACACCAGGAGCGAGGTGTGCGGTGCGCTCACAAAGGCTAGCGCGGCACCAAGGGTGTGTCTGTCGGAAGGGAAGTCTCTGTGTCCATTCGTGTCCACCAAGGAGCCCTGGCCAGAATTCTGAGACACGGCAGTCACGGAGCCCAAGAACCCACATGGGGTCGCCCAGGTCTGAGGTCAGCGCTGAGCGCAGCTCTCGTTCCGGCCACAGGACCGGACGGGGCCCGGAGGGGCTGGGGCTGGATGCCCTTTGCGTCCAAGGGCAGCTTCCTCCACGTGCCTCTCCCGAGCTCTGCTTGGTGTGCTCTCCCCCCTCTGCGTGGCGTAAAGCAACGTCAAACTACACCGGCTCCTGCTGTCTCTGCCCACTCCGCACTTTGTTCAGGTTCTGGGCTCTCGGCGGCAGGACGCCTTTGCTGTTTCACACACTCACACCTGCCATCTGACGTGTGCCGAGGAGGCTGCCGGGTACACAACAGGTCCGGGGCCTTGCTGTCCACTGTCAGCGGTGACTCTTCCCTTTTCCTGCAGTTACAGCACTGTTGACAGTAGACACTTCGAAGCATTAGCTCCGAGGGCAGAACCAGACCCACACATGTATGCCGGTTCAAAGTTAGGGTTAGAGGCAGCATCAGGGCACAGGTGCCCTCTGGGACGTGGTCCGAGCACAGGAGTCGGCAGGGGCCTCCGGTCAAGCTCAGGCGACAGGTGGCATTTTGTGGACAAGCGGGAGAGGCGGGTGCCAGGCGGTTTCCTGACTAACGGAAGAGAGCAGAGGAGTTCAGGGTAGGAAGGCGGCCCCTAGGCTACGCCCTAGGGCACCCGGGTCACTGCCCAGAGCCCCAGAAACAGCTCGGGGACACAGTGATGCTGGGAGCCCCCCACCTGTGTCCACAGGCGACGACGGGGCCCTCAAGCGTGAGCGGTTCCCAATCTCAGGACCAGGGCGTGCCACACGCCTTTGCCCACACCCTGTCTCTGCAGAGCTGGGTTTCTGGTGGCTTCTGTGATAAGGAAGCAGGTCCAACATGGGGACCAGGGTGCGAAATGAAACCAAGGTGGATCTGCTCTGATCGTACGTTCGAGAAGGTGGGCAGAGCCAGATCCTGTCGGGAACATCAGGAGCACATGTCCTATTTGGTTGAAGATGGAAATACAGATATTTTTTCTTTCCATTAATGCCAAATTCAGCTGGTGAGTTGTTCGCATAGAAGTACGTGTTTTGCCCCAAGTGACCTCGTAAAGAGCTGCCAGCTGTGTGGAGAAACTTGGTGGGAGTCTGTGACCCCAGGAAGACGGGAGCCCCCAGGTTGGGGTTAGGAACACGGTTTGGACCCCACCGCCGGCACAGTGAGGAGATAGAGACCAGGACACAGACACTTGTCCCCCCGGTGCTGGCCACATGACCCTGGGAGGTCCACACCCTGGGTCTCAGACGGGAGTTGTAAGAGGTGTTCTGGGTGCTTTTTTCAAAGCTGAACGGGACCCTGCAATGCTGAGGCGCCTGCCTGTCCAGGACATGGCCCGAGGCCGGGCAGTGGGGATGGACGTCACTCATGGTCTCTCCAGTGTGTGGCTGGCGTGAGTGGACTTCCAGACCGTCGGGCACAGGGGGGCCTCCTCAGGCTCCTGTGGGCAGCCAGGCTACGGAATCATCCATTGAGGGGCGACACGGCCCAGGCTCGTCGCAGATTCACAGGCAGGATGGACACCACTCGCTCAGGAGCTGGGTCCCCTTGAGGCCTCAGGCTCCAGGCTTCGAGGGCTGAGGCAGGGGCCCCAGACGTGACAGGAGACACTGCGGGCACAGGCCCAGAGAGGTGGCCACGCTGTGGGAACAGGACCAGCTGGCTTGGCCCTTCATGAAGCGCTCACGAAACGGAAGGGCCGGCGGCGGCTGCTACTCTGGAAAGGCGCTGCGCGCGGCTGCCCGGGGCCTCCTCCTTCCGGACCCAGGATGGCTGCACCGATGTCCAGGCGAAGAAACAGACAGTCTGAGAGGTGAACTGAAGCCCCCAGAGCTGCTGACACAGTGGAACACGGTCCTTCCCACCCTTACCTGAGGCCAAAGCCTGCGAGGCTGTTACTAAACCCAGACTTTATTCTTTTTTCAAGCCAAGATTTAAAGTAAGCTTGAACCTAAAAGGTGAAACCTTTTCTATATGACAAAAATCAAAGCTCTTCAAAAGGTGAGCTGCTCTCCAGAGACACCTGGAGCAGGAGAGGAGCCCGTCTGAGGGCAGGGCAGGCTGGCTGTCCTCACCCGGGGTCCCTGCGAGGGCACTGTGCGGAGGGGCGAGACGCCTGAGCCAGGACACCGGGCTTCCCTTGGGGCCCCCGGCATCCTGGCCGCTGCCCGATCGCAGGGTTTTAGCGAAGGATCTGCACACAGTAGGCGTCTGGTGCACGCCTGCTGAAGGAGTGCCCCTCTGGGCCTCAGCGTCCTCTGAGAATCCGTCACGATATCGGCACATACTTTGTCGCGTCGCCCCGAGAATCGAGGCAGGCGGTGTGTGAGGGGACGGCGCCACATAATGCTGATTCCCCCTGATCAAAGCCTCTAGAGGTTTGTTAAGATAACGCAAGCAGGCCTGGCCTCCGATTCGGAAGCTGCGGCCCTCAGGGAAATGCCCCAGAGGAGGTGGGGTCCAGGGGTGCGAGCTAGGGCGTGGTGACCGAGCTGATGGCCAGGCGGACACGGCCGCTGCCGAAAGAGGCGCCGGCGCACATCCACCCGGCGGGCCGTGCTGGGCAAGGCGAGGCCGCCTCCCTTGCTGGGACACATCTTGCATTTCCTTTTTCCCAAGACAGGGACACTGACCTGTAATAATGCCATTTTTCTCCAGAGGCGCCTGCCAGCTGACCTTGAGGGAAGTGTCCAGAATCTCTGTGAAACTCAGATGGCCCACAGCTCCTGGTCCTGGGAATTAAAAACAGTCACGTGTTAGCACAAGAGCCCCCTTCTCTTTGGGTCAGATTTGGGTGGAAAGTTCTAACCCGGGAAGGGCAGCCCGCAGGCCAGAGCCGCACAAAGCCCGCCGGGGGGACAGAGTTCGAGGTGGAAGGTGTCCGGGCTCTGGGCACGTAGATTATTTTATTCAGCTTCACCCCAGCCAAGCCGAGAACCCAAGCGACAGGCAGCGGGAGAATTATACACTTCACTCTGCTTCCCCTCCACCTGATCTGACGAGCATCACCAGGCCAGCAGCGCCTGGCGCCCGGCGTCCGGCCTGCGCAGTGGCCCTACTCTGGGCAGCCGTTCTGACACCGGGGGGCGGGGGCCAGGGGGCGGAACGGTGGCTTAGCGAGGAGCTGGCTGGGTTCGAGGCCTGTCTCCACCGCGATTCCTTACCTGCTCCAAGCCTTCGTTTGCGCCTCTGCACAATGGGGTCCATACAAATAACTCCCTGCGCGAGGTGCATGTGAGAATCAAGTTGACTGAAACAACAGGAGCAGCTAGCGGTCCCCTGGCTGCTATTCTTAGCTCCCAGTTGTCCTCTCCCGACACAAAATCATGTCTGAGAGGCACCCAGACAGAAAGGCCCAGAGGCCCTTTGTGAGGTGAACAATCCAACCGTGGCGGCTGCGGCATTCAAGGCCCCGAGGAACAGGAGGAGAGCGGGGAGGAGCGGGTGACCCCCGTCACTCAGCACAGGCCCCCGCCCCCTGGGGTGGGGGGGAAGCCGGGTCCTGCCGAGCTCTCTGCCCCACATGACTCCTCCAGCCAGACCCCGAAAGTGCCGCACCGAGATCTTTCTAATAACAGCACAGTGCAATATTTCAAGCGTAAAACAGGAGAGCTTGACGTCATGGGTGATGGGTGATGGGTGTCCGGGCGGAGAGCAGAGGAGCAAACCCGTGGAGGGGCCTTAGCCCTGCTCCGGCTCCGGCCGGCCTCGCGTGCACAGATTCAACACCCATTTGGACAAAGCTTCCTAACACAACTTGTAATTTGAAAAAAAAAAAAAAATGGCAACAGCCTCGGCAAATACACTTATCTGGGTGGAAGTTTCAAAAGACTCTATATGGATAAGCTCAAACACTGACAAATGCCACTCTCTGAGCGGGGAAGACGGTAAAATAGGATGGCTGTCGAAACCTGCTCATCCTCCTCCCGTTCTGAGTTTCCAGAAAGACATTCTGATGGATTTTTGAACTGACTTGTTCTTTTTTTCAATCGATAGAGCAGCAAAGAAAGCTTTTTGCTCCTTTTATATTCTCGGTGTTTCTGCCTCTTGGATTCCTGCCCAAATATGCTGTCCTCCAGCTCTGCCAGAACCAGCTGGCAATGTCTGGGCTTAAAATTTATATTCTTTTTCCTCTTTGCTGTGCTGCCCCCCCACCCCCCACCCTACCCCCGAGACCCGATCGTGGGGGAGCCCTGCAGAAGGGGCCTGCTGGCTGTGGAGCGGAGGGAGGTGCCGTCAGCCAGAGAGCAAGGGGGGCTGGTCCTGCAGCCCCCACGGGGCCAAGCTATATGTCCTACGTCCGCCTTTCCGTGAGACAGTCCACATTCTGAGTGGGATAAACAGGCTCCCCGACCAACCCCACCCCCAAAATTGTGACTCTATTAGAAAACTCTCAGAGATGGTATCACTTCTAGTTTTCTCAATTCCCAAGAAAGAAATGTCCAATTTTTCTTTTTACCTACTAATTGGTGGGTCTAAATGAATTTCCTGTTCTATTTCCTGGCCCCAGAGCTTAATGGGATGTTTCCCTACCATTTCTGTCCACTTGTTTAACCAGCAACAATGCTCTTCCTTGCTTCTTCCTCCCTCCCTTCCTTCCTTCCTTTTTTAGTAAAGAATCCAGCCAGTTTTCTCTTATTTGGAAGGAGTTGTCTTCTGCCACTTTGTATGTGTGTTTTTAAATTTTTTAAAAACGTTTTTAAATTTATTTTTGAGAGAGACAGAGTACGAGCAGGGGAGGAGCAGAGAGAGAGGGAGACACAGAATCCGAAGCAGCTCCAGGCTCTGAGCTGTCAGCACAGAGCCCGACCCGGGGCCTGACCCCACGAACCGTGAGATCGTGAGCTGAGCCGAAGTCAGATGCTCGGCCGACTGAGCCACCCAGGCGCCCCACCACTTTGTATTTTTAATAAATACCCTCTGAGAAGGGAAGTCGGCTACCCAGCTGGACCTGGCTGCGGGTTGAGCGGAGACGCTGCCTTGCCTCTTCCTCCGATAGATGAAATCGCGGAGAACGGGCACATAATGGAGAGCTAGAAGGGGGATTCGCGTAAAGTGTGGCCCCCACTGGCTCCCTCCCCACGCCGTCTACAGACGTGAAAGGGCTGGGCTGTGCTTTCCTACATCTGAGTGCAGAAAGGACCCTTCATCCGGGCAAGGCTGCCTCTTTCTCCGAGCCCCCACACGGGTCCCCTGCACGCCCCCTCTGTCCCCAAACCTGCCGCTCCCGAACCACTGGGCCAGAGCCCAGTGGCTTCCCCCTTGTCTTAACTGCCCCCCCCCCCTCCGCCCCACAGTCTGCCCACCTGATCCCTAGAGTGACTTCATGTGCTTAGGTGGTTTAACTGCCGGGGATCTTACAGCTCAGACACCCTGGGGTAGAACTGATTTCAGATGTTTCCATCTGTGCTTAGACCACATATTCAGGCCCCCTCTATTAATGAGCCCCCAAATTCCCTGTGACATGTCTTCAGAGTCCATTTCGCCTTAATGCTGTCTCCACAGCCTGGAGGTGGGCTCTTGTAATTTCATGCCCTGTTCCCAGCATCCTTCACCTGTACCTCCAGTCCACCCAGCACCAAACCCCCAAAGAGAGCTTCTGGAACCACAGATCTGTTCAAACAGCACCCCTAACGGATAACCTCCTGTGGTTCCCCAATGTCCAGAATGTCTTTGTCCAAGCGCCTGAACTTAGCAGTCAAGACTCTTCCGGGTCGGCTCCCAGCTAGTTTCCCCGGCTCATTCCCTCCCCCACCCCCACTCCGGGCACTGCAGCCACGCCCAACCCCTCGGACCCCGTCCCCGTCCCGCTCGCACACTCTCCTTGCTGCCATGGGTTCTATTTCTCCTCCCTGGAGGGTCATTAGCCGTTCTCTGTATGCATAGCTCAGTCGTCAAACTGTCACCTCCTCCACAAGACTTACCCGACACCCCCAGCTATTTTCTGCCCCTCTTCGCTGCGTGGCTGTAGCCCCTTCTCCAGACCTCCCTCCTCAGTGGCACTGGCCTCAGCCACATCCCCCACATCCGATTAGGGCGTAAGCTCTAAAGGCAGAGCCTGTGCTTAGTTATCTTTGCAGCCCTTTCAACACCCAGCTGGCTACCTCGCACATGGTGGGCGTTCCACAGACGTGTGAATGTTAAGTGTGCAGACTTGCTTCTGTGTTGGATGGATTGGTGAATGAACCAGTCAGTCAGTCAGCATTTAATTACGATGTAATTAGAGTAGGGACAAGACTTGATGAGACAGGCATACATCCTTTTTTGAAATGAAAATGCTAAATGTGATCAACATTCTCCTTGAATCCTAAACTCTGGTGGCGGGGGGTGGGGGTAGGGGGCTGCATAAAATTCACAGCTGAAAAGCAGGTTCCACAGAAAAGTACACATTATTCTTTTCAAGCACTCACGATGAAACATTTACCAAGACTGACCATGTGCTGTGCCATAAAGCAAACTTCACTGAATTTAAAGGAATTGAAACTGTACAAAGTGTGCTCTCTGACCATAATGGAATCAAGCTAGAAATCAGTAGCAGAAGGCAACATGAAAATCTCCAAACACAAGGAAACTAACTAGCACCCTTCTAAATAATTCATGGGCCAAAGAGGAAGTCTCAAAAGGAATAAAAATACATAGAAATGAGTGAAAATGAAGCACAACATAGCAAAATATGAACATGATATATCAAAGTATGTGGGATACAGCTAAAGCAGCATAGGGAGGAAAATTTATAGTGCTGTTTATAATAGAAATGAGTTTAAATCGATAGCTTAAGTACCCACCTCAAGAAATTAAAAAAAAAAAGAAGACCAAAAAATAAACCCAAAGCACACAGAAGGAAGAAAATATTAGCAGCAGAAATCAATGAAACCAAAAATCGGAAAACAACAGAGAAAACTCGATGAAATAAGAAGTTGGTTCCTCAAGAAAAAAATCAAGAAAATTGATACATCTCTAGGAAGAATGACAGAAATAGAAAAAGAGATGGCCAGTATCAGAAATGGACCAGGAATACGATGACGTGTCCTGCAGCCATGGATTAAGAAGGGAAAACCGCCAATAGCATGACACACACACACACACACACACATGAAAATCACAGACACTGAAACCAAATCAAGATAAACAGACAACTGAATAGTACTATAACCATGGGAAAAATTGAATTTATAATTAAAATGCTCCCCCAAAAGAAATTTCCAGGCCCAGAGGATTTCACTGGAAAATGCTACCAAACATAAAGAAAGGTTGATGCCAAAGTTATGCAACTGTTTCTAGAAAGGGGAAGAGGCGGGAACACACCCAAATTTATTTTATGAGGCTAGCATTACTCTGACACCAAAACCAGACAGACAGTAAGTACTGGAAAATAAAACTGCAGACCAGTAGCTCTCATCGACTTGGATGCAAAAAAATTACCCACAAAGTATTAGCGAACCGAATCCAACAACATAAAAAATAATTACAAACTGTGACCAAGTAGGATTTACTCCAAGTGTGGAAGCCTGGCTCAACATTTGCAAACCATTATATCTATCCACTCTATCCACTCGCTGAAAAGACAAATCCCACAATCCTATCACTCCATGCAGTCGAGGCACCTACAGAATTGGATGGGCAAGGCAGTCACCGTCATGCGGTGGAGTGAGAGCTGGGTTATGGACGGTGTGACAGGTTAGGGGTCCAAGTCATAGTTTATAAGGGAAGGAAACGAGCTCACCAGGCACTCAGAGGGCCAGGGCAGTCAGGGAGGGAGGAGGGAGATCTGAGAAACGGACAGACTCTCCATCCTCTGAGAGAAGAATGGGGGTGTGAACAGAGGGATTCTGCAATGGGAGCTGGGAGGGAGGAAGCTCATCCTGGATGGCCTTGACCTCTATAAATGCTGCCTCTGAGTGCAGCAGAGGCTGAGGCCACAGGGAGCAGAGCCCCACCACCACACTGCCCTTCGGGGTCACTGGTGGGAACAGGGGGCTGGCCACACCCTGGGCTGGAGGACAGACCAGTGGCAGCCCTGGGTGACATTCTCTTAAATGTCTACTAGTTTCAACTGTCCTGATAAAGAGAGGACACACTCACTGTAGAAATGAGAATATGCAGCAAAATCCAAACAAAAGTGTAAAATAATCACGGCCCATAGAGATAATAAACTGTCAAAATTGTGACATATTTTCTTCAAGGTCTTTTCTCATCTCGTGGAGTTTTATACAAGTTGGGTTTTTTATACAAGTTGGATCTCGTACAGTTTTGTGTATTTTTTTTTCACTTACCATTTGATCAGGACCATTTTCTCTCGAAACTTTTTTTTAACAATGACAAAATATTTAGTACACTGTCATTGCATAATTTGGTCAATTACAACCCTCTGGAATACCTGAAAGTTTTTCTTGCCTTTTTTTTTTTCCAATTGCAGATACCTGCAGTGATCCTCCCTGTATCCATGTGTTTGTGTACATCTGTGGTCATTTCCTCAGATAACTTCGCCATATAATGCCTACTACGGTGTAATCTGGCCTGAGGGCAGAGCAGGAGCTGGACTGAATTGACTAGATGGAGACAACACAAAGTCAAGGGGGGCTCAGGGGGAGATGCCCTGGGGAGGGTCAGGGAAGGCGCAGGCTGGGAGGCCTGACGGGGCATTCTAGAAGAAGGTGAGGGGATTGGAAGTTGAAATCTGGGGGAAGAGAAGTCCAGCAAGATGAAAAGCTGGCCACATGGCTGAGACCAGAATGTTTCTCTTAGTCTGGTCTTTCCCTCTGAGCTTCTTCCGCTAGTCAGGCTTCCTATTTCAGAGACCACCTTCCGCCACTCATTACCACTACTTTCCACTGGCTTATCTCCCTAGGGTGCATAGACCTCGAACACTGAGGACATGGAGGTTCCTAATGACCCTCCGTGGGCCCCGTCCAGCACTGGACGAGACAGTGGTCTGGACCTCCTTGACGGCTGACTTTGGCTGTTGGTAAGACACACAGCAGAGGAGTACTCACTGTCTTCATGAGTCCGAACGAGCTGAGGTGTGCTTGGAGGCCCGTCACCCGGAGTGGTGAAACACAGGACTGATGTGAAGTAAGCAGTAAACTTCTTTAAGTTCGTGATATACCCGTGGTGGACTCCATGGAAATCTGGTGCAATGGTAACCACCGTGATGGCCTCCGGGACCTCAGCCGGCCACGCTAGAAGCTGGGATGGGACAGGTTGGAAAAGAGATCCTTGTTAATTGCATGTCTTCATTCTCAAGACTGTATCAGAATTTTATTTTGTGATTAATATAACTTCAAAGAAAGCAAAGTCATGATCAAGAAACTCTATAAATCCTACATGTTATAATCCCACTTAAACAAACTGACTTTAAGAGATATCTCCTAGATTATTGAGATTATATATTTGCATATGTTTTATACATGTCCATATAAATAAAATATGTACTCTAACTCATGTTGGAATGACTGACCTTCCTCAAACCTTCACTAACTCTTCGCTTAAAGATGATGCAGAACATTCGTATTTTCAAACACTCGGCAATAAAGACGACACCATCTTTATTCAACTTAATCGGGACAACGAAACATGAACACAGATATTTTTTTCCAGATAGGCATCTACTCTGGCCCAAAAAGAAGCCCCCTGATTCAATGGGAATGAATCTTAATTATTTATGATTTATGTCACGCTGGCTTTCTGAAAAGAATTGTAGGAGGCTGATTACAATTTGAAACAAACATAGTACATCTACATTTTCTAAAGGATGTTGTTTTAACACGTGGGCAACATTATGTATGAGTGTGACTTCTAATTTCTTGGACGCCAAACATTTCCAGGACTAATTAGGTCTGAAGGTTGACATGCCGCAGGACACAAAGCACATTTATATAGATCAAACCAATCCCAAGCCACCGAATGAATGCTCTGGTCTTGCCAATAAGACTCGACAGGAAAGTCAAGGAGGCAGAATCATCTTGGTGGATCTGATCAATATGATTTTTTTTCAAAAAAGCTTCTGACTAGATTCCTCTGGGCAATCTTAAAAAAAAAAAAAAGGAAAAGAAAAGGAAAAAAAAAGAAAAAAAGAAAGAAAAGAAGAAAAGGCAGGGAAAATTTCTAGCTACACCTGCCTTTCTAGTGAAAACCAAAAAGTGTTTTTATAAGTTGAATCCAAATGGGGAAAAATAGTGAGCCATGTGTCTAAGGAAATAATGCTCTCTGAATCTGAAATTACCAAGAATTCAAACGGATTAGATGGACTCCCTTCTCCATGAAGATCTTCCCTGAGTCCATCTGCTATTGCAGAACATCTGTGAATATGTTATAGGTAAAATTAAGACGGGACCCCACGTCCAACCAGAAGCTGATCGAATTGGCAACACAATCTATACTTTTGGAAGTAACATCCAAATACATCTATGAGGGTCACATATTCTGGTAGCTAAGCACAGAAGGAGGTTGGAGGGTGGGGTTCTATCTGTGTCTCTATGTCAGACCAGGTAGGTGCCCTAGATTCACCAGTCTCGGTTCTATAAACAGAACCTTCCCTTAAATCCAGAGAGGGAAGGAATAAATACCCTGGATAGAAATATCATTCACTTGCGTCTAGTGCCCTTTGTTCTTCTGAGAGGACTCCTTTCCAGGAAGAAGGGGTTTGTGTAAATGCTGATTCCAATCAATCGAGATAGGTTTTGCCACTGGTGATTTTAAAATGAATGGCTTTTCTCAAAAGACATTGCTCTGTTATATACGAACCATCCACTTGAAAACTAATAATTTGAGTTCCTGAACGAGTAGGGCTGATAAGACCTTGGACAAACGCTGACCCCACCCCCCCAACCCCGACCAAGGCCGACATAAACTGTGACTCGGTGCAGTGGGTTCTTGGTGAAATGAGGGGTGGGCAGCCTTCTCGTTGGTCATAAGACCATGACACAGCGGGACAGCCACCCAGGGCTCTGAACTAGGTCCATGTACCTTGTACCCCTGGTTGATGCCATTGATGAACTGCTGCGGTGGAGGTTTCCACAGGAACTGGATGGTTGTGGAGTTCACGGCGTCCGTCTGCACATTCTGGGGGGGCGCGGTAGGCACTGTTCCCCGGGAGGGGATGGAGGACAGCAAAGCAAATGGTAGGAGGCACAGGAGGGAGAAGACAAGAGAAAGATACCCTTAGCTGCCATTCATGATTCACAGGCAATTACGGCATCAAGAACAGGGAAGTGTGATGAATGTTTTTGGAGGCTAATAGTGGCATTACAAAGAAAAAGAACTGGGCTATTTCTCATTTTCTGCTGGAGAATTCTTTAAGGCATAGGCGGAAAAGTGGACTGGATCATCTCATTCCACGGGTGAGGCTTTCCCAGGAATCCCGAGACAAATAGCTAATGAAAGCTTTCTCTGGTTTCTTTTTCGGTTACTCAGCGTGTGAGATCCAGGCAAGGTTTCATCTAGAAAGCCTCTCCCCCAGTAGACACCACTATGTTTCAAGACCATTTATCCTTTGTGTGTGTGAAGGGGAAAGAATCCCTTCTCATATGGATTATTCATTCATTTGGAGGCTAAATCTCTCTTCGTCTGTTATAGGACCGCCATTTTTAAGGCTTTCCACTCTTTCCGTTGACCAGCTATATACTTCCTGTTATTGACCGGCTATATACTTGCCAAATGGCCTGTCTTCCAGGAAGTCACGTTCTACAGGAGATACTCATGTAACTGAAACAGGCAAATTGTTCCCTGGAGCAGGAGACACACGGGGCAGAATCTGCCCTAGGAAAGCAGGGGAGCGTTCGGGTCAGGGGGCATCTGGACTAGGTCTGGAAGGATGGGCCTTGAGAAAGGCCTTCCCTGCCCGGGAAATGGAGTGCGCAAGGCCTGGTGCTATGAAAACCCTGGCGTACCGTGAGAAAACAGTGAGCATGGCGACACGTGGGCCGCACGGGGGTAACGGGGCTGAGGAAGTGGATGAGGTTGCTTCGGGCATTGCCTCATGGGCCAAGCCCAGTGGTTGATCATGTATACAGTAGACAATGGGGACTCAGAAGCGTTGTGGAAAAGGCAGTGATATGACCTGGTGACCCAGTGGAGGATGAGAACCCCAGTGGCCTCGAAGGAGGGGACTAGCCCCCTGGCGGTGACGTCCAACTTTCTGCAGAGTAAGGTTGCTTGTTTCAGAAATAAGGCACAGAAGCCGAAAAGATCCTTTGGCTCAAGATAAAGAAACGAAGACAAAAGTCTTCTGCCCAGAACACGTGGGGACAGAGCATGATCCTGTTAAAAGATCACTACGCCTCTCATTATTCTCTTCTTGAAAAGCTCACCTTGTTAGGCAGAAATAAAAAAGCATAAAATTTACCCAAGCCCCTCAAGCATGCTCTCTTCCCATCTGCTTTAGACCCTGGCTGCGCCAGACCTCGGTCCCTCCCTCCACCCAGCAAGTCCACGATCCGGTTCCCCACTCAGCATTTGTGGATTAAAAACACCCAGGGGGATCGCGGTGCCTGGGATGTAGAAAGCTGGGAAGAACCTCACATCCAAGAACAAGAAATATCTGAACTAACTACAAAATCTTAACTTTCCTTGAGCCCACGGGAAAGGTGCGGTCAACAGGGCAATGTGGTGGTCTGAAATGTTAAGAAAAGACGGGCCTCTTGCACGGTCAGAGTGTGAGTGCTGGCTCACCGGTGACAGAGCAGGGCAGAAGCATCGGGGGACACCGTACAGCCAGGTAAGGAAAACGCAGCTAAACTTCCTAATGAGCTGCGAGCGGCCGGATGCTGCGGATGCCCAGATAATTTCAATATGGACGGATGTACACACAAAGGGGAGCACTGCCCCGGCCTTCTCATCAGAAGCCTAGTGAGCCAGGAGGCAATGGAGTACGATATGTTTAAAGTACTGATGGGAAAACCGAACATCCTGGGGATCTTGTCCTGTGGAAGCATCACAAAGATTTTTCAGGAAGATGACAACGGAGAGAATTCCTTACTAGCAGACCCGCACTATGAGAGACGCTGGAGGAAGTGCGGTCCGGCGGATACCCAAACCGCACATCCACGCAGAGAAATGATGTCCAGACATGGGTAAAATGAAGGTAGATGTATTTCTTTCCTTATTTTAACTCACTCTCATCTAGAGTTGACTGCGAAAAGCTACAAGAGCCATGTCTTATTGGGACGTGTAACGTGGGTAAGAGTGAAATGAACGGCCCCGACGGCACAAAGACAGGAGGGAGGTGCTGGAAGCATCCACTGATGAGGTTCTCACGTTACGCATGTGCTTCAAGATAAACTGGAATTCCCTAAGGATGTAGATTTTAAATCTTTTTTTTTTACATTTATTTATTTTTGAGAGACAAAGAGAGACCGAGCGTGAACAGGGGAGGGGCAGAGAGAGAAAGAGACACAGAATCTGAAGCAGGCTCCAAGCTCTGAGCTAGTGGTGAGCACAGAGCCTGATGTGGGGCTCGAACCCACAAACCGTGAGCCAAAATCAAGAGGCAGATGCTCAACCGACTGAGCCTCCCAGTTGCCCCCCTAAGGATGTAGACTTTTAATTCCAGAGTGATCCTTAAATGAGTTTGAAAAAGAGATAGAAAACAAGGCAAGAGAGGGGAAAAAAAACATAAATATAAAAATACCTAATTAATCCCAAAGCAGGCAGGCGAAGGAAAGAGAAAAGGAGAGAGTAAGAGAAGGGACTCGTAGATAACAATCAGCAGGTGACAGACTTTAACCTCATCTGTGGAGAGTCCCATGAAACATCAACAGTCTATACAGACGGATAACAGACTATTAGATGGAGGAAGAGACGGAGGAAAGAACCAGGAGGGGCTGGGAGGAGGAGGACATCAAGTGTGTGGCTTTTTCTCCCAGAAGCTGTGCTCTCTGAGACGCAGGCTCAGTGCTGGGGTTTCACGAACTCTGAGATTCCATAAAGCCTTCCTGTCAAATGCTGTGGTGTTCTCTAGAACAAGACCACATTGACCTAACACTTTTCTTTTTTTTTTTTTTTTTTACATTTTAATTTTTATTATTGAGAAACAGAGAGAGACAGAGCACGAATGAGGAAGGGACAGAGAGAGAAGGAGACACAGAATCCGAAGCAGGCTCCAGGCTCTGAGCAACTTGTCAGCACAGAGCCTGACGCGGGGCCCCAACCCGTGACCCACGAGATCATGACCTGAGCCAAACTCAGTCGCTCAACCGACTGAGCCACCCAGAGCCCCTGACCTAATACTTTTAAAGAACTGGCATTTTGCATAAATTAAATGAGCAATATTTTCCTAGTGTCCCAAAAGGACATCTCACATGTTGGCATCGTTTGGGGGCAACGTGATCATTACCCTGAGAGGCTCGTGCTTTCCTGGTTCGGGCCATTCACCCCAAAGTCATTGCATCTCTGGGATCCGCCATGGTCTCAGCACCACAGACCCCGGGGCCCTGGGGTGACTCGGTCAAGCACACAGTTCTGTCTTCCCTTCTAGTCACACGAAGCCATGAGGTAAGGATGGCTCGTGCGACACCCTTGGACCAAAGCTCATGGAGCCGGACGCGCTTTTCACCCCAAAGTCACAGGACCGAGATCCTGGAGGCCGATTCCTTCCTCTCGCCCACCCTGGGCTCCATCCAAAAACTCACCAGTTCTCCTAGGCATCCTTCAGCCCCTTGCTGCCCTAATTACTGTCACCGGAAATGCCTCACAAATGTGTGGACAGTGGAATCAAAAATCCTCTAAAGTGAGCGTTAAGAGCTACAGGCAGAAAATCCTTGGCAACAGCTTCCAATAGAGGCTGAAAGACCTTCTGCGTGGAGGGAGGCAGAACTCTCCATCGGATGGGACCTGTCTGCAGGCTTCAAGGGAGATCTTAGGAAGCTGCGGCCTCCCGCTGCTCCCAATAAGGCCTCTGGACATTTTCTCCCCAGATAATTAGCATGTGAAGTGTGCTCTTTCCTGTCCCTAACTGCAGGCCTTGAAGAGGTTTGCTAAAGTGACAAGTGTTATGCTCTTTTGTGGTTTTCCTTGCTAAAAAAAAAAAAAAAAAAAAAAAAAAATCCATTTTCTCTAGACAATTCCCCCAGCACTAAATCCAGTGTGTTCTCAGTCTTAAATTCAACACAGCTTCAACCAGTTTGACACTGTCGATGCTCATGGCCAAGGACGAGGGGCTCTTTCGTGAGCACCCAGCACCCAAGTGCACCTAACGACTCAGGCATGTGAAACGAAAAACCACAGGGGCAGTTTTAGAAACAGGGATTTATCCTCTACCGACAAGTCTGTGGCGGGATAACGCGATGGCGGGGGCGGGGGGGGGGCGGAGGGGTTGGGGGGAGAGGCCTCCCTGGCAGGCGCCTGGGATGGGCCACATCAGCACCCGAGTAACCGCCGTCTGTCAATGCTTCAGAGTGGTCAACCTCGGTCTACAGCCACTGACACATTTACAACTGTTGAATTACACCTGAAAACTATACGCATGTATGCGTTGCACATGGCTAAGTGAAAGAAGCCAGTCTGAAGAGGCTACATCCTGTGCGATTCCAACTACGCAACATTCTGGAAAAGGCAAAAAACCATGGAGGTAGTCAGAGGTAGCGCTTGTCAGAGGAGGGGAGGGAGGGATGAAGAAGGTGGAGCGCAGAGGATTTTTTAGGGCAAGGAAACTACTCCGTATGGGGTTATAATGGACTCGGTCATTATACTTTCGTCAAAACCCATAGAGTGTACGCACCGAGAGGGAACCCTCATGCGAACTCTGGGATGTGGGTGACAGTGATCGTCAGTGAAGCTCACGGATTGTAACAAAGGCACTACCCTGGGTTGGTTTTAAAAAATTTTCCTTCTCCCTCCTTCCTTTCCTTTCTCCCTGGCTAGTCACGTACATTCAGCAAGATCGGATTCCCGATGGATTTCAAAATGAGTCACCAGTTTTAGAAATTGAAACATATTTTAAAATAGTAAGTGACATAAATAAATCAACTCATTAAAGAAGACTACAGAGTTCTGCTGCTCCAAATAATTGACTTTTTGAAATATTTGGGATAGAATACATAGTTAATATTTATATATGTCATGAATGTTTCAGATTTTTAGTTCTTTCATCAAATAGAAACGCATGTCAATACTGCCTATGCGTGTTTTTTTTGGGAGAAGGATTTTTCAACTCAGTTCATTTGCAAACATTCTTAAGAATGCATGTAACCAAACTTTTGTGAAGAGTTGATTTCTGAAGTCATTAAGGCCTACCGTCCCCTTTACGTACTTTATATTTAAGTATATAATATTTATTAAAATTATTTACGTCTATACTATTAACACTATTTTCTTTACACTATTTACAGAGACATACTACCCCCAGCATAATGAACACCTTTCTGGTTAAAGGGAGTCATCACGTACACCAAGGCCAAGAGTAAAAGCACTTTGTACCCAGGGAGTGTCATGGCGACGATGGGAAATTGAGATCTGTGTGCTCAGATGATCTCCTTCTTCAGCCGAAATTCCGTATTTGGTGGGAAAGGAATGTAAGTGACAGCACCAGGCAGATTGTATCAGCACCTTTCCCCAAAGCCCTGCTCTTACACAGAAAAGATCAGAAGTGGGAAATTGCCTGCAGCCGCAAAATGGGAAGGGCGTTTATGAGTTTGGTTGCAGCTGTATCAGATCCAGTACAAGAAGCTGGTTACGTCGTCCCGCACTTGAAAGCGAAAGCCACCATTTCTCCTGCAACTCCACAATCACCCCTATTGCCAGGCTGTGTAGAAACTGTCGGCCACGAGTCTGGGACCAATGACGCACGGGAAAGAGAAAAGGTTCTGCTTCTGAATGGCACTCTTAGAAGGTGCGTGGATGACATGTCAGGTGACCTAGAGAGAGACAAACTTAGTCCGGAAGATTATTAAGGCAAAAAGTTCCGATTGACTCCTTCAAAAGAAATGTGTAGAACGTCACTTATGTTGTAAAGCATTTCCTGTATTAAGCTTTAAGGAGGGGGCAGAGAAGATACACCTAGAAGGAAGTGAGGGAGCCAGGATGGCATTCAAGATGGCAGCTAGTGAGGCATTGGCTGATCTAAGCTGCTGATGTCCTTAACTGAGGCCAAGAGACTGGGCTTTTCCATGCCCATAGCAACGAGCCATTAGCTACAGGCTGATCATCGGTGGGGGGGGGGGGGGGGTTCCCTTGTATGAGGCAGTGGGCAGTTCCAGGAGGGTCACAACAGTGAGCCCTGAGCCCACCGGGTGCCAGCACCGGGGATGGGCACGTCCCCCAAAGGAACTGATCTGGACGGGGGCACTGCACGCATACCAGACATGCTAGGAAGGATGGAACGGTCAAAGTTAAATGGATACTAGGAACAAATACGGTATCAGAGAACACATTTGTAAGTGAAGTATACCAAAGCCAACAGAAAGGTATAAAGATTTCACGGCAAAATTCCATCTGAAAAGCCTGATCTTCAGGAAGTCCATTGCTTTGTTCACAGAGAAATTCTCCTCTGTAAGTGGTGGCCTGTAGTCCCGAATGCCGCACTGAATGATGCTGTCAGAATGATAAATCTAATAAAATCCAAGCACATTACAGTCCCACCTTTCTTTTGTGGCTTCGTGAAAGAAAAAAAAATGGCATCGCTTTTGACAAAAGAATTCCTTTTGAGGGGTTCAAGATAACGCGATATGTCAGGTGAGGTTTGAAATACCAGTACTCATCAATCTGTGACGGAAACTTTTTTTGGTTTTAATGATCTGGACTAAGTTTGTCTCTGGACCATCTGACATGCCCTCCATTTGTCTTGTGATAGCATTCCTCGAAAATGGGAACTGCCCTACTTCCTATTTCAATTTCAGGCGGAAGCCCATGGGCCGTCCGAAAGAAGAGCCTTGCAAGAATGTGTGCACTGAACAAAGGACCATTATTATCACTGTTGTTATTAGTTTTGCTGACTGGGCCTCCCTTTGGAGATTTGTTGAAGGATGAGTTACTGGCCCCAACAATGGCATAGTTAACTGACATTTTTGAGCACCTGAGTGGACCGACACAGTTGAGAACTGCCGAGATCTTGCAGAAGTATTCTGACATGTATGGGTTCAGAGCAGAAACTCGGCTCGGGGACGGGGTTAAAAACTGTGCATTGGCCCTATAGGATCGATTTTATAATTCTCAGGAAGTCAGTGTTTGAATTCTGAATGAAAAATATTAAGACTGGCAACAGCTTCTGTGTAGATCCATAGAAGTGCCCGTTATTTTGAAATACTTGATGTGAAAAACATTTGCTCAGAATCCAACCCGATCACCTCATGACAAAGAAAATGTTCAACATTATGTCTGTGGAAGAAATAAAAGAAAGAGCTCTTAGCCTAAAGAAATTATACCCGTAAAGTGCAATTAACAGAGGCTGAATTATCTGCATTCCGGTTAATGGTGAGGAAGAAGTTTCTCCTAACTGGGTGGAGAGAGTAATAAATTATCTTCAAACACGTGTGACCACCTACTTGTGCAAATCCTTCTCTTCAGTGGTAACTCCCATGTGTTTGAAGAGGGTAAAAGTCTGCGTGCAGTCTGAATGGAACCATCTCAAGAGTAAAACCAGATATTCAACATGTTATGTTCACCCATCAAGGTCAAGTATCTCACTATACATCCTGAGATTTGGGATTGGGAAGGTTTATACAAATTCAGCATATAATAGTTTCCTTTACATTCTCCAAAGGTGGTCAGAGAGGCTTATAAAGAAATACTGTTAGGAATCCATGGACTGAAATGTATTTGAAACATTTCACTTCACTGCAGTTTTATTATTAATAATTTTCATGATTTTCATACTTTGCCATGTTTAACTCACGGGAGTCTCTCCAAATGGGCCTAAGTCTTTTTGACAAATCCTCTCCGGGGTTTGATACTTTTTTTTTTTTTTTTTTTTTTTTTTTTGCTTTCTGAGATCTCAAGATCTCACAGGCTCACTTTATGGATTATCTGCTGGATACCGGACCTGGAATCATCCATATATTTATCCAAGAAAGCCTGTTTATTTTTGTGTTCCTGGGAAGCTCAGGGCTAGTGGGTTGGTTCCTATTTCTAGGCTTTTTAAAAAATTCTTTTATTTTAATTTTTATTTTATTTTTATTTTTTTTAACATTTATTTCTTTTTGAGAGACAGAGAGAGACAGATCATGAGCAGGGGAGGGGCAGAGAGAGAGGGACACGCAGAATCGGAAGCAGGCTCCAGGCTCTGAGCTGCCAGCACAGAGCCCGACACGGGGCTTGAACCCACGAACTGTGAGATCATGACCTGAGCCGAAGCTGGACTCTCAACTGACTGAGCCACCCAGGTGCCCCTCTTTCCTTTATTTTTTTTTTTAAGGTAAAACATCATACTACCATTTCAAACTCAGAGTTTCGACTTCAACAAAAATCTCGGTTCCTAATAACATCAAGAGAATGCTAATTTGCTTTACCTCTTAACGCTCATGCAATTGCCTTAAAACACAACCGCAATACCACCACCACCACGTGGGTGCTGCCAACAGTTGTAGACCTTCCCCGCCTCCCTTGTTTTACTTTTTGTGCCTCGCGTATATCCTGCTAGGGACAAACGATCATGTTTTAAAGTGACTTGAAGTCATTGCTTTCTGTTTGCTTATGCCACCTATTCAATACACGCTCATATTCATTTTTTTAAAAATTTTACCTTCAATTTTTTAGAACTTTTTATAAGTGTCTTAAAATTGAGTTTTAGAAACAGACAAAATAGATATAGTGTCAAAGTTGATGAGAAGCCCGGTGTCTATTTTTGTGCCCCCGCTTTCCCTGCAGGGGCTGTTCCACGACCCCCCTCCCCCGCCTTCCTTTTTTATGGCTGCAGAATGGCTTATGTGCCTGGTTTGCTGCACCAGGACGCTGCTGATGGATGTTTCGGTAGGTCGGGTCCTTCCGGAACCTCTAGTGCTGAGGTGGACCGTCTCATGTACGTGCCGGCCCATTTTTCACGTGTCTGCAAGTATCTCACTGCAAAGAGTGGACACTTTAACCGGTTATTGGCATTAGAAGTTCCACGCATTTTGGGTAGAACAGGAAAAGGAATTCACAATATTTTTAAACGAGACAGATAATTGTTGTTTTGAAATGTCTGACACGTTCAGAGATTATATAAAGACTTTCTTCAAAACTGCTTGATAGTGACCAAGGTAAGCCCCTCATGCCCCCCCCCGCCCGAAATCCGTGCCGTGCGATTCCAAGAGAAGGGGACACTAGCCACCTCCCTGCCATACGGCCACAGACACCAGATATCAGAAGCGCATCGTGTCGTCAGGTCCTCCGGTTTCTCCCGTGAGATCCCCCGCGGCGGCAGGGTCCCAGTCCAGATCTGGCGCTGCCTTTACTTATCCTGTCTCTTCAGTTGTCAGCCGGGAGCAGGTGCTCAATTTCTCCTCGACTTTCATGGCCTGGACATTTTGGGATGTTACGGGCTAATCTGCCATGTCAGTTAGTGTTCGTCTGATGTTTCTTCTCAGTGAGGCTCCGGCTACGCATCTCAGGAAGGAGGAGCACACAGTGGTGCTCCGTTCTTCCACTGAGTCCTCTCTGCACGATTTTGATCTGTGCCATCGCTGGGGAGGGTCACTGTGACCACCTGCTGCCGGGCTGGGCCTCAGCAGAGTTATCCTTTCCCCCTGTACTTCATACGCGCTTCAGGAGGAGACAAGGGGACCCTCCTCCCACTAACTGCCGCCTCCACGGACGGGCATTGATCGACCTCTGTATTTGTATCGTGCTGCATCCCCAGGGAGCAAGTGTGCCCCTTGCAAGTCTTATCCCTGGATATTGTCAAATGCTCACATTTTTACCAAAATGACAGGCGAGAAACGGTGTCTCTGTGTAGTTTCAGTCTGTGCTCCTCTCATCGGTAGAAGCGAGTATCTTCTCACGGGGCTAAGAGCATCTGCACTTCGGTTGATCCTCTTTTCTTATTTCTTGACTTCTCTCTTTTGCATATTGGTCTATCACTTCTCTTTTAGAAGCTCTTAATGTAGAGCTTAATGAGCAGCTACTAAGCACTTGTCTGGGAGATAATTTTGTTTGCTCTGTATCTTTTCCTCCTTTGCTTATTGTACTTTTTGACACACAGAATATTCTGGCTATTTAAACATTTTATGTAGTTGAATTTATCATTTTTTAACTTATTCCTTCCAGATTTTGAATGATAGAGAAGTCTTCCCCACTTCTAGGTCATAGGGGAATTTGCTGGTTTTCCTTTTCTGGTACTCGTGAGTTGGTGCTTTTACCACGGATATCTCTGGTCTGTCTGGAATGTACCCTTGAGTATGCCGTGGGGAACAGACCCAGCTCCATCTTTTCCCACAGAGGAATCCACTTACTTCAATACTGCTTATCAAAGAGCACGTCTTTGCTTACTTTGTTTACTGCAAGATGCCATTTCTGCTGTGTACTAAGTTTCCATGTGTAACCGAGTGGATTTCTGGATTCCCTTTCCCATTCCATTCATAAACCAATACTGCACCGTTTCAAGTACAGAGCTTGGTAATGTATTTTAATTTCTTTAAAAAAATTTTTTTTAATGTTTATTTATTTTTGAGAGACAGAGAGAGACAGCGCCAGCAGGGGAGGGTCAGAGAGAGAGGGAGATGCAGAATCCGAAGACAGGCTCCAGGCTCTGAGCCAGCTGTCAGCACAGAGCCCGATGTGGGGCCCGAACCCACGAACTGCGAGATCATGATCTGAGCCGAAGTCGACACATAACCGACTGAGCCACCCAGGTGCCCCGTTTGTATTTTAATTTCTAAAGGACTAGTCCACCCTCCTTGTTTTTCTCTTCCAGGATTTTCCCAGCTACCCTTGTTTATTTTCTTCTGGGTGAACTTTAAAGATGAACTTCTCCAGCTCTAGAAAACCAGTTCTGATAGTGTTTTTATGGAGATCACAGGACATTTCTAAACTAAGGTGGGGAGCACTCCAATTATTGTGAGGGTGTCTTCTTACTCAAGAACATGGCGAGTCCCTCCATGCGTTCATGTCTATTTTTGACTTTCAGAAAGTTTGTGTTTGGCCATTTCTTGTTAAGTTCAGCCCCAGGTTTCTTTTTTTCCCTTTCTTTTCTATTCTGATGTGAATCTGCTATTGTAAGCGGGGTGCTCTCTCTGATTATAACTTCTAGCCATGCTTCGCGCGTGCTTTTGGAGTCTACTGTTTTTATATGTTGATGTTGTAACTGGCTAGTCTGATACATTCTCTTATTGTTGACAGTAGTTTCTCCATCGGCTCTTTAAGGGTTTCTGGATACCAAATCTGCTTGTCTGTAAGTAGACACCATTTTACTACTTTCACTTCAGCCCTAGTGCCTCCGATCGCCATCTCTTGTCTTCTGCTTTGGCTAACGCTCTCGCCACAATATTCAAGGGTGGAGACCGCGGGCAGTCATTCCTCATTGGCGGCAGTGCCTGCAGTGTCTCCTCATTTAGTGAACAGAGAAAATGGACTTGGGGCTGAGGCATATACGCTGTTTAGCATACTGAGTAAATATCTAACAATTCCTATTTTATTACCTCTTTTTACTATGGAGGGGCGCAGAATATTATCACGTTAAAACTGCATTCTTGGGTGAAACCCCCCTTGGAGGTGATCCGCCAGTTCTTCACAGTGTTGAGTGTTCTTTGATAATTTTTTGGCATTTTTGCGTCAACGTCCATCAAGTGAAACATTAGTTTGTAACTTTGCTTCTTTGATGTAATCCTTGCATTCTTTGGGACTTTTTGGTCCCCCGTGCACCCATAAAACAAGAGCCAGGGTTCGGAGTTGATATGTAAGTTCTACCTTATTTATTGTGTCACTGAGGTATTCAACACTGTTACGGATTTTACTCTTTGTCTACGTCTGCCTTTGACAGAGAGACACGTTCAAGTCTCCTTTCATTATGTCTCTTTGGGGTTGTTTTTTTGCATCTCCTCTGCTTCATGAAGGTCACTGCTCTGTTTCTAGGTGCATGAATGACTGCTCTGTCTTTTTACATTTTTTTTTTTTACATATGGGATCTATCGGTCAGAAATCAAGATTATGACCACTGCTTTCTTTGCTTCCTATTTGTCTGTGTGCCTTTTCTACGTCTTTTTACCTACTGCCTTTCTCAATCTCTTCCTTTTGCGTATCTCGTGTTTAGTGTCATGTTAGTTAGATTTTGCTTTCCCAGTCAACCTGGAAATCTTTTTATTTTTATGGGCTAATAAAGTCCCTTACGTGTACTGATACAATCGGTAAGTTTGGCTACAGTTCTGTCATACTGGATATACGCACACATATCTGTTACATACATGTTATAATTATACACATGCTTACAGCTGTGTCTCTGTGCTTATGTGTACGTGTGGATCCTTCACCTTGTGGCCTGTTTTATTTTCCCTCTTTTCTATACATGTTTTGGTAATTAGGAAGGTTTGCATTTTTGTTCCAATGCTGATACACACACACCCTCAAGTGTTTCTACAGCCCTTAGTCCTCTTCTTCTGATACAGTCTCTTGGTTCCCTGCCACATACAATATCGCAATGAACTGGTAAACTTGTATTCTCCTTTCCTCCCTAGAAAAAGTGTGATGTGATCCTAAAAAACTGATGATATGGTAAAACGCACCAGTTCAATACCTAAGGATTACTCTCATGTGCTGGAAGACTTATTTTGGCTTCAGACCCTCACTTACATACAGAAAAGCCAATGTCATCTCTGGTAAGGGCATGCTAATGTATATGTGCATAGGCATACATCCATGTGTAAATGCATGCATACACGCGTATGTGTGCACGTATGCAAATGTGTATCATGGCCTACTTTATCAAAACAGGTCCGTTCTTTGTGTTGATGTGGTGAATATAGGTCTGAGGTCCCTGCCTTCATGGAGCTTCGGGGCTAGTGGGGTAAGCGGACATCTTGTCATTCTATGTGACCGTGAAGGTCAACAAGATTTCCTTAAGGAAGATTCTATGGAAGACATAGTTCCTGAGCCCCATCTTGCCGTATGAGTAGGAAACACCAGGTGAAGGTGCGACTGGGAAGTTACCACCTGAGTAGGTACCTGAGTATGAACCGAGGCATGGACACACACTCAAGTGCATACACTCAACTCAGCACCACAGTTCTGTGCTATGACATTATGATCGCCAGAGTTGTGTTTAAAAATCCTTCTTCTGTGAAGCTTCCTAGAGGCAAGGACCATACAAATAGCCCTACTGACGGTGCAGACAGAGTTTTGCAGACCGGAGGAGGAGATGCACGGGCCTCCGAGGCCACGCGGTTCACCCACACCACCCAGATGGTGGCCCCTCAGCCACACAGCATCCAGATCCAACGCTCCTGCTCTTTAGGTCACCCTGAACCTCTGCTGTGCATGGCAAAGGGGCTTTCCCTCAGGCACTGCTAAAACCTTTCCTTCCACGACTTCTGCCAGTGATGCCCATCTGTCTCCTGGGTAAACTGCCCTGCACATATAGCTGTTAGACTAAATGAAAATCACAACAACGTCCAGTTGGGCTTTACTACCATGGGCCAAACAGACATTTTGTTTCCCACGTGGGAGGATTTAGGGAGCACCGCCCACTCTATACCAGCTCTCCTCCTCTGAGAAGCCTCGGTTTTCTCCCCACCCTTCATGGTGAGGCACCTGGAGCCGGTCTCGGCGCTCCAAGTGTCCAAGCGGCATCCCGCCCAGACAAGACTCCATGGTACTGTGATCTGCCTTGATTTGGAAGCACATGGTCTGTACAGATTAAGACTAAGATTATGGTCTTAGTTCTTCTTGGGTCTGCACTCACCTATCCCCCCGAGACTTTCTATGGTGACTGTTGGCAAGTCCTGTCTCCCCATTCTGTTGTCATCTGACTGGGGTGTGTGTGCATAACTATGTAGTATTTTGGCTTATCCCTTTTATATCTCGACTTGTTTTCTTTTATGTTCAGCTTGATTTCAACCGTCGATCTAAGAAGGCAATTTATTTTTTACTTCTGATCTGGGGACAGAATACATGAATTGCCCCTCTCGGCTGTGACCCCTGCATATTCATTCGATGGGCATGCCATCTCTATTCCCTCCAAGTCCCCAACAGAGGTGCTGACCAAGAAAAGCCCAGAAGAACGATGGGTTTTGCATCTGGAGTCACCCTCCAGGTGGTGGTGGATCAGGTAAATTATACTCTTTGGGCAAAGCTGAGCCCTGGGAACCCATCTAATTATGCTGTCATCCAGTCTGTATGTCCCCATTTTAGCCACAAGGGTGCTTAGTGAGTGAATTAATAAATGAACGAATGAGTGGGAATCAAGCTATGGAATGACTATAGTATTTGGATCCATCAACTCAGCAACCCTCCTCCAAAAGGAAATTAGGTTGGTAGGATGTGGCTCGTTCTGAACGACCCAAGGTGATTCCTAGTGACTGCTTCCTGAGAATGATAGACTCATGTCCCTCTATTCTTTGGAGCGGAATCGGAAGTCGTATCCTCTAGCGAGTGTTTTTACAGCTTTGTGTACACATCTCCTCTTTATCCTTAATTTCTCAACAGAATTTCTGTTGAATGTGTTCTTCCTATCCTTTCGGAGATGAAATTCATCCCTTGTCAGAAGTCTATTGTTCTAACACAAATCCCATTGACCTTGACAGAGAACAGACCAAACCATAAGAAAAAGGTTACTGACACATGAACTGGCTGCTTGACTTAAGTGTGGCCATTGTAGCCTCACCTTCTTGGAAAATGTGGAAGGCACAAATGTGGAGGAGAGACTCTTCTAGAGTCTGGTCTCCTCCAAGCATCCGTGCATTATTCTCAGTGGCTGGTCGTGGTCCACACAGCTCACCCACCCTAATTTGCCACTGACCATTGCCCATACCTTCCTTTCTTTTCCAAGTCATGACCTTTATCTTAGGGAAGACTTCAGCCTCCTAGCCAACCATCAGAGTTTTCTAAACCACAGCTAAGATTTCTTCTGAGAGACGCCATGTTCCTGCGTTCGCCAGAGCGCGTGCCCTGGTGCATGGAAAGTACCACTTTTCTCCAGCAGACGGTACTGACCCTCCCCGGGCACGATCCCCCTTTCTTCAAAAATGCCAGAGACATAAACTCCACGTTTATGGTTCGATCCTCTTCTACCTACCAACCTCCAGAGAAGTGAGTCTCTGATTAGAGTCATCAGAATGATCTGGGGGGCTTTCTGAAACACAGAAGGCCCCACCCCCAGACTTTCTGATCCAGGGGGTCTGGGGGGCCTGAGGATTGCATTTCTTTCTTTTTTTTTTTAATTTTTATTAATTTTTTAATTTATTTTTGAGAGACAGAGAGAGACAGCGTGAGCAGGGGAAGGTCAGAGAGAGAGGGAGATACAGAATCCGAAGCAAGCTCCAGGCTCTGAGCTGTCAGCACAGAGCCCGATGCGGGGCTTGAACCCACGAACCGTGAGATCATGACCTGAGCCGCAGTCAGGCGCTTAACCGAGCCACCCAGGCGCCCCGAGGATTGCATTTCTAACAAGTGGTGCTGTTGGCTATTGGCCCAGGGACCAGACTTTGAGAAGCAATGCTCTACAGTTTCTGTCATTTTCTCTTTCCTTCCCTCCTGCATCCCTCCCTCCCCTCATCCTCCCCGTGATTGTCACCTTTCATTCCATCTAGAGCCTGATTCATTGGTTGGCGGAAAAACCCCACTCTTGTCCTCACAAGCCTCTTTTCCACCTTTTCTGCCAGGAACGTGTACTGCTATTTCCAGCCCACAGAATCCGAGATTATGCCGGGCAAGCACTTTTCCTGGACCAATCTCTGCAGCTGAAAGAGTATGTTTCACTCAAATCTTCAAACAATATTATGCAAATTATGTAAAGCTTATGTGCAACACCCCTGAGTAAATTCCAGTCTATCATTACAATTCATCTTGGCTTCAATCTACATAAATGGCGGAATCGGTTTAAACTCATGGTCGTTCGAAAGAAAACTCCGCTGACCAGAGGGCTATGTGATGTTCCAGAGATTCGCACCATGTCAGATCAAATGAAGAAGGTGACGCTGTGACGTGGCAGCACAGAGATCCACGGGGCCTCATGGGACAGGGGACACGGGCGTCCAGGCCTCTGTGGTAGGAAAATAATTGACTCCTGCACCCTGCTTATTACTCCCATCAGACTGACGTAAACCCAAGCTAAAAGTACCAAGAGTCCCAGTGACAATACTGTAAACGTCTTCACCACAACTGCGCACGCTCTTTTTCATGATCCTTGGAGAAGATGATTTCAAATAGTAAGGACTGCCCTGTCTAGAGCCAGAACTTGGTGGGGATTCATGGGCATTGACTCCTCCGGGCAATTCCACAGAATTAAACGTACATGCCTTTCAAAGAGGGGAGAGGCGAGCTCATTATGTGGAAGAATTGCTGGCTGCGCGCTGCTGCACGGATGTCTATATCGCAATCCGGGTGGCGGGTGTGATGGTGAATTCCAGATCGTTACAGGCCCCAGATGAGTTCTCGCGTGGTTATGGTTCCTGCCGTTTTGAGACACCTGAATGTTCTCACAGCATTAAACATTTCTAACACGTTATTAGGGAGACAAATCTTGGATAAATAAGCTCGAGTACCTTTTAATGGCCTGAATAAAAAATAATATTTTAATACTTTAAAAGTTTTGTCTGTCCCTTTCTGAACTTACTTCCCCCCTTATTTATTTCGGGACTGGTTTTAGGCTAGGGAGGCACAGCCTGTGGGGTGGAATGGGCAGGCACTGGGCTGTCCTTAGAGCTCCTGAGACCGGAAGAGGCAGGAGGGAAGGGAGGCATCGTGCTGGATGGAGAGAGTAAATTGCACAGCACTGGAAACTGGAATAGAAACAATAAGCATCTGTCTTTGATAAGACATCTATTTATGCCTTATTTATTTACCCACCAGGCATTGTGCTTGGACTTGAGGATACGCACACGGGCCCTGCCCTCAAAGAGTTCCTGGGCTTGTTGGGAAGACCAGTCTGTACAGGACGAAATAAAACGCTGGTCACAGCAATTTAAGATGCGTTCGATTTTTCCTTGTGTCTCCCCGTGGCAACTGAAGGCCAAGTCTTACCGTGGGAAGCCCTCCTCCCCGACGAGGTCATCTGTGCAGATCCGGGGGCCGGAACCTCCTACAGCCCCCGGATCTCAGCTCTGTGCCCAGGCCCGCTGCCTGCGGCACCCCCACTTGGACCCCTGTTTGGTCTTTCATCGCTGGCTGCGGTGATCCGTCCCTTGGGGACCCTGGTGCATCCCACAGGCCAGTGGAAGTCTCTTCTGAAAGGTACGCAGGCTCAGCTGAACCAAACGCCCTGTGTTGCTTGAATTCCGTCGTTTCGAACGGCAGGTCTCCAACGCACTAGCAGACCAGGAAATCAATTTAGTGGCCGCAGCCAGCATTTGTTAGAGAACCCAGGAGCGAGACAGAGTGAAACAGAATGGAAAGTATCAGAGAACACCACACGGTGTGGGGGTGACTAGTGTTCGTGAACCTTTTGTTTCAGCTGTGTCTGTGTGTGTATGCATGTGTTTAGGTTTATGTGTTTGTGTGTTTTTGTTCGTGTGTGTGTGTGCGCGCGCGCATGTGTACTGGGTTTCAACATCGAAGACATTTCCTCCTGCGGACTGCGGTCCAAAGTGCCACAAACTACTGCAAACCACCTGCCATTCGACCACAAGTATCATGAGGTTTTACTTCTTTTCTATATCCAAGCCGCACTGGAAAGCTGGAAGTCATCTCTGCCCGTGGGGGACACGCGCAGAATGAAAAAGAAGCACACGTTCTAGAGTTTCCCAGCATTTGTAGCTATGCGACCTGGAGAAAGGGGGTTACATCTCGGAGCTCCCGTTTTTGTCTGTGAAGTAGGATTGCACGCCTCTCTCTCACAGCTGCTGGGGTGGGGGCGTGGGGTGGGGGGGACCGAGGTGGGGCACGGAGCACAGGTGCGCAGGATAAGCCACCAAAAACCGGTCTGGAGTGGCGTCCTCCAAAATGCTAGCTTCCATTCCTTTCTTTTCCTTTCCTGAAAATTCTAAAAGACTGAATTAAGCCCGTTCCTGATGGAACATCCACATCATTTTGTTCAGTTCTTAGTGTTTTAGGTAATTCTGGGAGAATCTGGAACCTTATCCTACTCTGTAGGCACAGCCTGCGGTCTAGAAAGGCTTAAGGACTGAGAAACAAATCTTTTGTGCAATGTCATCTATGCCACATTGAGAATTTCCCAAGAGGAGATATGAATGGAGCTTGCAAACAGAGGGTTCATTTATAATCCTTACTTTAGAAAACCTTTTAAAGCCCAAGTGAACATTTAGGGGCTTTTACTAATGTTTTAGAAATGTGGATAACCAAATGTTTTTTCCATTTCTCTGTAAGTATGACATATTTCTCCTTCATTAGAAGGTAATGTTCTGAAAGCAGAATAAATCATGATGGTGCAAAAATACCTGTTACAGGAAGAAAAATGATAAAGAAATAAAACCAGGAAAAAATTAAAACCTTGGTGTGCTCAAAATGATGATGTATAGTATAATTTGTCTTTGGACCCTTTATAGAAAAGCCAACATCTGCATCTTCACGAACACAGTTCGGAAATGGACAGGAGTTTGCGGGTCTACACCGGTGTATTTTAGGACCTAGTCAGCTTCCCTCGTGCTCCAGCAGCGCGCGGGATCCCACGCTCAGGCTCACCCGAGGACGGCACGGTCACACTCTATCTTCACAGGGCTTTCGTGGGTAGTTGAGCCATTTTTAGCAACACCTGAATTTGGGCACCAAACACTGTGTGAGTGTTGAATCTGGGCTACTCATTGCTTCCAATGACTCTGGTACTTTCCCTCTCCTACGAAATGATGGGAAAGCTGCTGACGTCGACACTGGCAGTAAGAGAAATGCTTGTAATTACACCGGGCATTTAGTTATGCAGAACTAACACACGTTTAGTTATGCAGAACTAACACACTCCACTTGCGACCGAGAGCGTTATTGATTTCCAGAGCGTTTTGAAAGAATTTCCTGAGTCAATTTAAGTTATTTTCCATTTCATTTTGGGTAATCACACTGGGACTTTGACGAGCCGGTTCCACGTAGGCTGGATTTTTGGCCGCAGCTACCGGGGCAGGAGGGACCTTTCCTCTCACCCCTGGGAAAGTTCACGTGGCTGCGACCATATCAGAGTTTTGCTGCTCGATTGGTAAGTTAGTATGTCGCATTTTAAAATGCCCAGAGCAGAAAAGGTCATGGAGGCACTGCTAATAAAATCTATTCAAAGGGATTGGCGGACAAGTTCATGGCAGATAGTGGATGGGGGGGGGGGGTGGTTACGAAGAGCAGGGGAAGTGAGAAAGTTTATATTAAATAATCCCTGTGTGTCCAGGATGTTAGCCCATGCTGAGAATATAGAGAACCAAGGTAGCCACACCAGACATTTTTAGTGGATCTCAATAATAAACGCGATTGAAAAGAAACAGGGGGCACGTGACAGGTGAAAGGTGGGCTCAAATTTCTTCAAGGATCAATACCACGTGGTGTTGAGCTCAAGGCACAGATGACTTGCTTATCTTCCTTCCAGAGCTTCTGTAAAGAAAATACACCCAAGACCAAGGACGTGTGCCCAGCAGCGCGGTGCCCGCCCCCGGGGCCAAGCGCTTGCGGATCTCTCCGCGTCTGCCGCAGGCGCTGCCAAGGGCCGCCTGTGCGCCCTTGGCTCTGCTCCCTGGGGCAGCGGCCGCGACCTTCACGAGTTCTCTTTGGGGATGACCGTGCACGTCACACACAGCCTCATGGCAGCGGGAGCCGCAACAGCTCTCCCTGGCGTTCTGATGCCTTCTCAGGAGGAGCGAAATGCAAAGAGCTTATTAAAGTCAGGACAAATTACGTCTCATTTCCCCTGATGGATCAGGCCTGCCGCCCGGCTGACGGGAGGAGGAGGAAGCAGGCGGCCTGGCGGAAGCCTCATTCTGCCCGAGGCTGCGCGTTTCCCGCTGTTCCCATGGTGTCCTGACGGAGTCCAGAGTCCTGTGCGTATACATTCCAATAATTTTCCAAATCAGCCTAATAAATAATTAATTGTATGACTTATTCTCATCCCCTCTAATATGCAGACACTTAAATTATTCTCTTCGCAGCTTCAAGGGCCAACTCCGGCCTACAGGCGGGCACCCCAAGCCCCAGGCTCACCGAGGGGCCTCCCAGGGCAGCAAGCACGCTCAGCTGGTACCCAAAGGGACCGCGAGCTGAGGGTGTGAGGCCGAGGGCCCCGGCAGCTGTGGGGCTGCTTTCTGCTAATCCTTACGTGGGCAATTCCCGAGGATCGCGGGGCTCGCTGCAAGCGGCCGGCCGTGACACAGACGGCCGTACAAGGTGATGCCTAGAACCTGCATATCCTCTGGGTCTGACTCTGCAGCAGGAGTCACTACAGAAAGCAAGGCAGGCAGCCAGCTACCCTCCACTATCTGTCCCTCCTTCCTTTCTTAGCGACATATCTGGTGGAAAGAGCACCTTTCCAGGCTTTCGGCTCGGAGATATCCCATGAATTGCAAGCATAAGTCAGCAGCAGATAGAACTTCTAAGAAAGTTCTTCAAAGGCAAGCATACTTACATACTTGGTCACAAGGCATAGCCCGATGCCTTCCTTCTAGAATGTGGATGTGACTGCCAGCATCCCAGCAGCCAGTTTGCAACCGTCAGGCAAATGCTAATGATGGCAAAGCGAAAAGAAGGAGCCTGATCCTCTGGTGACCATGGAGCTGCCACTAAGACCCTGCATGGCCTAACGCCCACTCTTGGTGAGAGAAAGATAAAAACCCACCTCTATTTGGTTTAACGCTGTTATTTTGGGTCTGTTTTTAGAAGCCGCACTCTATGTCCAACCACTGCAGACAGCTGAACCCCAAGTCCTCTGATGTAGCCCCACCACACAGACCTCAGTAAAGCCCCCCTTCACGCCGATGGCACCCTCCTCTGACTCTTACTAGTAATCTGAAGCATGCTCCTGACATGGATCTGATAAACGGGGCGTGACTGCACACCAGGGATGCTGCTTGCTTCCGTAGCTCTTCCGCTAACATTTCACAAATGTTAGTCTTTCCTCCCGGCCTCGGCTGCAAGTCCCCAGGTTTGACTCTGCGTCGGGCGTGTTCCCCACTCCTGCTCAGTGCCACAGCCCTTCCCAACACCGAGCACGCAGTAGGCACACTCATTGGTGCCACAGCCCATCACAATACCAAGCACGCAGTAGGCACTTGCATCGGTGCCACAGCCCATCACAACACCGAGCACGCAGTAGGTGCACACATTGGTACTGCAGCCCATCACGCAACACCGAGCACGCAGTAGGCACTTGCATTGGTGCCACAGCCCATCACAACACTGAGCACCCAGTAGGTGCACGCATTGGTACTGCAGCCCATCACGCAACACCGAGCACGCAGTAGGCACACACATCAGTTCTTGAGATTTTACTATTAGCAGAGAGATTGAGCCCGTTTCTTTCTGAACTGCGGCTGCAGAAACACGCAGACAGCGTATGTTCCAGATGCTGGGCGTTGCCGCAGAAGGAGGAAGGGGAACAGCAGCAGCAACGGGGACGCTGGTTACGAGCGCAGGGCTTTCAAGCCCCAAGGAGTCGCGGCAGAGACTGTTACAGATTTTGAGTTTACAGTGGGGAGCCTGAGGCTCAGAAAGGTCGACGTGTTTCTTGAAGGCAGACAAGCAGTAAAAGAAAAGGCTGTTTCTGGGGGTCAGCAGACAGACCGATGTGTGGGAAGACAGATCACAACCCCTGCTCTATATCGTCGGCCCCCTAAATTATTCACGGCCGCTCGCTGTGGCCATTTTTCTTTCTAAAGCCTCCCCTCCCCAGCAGATCACTTTTTATCTGGTTTCGTCCACCCCCTCTCCAGACCAGCTTCCCCGTCCCCACTCCCCGGTTCTTCCCAACTGCACGTCTAAATGCTCTCTTAACTCGAGTCCGGTCTTAGTGGGAACATTGATCAGGGACAGAATTTACAAGCTGGTTCCCCTTTGTTCGGCTTTGGGGTGGTCGACTGGGACGCTCTGACGAGCGGGACAGGACGGGCACGGTGTGGGTGCTCACGCTGCACGGCCGCTGCCTCCCCGGGCCGTGCGCCCCTCCTGATACCTGACAGGGGCCACGGCCAAGCCCAAGGGACAGTATCCCCACACTGCGGTCAACGAGGGCTTTGCCCCGATTTGTCCTGGGGCTCAGGCCTGCCCCTCAAAGGAGGGTCAGGGTCAAAGGCCGTCGAAAGCCTGAGAAGCTCTGTCCAGGGAGCAAGGGATGGAGAGAAGTAGGGTTAGGAGTAGGGGAGGGTCTGGAAACAGAAGCACGGGGTCCTTTCCCCAGGGGTGTTACAGTAACGTGACGCACACAGGAAGAGTAGGAACCACAGGCAGAGAAAGGGCTGCACGTCCAGAGGGGGTCAGGGCACCGTGCTGCCTGCGTCGGTGCCCAGGTCAGGAGGGCACAACATCAAAGCAGAAACGCCCGCAGTGAGGGAAGGTGGGAGTCATGACCATGTCCCCTGGGTGCCCCTGTGACCCTCAGGGGCTCCGGACTCTGGGCGGCAACACCCGCCAGCCAACTCCCGGACCAAGGGAAGACCCACCCAGCTGCATAAGCCAAGACACGGATGGGAAAACTGCACACGGCACCGTTCGGGAACTCGAGCTCCTCAAGAGTTAAAAAGAGACGGTGGGGACCATTGGTGCACAGAGAGCTAACGGAAGTCGGGTCCAGTCTCCACCTGGAGGAGGAGAGCAAATCCTTCCGGTGAGCTGAAATAGCCTTGGTTTCTCCATCCAGACGATCGCTGGGTCCAGAGGTGGGAGCCCGCCCACCCCGCCATCTCAGCCGAGCCCCGCGCCCCCACATCTCAGGCCAGCTACATTCGAGCTGCAGCGTTCCGCTTCCTTACTCGTCAGTGCTTGCAAGCAAACCTGCCCTGTTCTGTCCCATCCCCGCCAGCGACCGGAGGGAGGGGCTGGGCCCCACCTGTGCACACGCCATCGGCCCAGGGACAGGTGTATGGCGCGAGCGTCCGCGGGCTTGCCCGCTGTTGTGGGGGGGCACGGAGGGAATAGAGGTGACACACATCGGCCACGCCCTCCTCGGGGTCTGCGTCAGGGCAGCAGGGAACTCAGCAGTTCACAGCCAGAGCATTTGCGCTTCCGTCTGGAGTTGCTGAGGCCGCGCCCCCCACCCCCAGCTTGTGTGCACATCTGCTGACAGGTTCGTCCTCCGAATACACCACTTTGCCCATGTTGCTCACTGCCCTCAACCTTTAATGGCTCCCCAGTACGAGCCCAGCTCTAGGGCCAAAGCCCTCTCAGCTAGATGGAGATGTGCCTCCGAGTGCCCTGCACGGGTCCCAAACATACCAGTAAGGGGCGCCTGGGTGCCTCAGTCGGTTGAGCATCCGACTTCGGCTCAGGTCATGATCTCACATGATCTCACATGTGCTGACAGCTCAGAGCCTGGAGTCTGTCTTCGGATTCTGTGTCTCCCTCTCTCTCTGACCCTCCCCTACTCATGCTGTCTCTCTCTCTCTCTCAAGAATAAATAAAACACTAAAAAAAATTAAAAATAAATAAACAACAACAAAAAAGCTGTTCAAACACACCAGTAAGAAAATGAAGCAATCCTAGTTAACAGTAATAGGGGATTGTTAATAGCAATATTCATTATTTTAAGTATTTCCAAATCTGCTGTTATTTTATTAGGTAGGTGAATTAGAGCAACCATTAATTGTCCAGGTGCTTAGCTGTCTCTGTTATCCGATGAGGAATCAAGTCGCGTGCGGACCAGGAGGTCCTTCCCGGCTGTCTTGCATGTTAAATATTTCCGCCAGGAACACATTTCATCGTAGAGGCAGAAGTGACTTAATTTATAAAGGAGGCTTTATGGACTTAGAGACGATCGACAGTCGATCAATAAGGGGTGATGATAACAGTATGTAATATCAAGGAACATTAGGTCTCAGGCATGATTTGGGGAGAGATGTAGGGAGTCAGGAACCTTATCATTTGAAAAAGGTCAAGGCCTGGTGGCAGTAAAAATGCCTAAGCAAATAAACCCACACCTGTGAGCCGGGAGAGGCTAAAACTGCTGAATGGAAAGGGCTTTCGATTCTGTGGGGAAATTGCTTTCCCCGGGCAGGGATCGGGGCGCTGTGGGCGCACGCAGCTGCACCGAGACAGGGTCCATTTATTCCTGCTGAGAGCACAGTGGAATGTGCTTCCAAACGCGAGGGCTCCCTGGGACTGAGACACGGGTCCTCCTCTACGCCATTCTGGGGGAGGGTGGCGTGGGGAGGAATGTTTACCCATCTAGTAAATTATTTGGGTTGTATAACTGAAAAAGAAAAACCGAAAAAAAAAAAAAAAAAGAGGAGCACCAAGTTGCAAATTCCATTACCAATAATCATAGCGCATTACTAAACACAAAAATTCTAAGTAATCATTGTCTTTGGAAAACGTTCACAGGCTCGCATGGAACTGCGTGGCCAGCTTTACTACGTAATATACCATTATTCCATTTAGAAAAAGGCAATTCCGCAGATCTTTCCGAGAGTGATGTGTGTGGATACTCCTGGCCTAAGTGCCCCGAAGCAAGCATCTAGAATGTTCTCCGTGTCCCTCCGACAGTAGTGCGATGGTTGAGGAATAGAGAGACTGAATGACGTGTGTGACGAATTTCCTCCTCACTGCCCCGTGGAGGACCAGGCCCTTCGTGTGTGTTTCCAGCATGCTCTAGTCCAACCCGACGCGCCCCGCGCTCCAGCAGACACGGTGCGGCCTCGCGGGAAGGCGAGCTTACCTCCTTGCAGGGTGTACTCGGTCACGGCCCTGCTGAAGACTCCCAGGCCCGCGCCGTTGTAAGCTGCCACCTGGATTTCATACTGTGTCCAGACGATCAGCTCGGTCACCAGGCAGTAGCTGACCTCCGGGCTGGTGATGTTCCGCTGCTGGTGCTCCCCGGGCAGGCCAGCCAGGCGGTACCTGCATCAGAGTGTGGACAGAGGCTGGAACCGGAGCGCGGGTGCACCCGCGGTGATTTCACACAGTCGGAGGGAAACGAAGTCAGTACAAGGGAGGGAAGCCAGAGGTCACCCCAGACAACACCGCATCCTGGCCAACCACTCAAACACGGTGTCACTGAATCTCACGGTGATTATGAGCTCTGGGCAAAATGGAACTGACATTGCAACTGTGTTACGCTTAAGGAAAAATGATAGCTTTTTACGTGTAACTCGTCTGGGGAGCACAGTGGCCTGGCACCAGGAGTTCCAGGCGTGATTCCTATCGGGTGTGGCCGTAAATAGCGATTGTGGAGTGACAGCTTCCCTCCCTTGGTCCTGAAATGTGGGGAAAAGCCGAGAAGCGGGAGGCCTCTTCCATCTAGGGAGTCTAGATTTGTCCGCGCAGGCCCCAGAACCAGAATGGGTGGCTTTCAGTGGCGTCCCCACTTCTAAAACACTGGTCCAATGCTGGGTGGACAAGCTGACTGTCAGGGGGCCTGCGTGGACGAAACTGGTGAAGGGTTCGGCGTATGGTCCCGATGGTGACCAGACGACTGCAGTCATCAGGCTGTGGTGTACACCAAGTGGAATTATTACGGCGCACCTGACACTAACACAGTGCTCTGTGCCGACTGTACCTCAGTGTCCGAGGAGGAAATGTGTGGAACAAACAGAATAATTTTCAGGTTGTATCTGTGTTAAGAAGTGACATACACGACTCGGGACTTAGAAAACGTGTAAATTATGAAATTGCCATTTGTACCACGAGTGGGCTTTTGTGGCGTTATTTGGGGTGGCGAATGTTTTTCACAACTTGGGTTTCAGAGGTGACTTGGTTCCCCAGCGTGGAGCAGGGGGCCGTGAGCCGGGAGTGACCACCTCTGTCATCATGCAGTTCCCAGGGGCTCTAGATCCTGTCCGAGAGGAGGCTCTTGCTCAGGAACACGTGGCTTTGTCTGATGAGAAGGGGAGGGTGAGGGCTGAGGGGACACAGGGCAACAGGACTCTCGATGGCGGGTCAGGGTCCTGCCTGTCACCTGTGCCGGCCACAGGCGGAGCGCCTGGGCACAGAGGGGAAGGCCCAGCAAGGGTGCTGCTGCCGGTGGGGGAGGGGAGAAGAACCCCCAGGATTCAGGCCCTTCAAGGGACAAGAGCACTCTCCAAAGAGCATGATGGCTGAAAATACAGTAGGGAAGCACGGAGATGGCAACGTAAGGTTTTTTGTGAAAATCAGGATTTTCTGAGGGTGGCCTTTTAGCCACAGACCATGTGTGCAGGTGAGGCCCATGTGGTGGAAAAATACACGATCAACGGCAGGCAGCACTGGAGCAGTGAGAAGGCCCGAGGCCGCCTCCCGCCTCCTGCCTGAGAGGGGGGCGGGACACGACAGTGCTCCCCTTTGACGGGCAAAAACTAGAGCTGATGCCTCACACCGCATTTCCGCGTTCCTATGCCATCCACTGCTGACACCTACTGACTCGCTATTCCTTTACTGAACTACCCACATCCCCAGGGGGGGTTAAGTTCATTTATATAACATCATGGCCTTCCAGGCAGCGGCCCACGGGGACACAGGGCTGGTGGCGGAGAACCCGCGAGCCAGATACTCCCACTCCAACTCCCTGTCTACAAAATAAACGGCACCGAGATAGCGAGAGAGTCATTTGGAAGAAGGCATGGATCGGCCCCACACCAGCGCCGGGGTGACCTGGCATGTGAATGGCCAGTACGGCACACATCGGGCATGGCCACTTAAAAACAGCACATTAGTGTGGACCCATCACTATGCCAGACACGGTCCCGGGAAAAGCAGAGGCGTGAGCTCCAGGAGACTTAGGTTGGGAAGAGGACCGATGAGCTGGGCAGCCTCAAGCAAACTCGTAACTTCTCCGAACCTTGGTTTTTAACTCCTGGAAAGGACATAATCATAATGGCCTTTCATCGGGTTGTTGCGAGAATAAAACCAAACAATGGACGCAAAGGAGACATGACGGGGCGAGGCACGCCGTAATTATTTCTGGTTTTGAGAAAACACCGCTCCTTCAGGAAGCGTGCGAAGCCTGCATGAGCCGTATCTCCCGGACCCTTGTTTATAGGATCGTGCAAAACAGACCCGGGGATTCATGTCCTGGGAGCGGCCGCTCTCCTCTCCTTCCGGCAGCAGGCAGGTTGGTCCATTCTGACCCGTGGCTCTGGTGCCTTTGTAACGTTCACAGGATGTCTGGGAAGGTCACAATTAATACCAGACGCGCGGGGCACTGCCCTCTCACTGGTGGGATACGTTGCCTGGGAGACTGTCTCACGCAGAACAAGATCATTTTTTTTATATGGAAATAAACAGGAGGATGGTTTTAAAGGACATAACCCCTGTGCTGCTATCAAAAAAGCGCCCTGCCCATTATTATAAATATTTTATTGCTGTGCACACATCCTAACTACTTCTTACGGCCAGAGCCACAGCGGTGATTTATTTCCATTTTGTTCTTCCGTGGACTGTGCTGCAGCTCTGACACACAGTCCTGTGCCCTGGAGGATACACACTTGCAAACAGAGCTGATTTGCAGACCAGAGGATTATTCAGAAATGTTTCCCAGCAAATTCGTTTTGGCACGGGTCTTTAATTCCTGAAAACTTTGATACTCACAGGCCTTGGGTAGCACATCCTCATTTTGGGACTTTCTCGATTTAAACCCCTTCAAATACAGAGGCCCTCCTTCCCAGCACTCGATTCTCCTGAAACCATCATGAAAATCCTTTTAACAGCGGTAATCCCACAAAATAGAGAAATGTACAGCCCCCGACGGGGCCTGGTAACATCAGAAGGGCGCGATTATTAAACCCCACAGCCTGAGCTGGGTTCTGTGGGCTGACTTTTAAAGTCCTTACTTGGCAGCTGGCGCCAGAGGAACGTCCTCCGTGTGCTCAAGGAAAGACAGAGGCGGCCGGGAGGACAAGCATGTGAAGGGCCGGGCGGAGGCCAAGGAAATGAGTTTCATTAGCTCATGAGCATGGGACGAGAGTGACAGGTGCAGTGGGGGCCGAGCGGCACAAACGGGCAGGAGACCTGGGCCTGCGTGCAGCGGAGGGTGGGGGCAGCTTGTTTTTCTGGAGGCATCTGGGAACTCCTCTGAGCCCAGAGGTGCCCCCACGCCAGGTCTCTTGTTGGAAGGGGGAAGACGTTGTGGGGAGAGTGACCAGAGGGGCCCTGAGTGTCGATTCCAGTCCTCCAGCCCCCGTGTGCCCCTGGGGGCACCATTTAAACCACTTCAGGCGGTTAATGGCCTAGCTTATGTTTAGAGGACAATTCAAGCACTTGAGGAAGACCTGAGAATAGCAGCAAACTGTTGGTGACTGGCTAATTATACGTGCATGTGGGTAAAGGTGCTGATTACATAAATCTACACAGGAAGGAAAGGTCCTCCATACATTCATAACTTCTTACGTTTGCCTAAGAAATGACATTTAGCCCCCGAGACCTTTGTTAACCCGTATTTTCTGATCACACGCTCAGAATGGGCACCACAGGCTGGGCACTGGGAGGAAGGGAGAGACGGGCGCCCGCCGGGGAGGCTGGGGAGAAAGACAAAGTGCACGCCGGCGAACAAACCGTCCGTGGCTGTACCGTCTGCTGGACGCGATTTCAATAATCACCCTTTAAAACTGCTTTTCTTTTTCCTGTTCGCTACTGTGTTGACAAACGGCTACAATTATCACATTTGGTGCAATTTCAAAACTAGCAGTAGTTTTGGCAAAAGAGGTTCCTTGTCTCAAACCCAGCCAAGTGCTGGTAGAGTCCCCTCAACATCCGTAGAAGCCTGACCACCCTACAAGGCAGAGAGAGCAAGCTGGCCACCCTTTGGGCCATGTCTGGCCTGCAGATGTATGAGCTCGGCCTGCACTGTGTTCCAAAACGTGCTGGCTTCATTTCCAACATTTGGAAACTGTGCGATCACATGTAAAAAGGTAGATTTTACAACATTTCTTTGACGCTCGAAAGCCTGGCAATTCTGAACAAGGTACTAGCCAGCATGGTAACGACTGGCTAATAATTAGGTCGGTTGCATTACTATTAATTAAAAATTGTTATAGCAGATAATGCGTGGCCCTCGATTTACGATGGATAGTACACCTTGACCCCAATACAGAACGTCCCCCCTTCACTCTTCTACCCAAACGTCACCGTCGAGCCTGGTTCTCGTGCGTACACGCCAAGGTTGGCTACGCAGACGCTCTCTGTGAGGCCACCCCCAGCAAAACAGGGCCCTGACTCTTCCTAGCGATGGCCTCCAAGTGGCCAAGCACAGGCTACTCGCCTGAGGATGTACCCGCGCAGGACCCCGTTGTGCTCTGTCTCCGGGGGCGGCTGCCACTGGACCATGATGGACTGATTGGTACGCCCGCTGGCCACGATGTTCTTCGGGGGAGCGCTGGGCGGCTCTTCGGGTAACATCAGCCTAGACACAAAACACGGGCAGGGAGGGAGAGGTCAGCTTCCGAAACAAAGGATCCCCATCTGCACTCTGTCTCGCCGAATCGGGAGCCCAACGACTTTACGGAAATCGAGGGATGAACCAAACCAAGCACGCAGCTGACCCCGCCGGCAGGACGTGCAGGAAGCAGGTAGGCGGAGGGGATGTAATAGAAAGCCAGCTAAGCCGGCACCAGGGAGACGCAGCAGGTGACCTTATTCTGCCTGAAGAACCCAGAGCACCTCCACCGTGGGAAGGGATTACAAGGCTGAGTGGGCCAGTCTGCAGGCCTGCGGCCCGAGACTCCTTCCATGTCGCTTCTCCTTGGGCTCTTTCAGTATTTCTCGAATCACAGTCCCACGTTTTGAAAAAAGTCATTTAGATCTCCATTGCGCCACAACGCGGGCCCCGCGAACGCTCGGGCGGGCTGGGGAGGGCCCGCTGAGATGTGTGGACGGGAGGGGGCCATTCTCCCAGGTCACTTCTGAATGGGCTCCCACAGCGGTCGCCCCAGGGCTGGGGGAGCGGCAGGGCCACTCGGGGACGCGACGTGCCTGGCCCGGGTGTACTCGTCATGATGGCGGTCGGGGTAGAGGTGGGGCGCGGGACACCGTCAGCCGCGCACTGGATGTATACAGAGGCCTGTGTGATCGGGGACGGCCTGTGTCGGCCCCACCCGGGCACCACGGAAGTCTGAGAAACTTCCCTCGGAGCGATTAGGGAGAACCCTGTTAGGCCCATCCACCGGGGCCTGCGTTTCTCTCTCGGTTACAGTCCTTGCTGCGCACGCTGTGGCCAACCTCACTAAGGGGGGAGGGTGGTTGGTTCCTTGGATCTATTTGCTCCTCCTAACTGGGTGCTCTGTGTCGTGTCCAGGCCCAAGCTGCCCCTCGCCACCACCGAGGGCCGCGCACTCACACACCTGCTCGTCTCTGCGCTGTACTGACCCTTGCCCACTTGATTCACGGCGCACACCCTGAACTGATAGGTGCGAGCTGGAGTCAGGCCGCTCACGGTGACGCGTGTCATCTCGGGGCCGACGTTTGACAGATGTACTTTCCACGGAGAGTCTGAAAGAATGAGCGAAACGAATTCAGAACCCTATGAGCACACGTCTGAATGATAACAAGTGAATGCGAAATGCGTCCCCATAAAGTTCTCTCATCTGCTTTCCTGGGCAGATGGACTGGTCGCCCCCATTTGACGGAAGCGGAAACCAAGGCTCGTGGCCACATGGCGAGCAGCCCGTAGCCGGTGGGCCTGGCGTTATACTTGGGGCCCACTCCAAGCGCCGTGTACCTCCCACCATCCCCCACGCTGCTGTCAACAAGTGAAGGAATTCTATTGCTCAACCTGCATGTGGCAGTTTAAACGGAACCAAAATATTCCTCGTTCCTGCATTCTCCGTTAACTCACACGGTTAGGCAGATTGCAGATTTGTCTCCCAGAAAAGGATGCCGCACATGTTACCAAATGATAAATAAAAACTATATTCATTAACATTTTAATAAAAGAGGAAATGAGCATGATAAAGACAGATGGGCTGTGCATTTTGCAACCCATCTGCGTGGCGGCCCATCACAGTGCCGCACCCCTGAGTGGCTTTGGCTGGAGACAGGCGTAATGCAATTTGCAGCGAGTTCGGGATATCTTTGCGCCCAGCCTTCCGGCAGGTGTGCAAGAGCGACTCCGTCAGCCAAATGCACTCTTGCCTGCAAGGCTTCGGAGGATTCTGCTGGGTGCCCACACCTTTGTAGGTTTTTTTTTTTTTTGCAGAGTTTTTAACATGCTTTTTGGCCCGATCGTGTCACAGAATGATGCCCTGGAATGAACACGACCTGGCAGTGAGTCTGAACACCCACCGGCGCTTCTCGTTTGGAATTGTTCGGACGCCAGAACTGCATTTCCAAGTCATCAGTGAAGTGAAAACGGGGTGGGGCGGGGGTTCTCCTGGAGATCAAACTGTGTGTCTCATTCCTCGGAAGAGGTGGTAAAACCCCTCTCGCCCACGCTGGAGATGGTCAGAGAGGAGAGGCGTGACCTCCACGGCGGCGGCAGGCGACGCTCAGACTGCTGGCACTCCCGGCTGTGGGCACACTCCCCGCACCAAGCAAGAACCCAAGGACCATTACTCTCAGGACTCACAAGTCCGTGCCGGGAGCTCATCAGAAATGCAGGCTGGGTCCTGGGGAGTCACCAAGAAGTAGCCACAAACTGCTTCGTGATGAAATGAGGGTCTCCAGCGCAGCCCGGGGGGACTCTCGCACTGAGCCGTCTACCGCTAGCTGGAGCGAGCGGACGCCTCAGCCACAAAGTTAGGCTGTTCTGCAGCACGATGCCAGTTGGGCTACAGAGGCTGAATCTTTTTAATTATTTCAAATAAAGCTGCTTCCAAAAATGGTTTTCTGGGAACGCGGTCCTCACCACCAGCTGGGCATTTCAGTGTTCTTGGCCTTTGATGCTCAGTGGTATAGGTATTACACGCCTGATGAGGGTGCCCCTCACTTTATGTTTCCTTAAAACTGCCACATGTGCGTCCCCAATGCACCGATTTCCCTTTTTGCTTTGGGAATCTGAGCCCCTTCCAGAAACACCAAACCGCTCATGGTGATCTGGTTCGCAAAACAGGCTCCCTGACAGAAAAGAGCCATTTGTCCACGTGGCCCACGGAAGAGCCTTCCCTCGCGTCCATGTAACTGGACTTGCTTGCGGGGAGCGGGGCCTGTCCCTGCCATATCATACTCCAGTGGAGACAGTTTTCATTCTGAAGACAGCAGACGCACAGTGGCCACCGCTCATCCACGTACAGTTGTTTACTGCTGTTGGGAGTTTCTTCCGTCAAAACGGTGGGGGGGGGGGCAAGTCAAAACCACAGTGAGATCCAGCTGGCACCCACTGGGATGGCCACTCTACAGAAAGCAGAGAATGGCACGTGTGGGAGAGGATAGAGAGAGGCTGGGACTTGCGTGCGCTGTCGGCGGGAACGTAAACCTGTGCACCTGCTGGAGAAGACGGTATGGAGGTTTCTCTAAAGACTAAAAATAGCACTGCCATTTGATCCAGCCATTCCACTTCGACATGTGCCCCAAAGAGCTGAAAGGAGGGGCTCAAAGAGATATTTGCTATGAACCCGTGTTCACAGCAGTATTCACAACAACCAAAAGGTAGAAGCAGCCCTAGTGTCCACGGATGGATGGATGGATGGACGAAGCGTGGTTTCTCCAAGCCGTGAAATACTACTCAGCCTTGATTAAAAAAAAAAAAAGAAAAGAAATTCCGACACACACTCTAACATGGTTAAGCCTTGAAAATAAGGCAGTCACGGCGGGACAGACAGTGTAGGATTCCACTTACATGAGGTCCCTGGAGGTTGGATTCGCAGACACAGGGTTAAATGGCAGCTCTCGGGGTTGGGCGGGGGGAGACGGGGAGTCACATTCAGTGAGTACAGGGTTCCGGTTTTGCCAGATGAAAAGATTCTGGAGATCGGCGTACACCATGAGTGTACACTAGCATTTAAAACTGGTTAAGATGGTAGATTCTATGTTATGCATATATTACCGCAATTAAACATTCGTTTACATGGTGAAAAAAATGGGGAAATAACACAACTCCGGAGACGGTCACTGGTGAGATAAGAGACGGACACTGATGCCTCCAGAACAAAGCCCGGCCCACAGTGGACCCCGTGCTGGACGTTCTGTCCCCCCCCCCCCCGACTGTCGCCGTCGTCCCTCCCCACCTTCCCCTCCCTGTTCCGTGCCCCCGACGACCTGCCTGGCAGGACTGGGCTCGTCCTTACTGACGGGGAGATCGCCCTGCTCTGCTCACGGGGCAGCTCTAGGCCGCCTCTCTTTCTGGGCCCTGCAGCTCCCCTTGCCTCCGTGTCCTGAGTCACAAGGCTTCAGCCCTGGGCTCCCGGGACACCTGGGCAGACCTTCCCTTTGGAATCTTCTTCCCCATTCTAATTCGAGAGTGCCGCTTGCCTCCTGCGGGGCCCCTGATGACGCGGTGCTCAATACAACGTCCCTTCTTCTCTCTCTTCCCGAAGAAGCCCGTGTCTGTAAGCGAACGGCTCACCTGCTCGGTCAGGTACAGAGTATGGCAGCAAGTTCAGAAAGTGGCAGAGTCAGAAGGATGATGGGGGAGCCCGCAGACTGAGATGGTGAGTGTCAGCATGGGGGGGGGGGTGGCAGAGAGCACCTGCCACCTTGCCCACCCCACATGCCCTCCCTCCCGGATTCTGCCCGGTGGTATCTGCTGCCCAGTACCCCGGGGCTCCCCTCCGTCCTCTGGCTGCCTCTACCGAACTTTTTATTTATTCTTTCCTCTCTCCCTACTAGAAGATAAAAGGTCTGGCAGGAAGAGAGATTAAACTGAGCACTGATACAAACGAACCCGATCCATCTCAGGGGCACTCTGATTTGTACCAAAAAAAAAAAAAAATAGTAGTTTGGGAAGGATTTGCTCATTCACCAGCCTCTGAGCTGCAAGCTTGCTGAGACTGTTAAACTTTAAATACCAAGTCTGTTCCTGACAATCTATAAGCAAAATCCCTTTAAAAGATTCTCCTCTTGGCTCTCAGAAAAAAGCACAAGATGCCATCAGAGGGGCTGGAATATAGAAGATTCTTTTGATAAAAGGAAACCATCCCATAAAAGTTTCAGGAGCTTTTTCCCTCCCCTTCAGGGATGCCTCCTGCTCCTCTGATCTAGAAGCCTATGGAATTGGAGTCTTCCCCAGTCGGGCTATTAAACAAACCTCTGCTCCACGCGGGCATCGCTACTCTTTCTGTTAGCTTCAAGTGCCCGGAATCCACAAGGAGTTAATCACTCCCTCGCCCTGTCTATTGGTGAAAAAGCTGGTGGTTTTCAATCCTCACAAATGTACTGGGAGTTTTCTCCAATAAATAAAGAACATTATCATGTTCTCAATTAAAGGTATCTTAGGAAGGGAAATACTTTTTCAAACGAAATTCTAATTGCCGAAAGGACCATTATTATTATTAATGCCCTGTGCCTCTATGGCAGCTTGCAGTCTGAAAGTGTGTTCGCATCTGTGAGCCCATGAATCTTCTTAGGGAGGAGGTATTCTCTCATCTCTGGGAAGCCAAGACTCAGAGAGGTCTAAACAACTCGCCCCAAACCTTACAGGCTGTCACTTCCCAGACTTGGGGACGGATTGAACATCATGAAAAGCGGAGTAGCAAGGTCTCCAGCGTCTCCTTGGGAGAGGCAGTGGGAAGTACCCAGCAATGGCCAGGCACCCATGACACTCACACACACACACACACACACACACACACAACCGAGGAGAACGCACAAAGCCAAAAGCCGAATGCAAATTCATTCCAGCCTCTGGGCAATCAAGGAGATGCAGGAACGGATTAAATGACACCACAGGGAAGCAATCAGCCAAGCCCAGGACCTGGGCCATTCTGCAGGACACATGCCCTGCCCTCTGCACCGAGCAAGAGCAGGGGAAAGGGGGGTGGGGCTCTTGGTGATGAATCAATGGATGGACATTGTTTGGATCTGATTCTGGGATTTTGGGATTCTTTTGGGATTCAAAAGAATCAAATATGAAAAGTCATTTTAAAAAAAGCATTTGAAGATGACACAAAGAAATGAAAATACATTCCATGCTCATGGGTTGGAAGAACAAATACTGTTAAAATGTCTATACTACCCAAAGCAATCTATACATCTAACGCAATCCCACCAGCATTTTTCACAGAGCTAGAACAAACAACCCTAAAATCTGTACGGAACCACCTAAGTCCCCGAAGAGCCAAAGCAATCTTGAAAAAGCAAAGCAAAGCTGGAGACATCACATTTCTGGAACTCAAGGTATTATTACGAAGCTGTAGTGATCACGACAGTATGGTACCGGCACAAAAATAGACACATAGATCAAGAGAACAGAACAGAAAACCCCAAAATGAACCCACAACTAGATGGTCAGGTGATCTTTGACAAAGCAGGAAAGACCATCCAAAGGAAAAAAGACAGGCTCTTCAACAAATGGTGTTGGGAAAACTGGACACAGCATGCAAAAGAATGAAACTGGACCACTGTCTCACACCATACACAAAAATAAACTCAAAATGGAGTGAAGACCTAAATGTGAGGCAGGTAACCGTTAAAATCCTAGAGGAGAACACAGGCAACAGCCTCTTTGACCTTGGCAGCAGCAACTTCTTACTTGACAAGTCTCTGGAGGTGAGGGAAACAAAAGCATAAATGAACTATTGGGACCTCATCAAGATAAAAACCTTCTGCACAGCAGAGGAAACAATCAGCAGAACTAAAAGGCAAGTGATGGAATGGGAGAAGGTATTTGCAAATGACGTATCTGATAAAGGGTTAGTATCCAAAACCTATAAAGAACATATAAAACTCAACACTCCCCCAAAAAAATCCAGTTAGAAAATGGGCAGATGACATGAACAGACATTTTTTCAAAGAAGACATCTAGATGGTTAAGAGACATATGAAAAGATGCTCAACATCACTCATCAACAGAGAAATACAAATCAAAACCACAATGAGATAACACCTCACATCTGTCAGAATGGCTAAAATAACAACTCAGGCAACAACAGATGCTGGTGAGGATGCGGAGAAAAGGAACTCCGTCACACTGTGGATGGGAATGCAAACTGGTGCAGCCACTCTGGAGAACAGTATGGAGGTTCCTCAAAAGTTAAAAATAGAACTGATTAATGATCTAGCAATTTTACTACTAGGTATTTACCCAAAGGATACAAAAACACTGATTCAAAGGGATATATGCACCCCAACATTTATAGCGGCATTATCTATAATAGCCAGATTATGGAAAAAGCCCAAAGGTCTATTGATTGATGAGTGGAAAAAGAAGATATGGTATATATATGTACAATGGAATATTACTCAGCCATAAAAAAGAATGAAATCTTGCCATTTGCAATGGTGTGGATGGAGCTAGAAGCATAAGCTAAGTGAAATAAGTCAGTGAGAGACAAATGCCATATGACTTGACTCACATGTGGAATTTAAGAAACAAAATAAAGAAACCGAGAGATGGGGGAGAGAAAAATCAAGAAACAGGCTCGTAACTGTAGAGAAAAATCCAAGGGTTGATAGAGGGAGGAGAGTGGGGGATGGGCTAGATGGGTGATGGGATTAGGAGGGCACTTGTGATGAGCACCGGGGGTTGTATGTAAGTGATGAGAATCACTAAATTCTACACCTGAAACTAATATTACACTTTATGTTAACTAACTGGAATTTAAAGACACACATTTAAGAAAAGCAATTAGAAATTTTTAAATATGGACTGAGTATAAGATGATATTAAGGATTACCATTAATGGTGTTGGGTGTGATGTCCTTTACGTGAGCTATTTACTGAATCAATTACGGTTGAAATGACATATTGTTTGGGATTTTCTTAAAAAACACTCTAGCAAAACAGAGAAAGAAAAAAGGTGGGGACTTGATGAAACAAATATGGTAATTTGTTAATGGTACTGAAAGTGAACACATGAATGAATATCTTGTACCTTTGTGTATATGTAGCACTTTTCCTAATAAGAAGTTTCTAGAAAGTGACTACTTTGTCACAACATTGCCAGCACTGAGCACTGCGATCGTCTTGAGAGATATATTTGGTAGATGAAAAATGTGATTTCACTGATGTTTTGCCTTGTAGTTTTTCATATTATGAGAATGCGCACTCTTGCATTAAAACAACTTCCCCTAGGTCACGGAGCAAGCTAAGTGGAAGAATTAAGATGCAAATTTTATTATTTGCCTAATTCTAATTCCAGCGCTGTTTTGGCTGCACCAGTCTGCATACTGTGTCTCCTAAAATATAGGCTTTAGGCTAGAATAAGAATGGCTACCCTTTTAAGTAGCCAGCCGCAAGATGAACTTCACCAGAATCCGTTTCGCTTGCTGTCAGATCCTGAGCACGTACAAGAGGGCCCCACGTGTAGCAGGAACCCACAACTGCACGTTCAGTGACAGCACCTGGCATGTCCTGGGCACTCTGTGACTCTGTGCACACACTGAACCTTCCCAGTAACCTCGGGGCATTTATGATTTTCCTCATGTTCATATGAGAAAAGGAGGTGCTGGACCACAGACTGCAGTCTGGTCCTTCCATCTTGGCAGAAACTTCCAGAGAGAGGCAACTTTGTTCTTTTGATGTCTCTCTACTGGTCATGATGAGTGTGAAAGCTCGCAAGTCACGGGCTTGGTCACAGAGATGACCCAGAAGCGGAGCCATGCTCTTGGCCCAAAGCCTTCGAGGGTTCGGCCATGTGGCTCTCCTTCCCCACACCTGGCTGTTTAGACGCTGAATGGAAGTTCTCTGGGCTTCTTACTAAGTAAGGTACCGCACTCTCGGGATGGGGGCTCAGAAGAAGGTGCACTTCCCGGTGGTTAAAGCTTTAGCCTCTCCAGCACCAACAGCGATAAGGTGCGTTGATGGTGCCCCCGTGACATGAAGGGAAAGGAATGGCACTATGCCTCATGCTCTTCCTTCCGGAACCTCAGAAGGCTGGTCTAATCTCCAAAAAACATCCACAAATCCCAACCCACTGACGTCCCACAAAACACCTGAGCATCAGTCCTCAAGGACGTGGAGGTCGTCACAAGTCTGAGAAACTGTCCCGCTAAGAGGAGCCTAAAGAGACACAGTGGCTAACTGCGGTGTGGTGGCCCGGACGGGGTCCTGGGACAGAAGAAAGACATTTGTGAAGACCTGAGGGAATCCCGAACAAAAAGCATGGACTTACGGTAACGATAACAAGTCAATACTGGTCCATGAGTTGTGACGCGGGCACCACGGGGATGTTCCTGATAGGGGGAACTGGGTGTGGGGCTTTTGGAAATCCTCCCTCTTCACAATGATTCTGGAAACCTAAAACTGCTCTAAAATAAACCGCGAGAGAAGAAAAGGCCTGTCAGCGGGTCGGTGAGGACCGGGAAGGAGAGGGCAAGCTGTGACACGCAGAGTGGGACCCGCGTGGGAAGGCCCCGAGCTGTGAGTTCACACGGCGGGGAGGGGGGTGGCCGACGGCAGACAGAGAGCCTTTGCATAGCGGAGTTTCAAGCCTCTGCGATCGTTCCTGATGCTGGAGCCCCGGAGGACGGGCTGTCCCAGACGTGGCGCACTGGCATCTCTCAGTGTCTGGGGGGTCTGCTGGCTTTGGGGGCTAGTGACAGCAAGGGGCTGGGTCCCCCACAGCTGTAAACAGTCGTCACTGAATGCCCGCAGGGTAGGAGGCTAGCGTCAGCTCTGGGAGGCAGAAGGACAGAGGGACCGTGAGCTTGGCCTGCACCTGCACTGGCCCTGCCCAAGGCCCTGTCAGTTTTGAGTAGATTACTTTAACAAGGGCTCCAAAATTACTGGGCCATACGAAACCTGAGACCACCCAGGGACGCTTATGCCCATGAAGTAACAAAGAGGCAGGAAAAAAATATATGCATAAAATATGTGCTATGGTAATTGTATCTAAATTATATATACATATATAAATTATTTATATAATTATACATGCATATGTAAATTATATATAAGTCACATACAAATTATACATACACATATAAATTATTTATATACTTATATACACATATAAGATATATAATTATATATAAATTATATGTACATATAAGTTATACATAAAATATATATGCATGTATATTATAATTATATATGTATATATGAATTACAGATATAATTACATATAAATTATATCTATAAATGATTTATATATATAAAAAACATCACAGAAAATACAAATTCATTAACAAAAAATCTGGAAAATCGAGTAAGAGGAGAAAATGAAACAAAATAGGCATAGATCCATTCTACAGTTTTCAAAACTGTTTTCATGATTTTTCGAGTGCTTTGTGCAATTGGTTCCAAGTTTCCGGACTAGTCTGCCCTACGTGTCAGTGTCCAGCCCACCGAGTTGGGGACTGAGTGTGGCGGGAGCTCCCATTTGCTCCTACACTGAAGTCCCCGTCGTCCCGGGAACACAGAAGCGCGGTCTCAGGGCCTGGACAACGACTGATGACTGAGTCAGTGTCCCTGCAGGGGGGCCGCCCGGGGCCGAGTGAGTCGGCGCTCCGGGCCCCTCTCCCACTGGGGAGGCAAGCGCGCCGGGCGCTGCGGAGCGGTCTCTCTGGGCCTGGTGGAGCCCCTGTGGAAGGTGGGGAGACGCACGGGTGCTCGCCGCCCCTGCGGACGTTAGGAAGGCTCGTGCGGGGCTCTGCGTAGCACCTGTCACCTAACGGCAGGGCTTGAATCAGCGGGGACGCCGCAGCGTCCCATCTGTGCTGGCCGGTGGGGAATCTGCAGCACGGGCCGTGCTCTCGAAAGGACACGACCAGGTCCTCGGGATGGACGGGACCCCATTGAGGTGGCACACGTCCAGCACAGGTGTGAACAAACGCTGTGACTCGGGCCTGCTGTGGCGACCCCGGGAGATAAGGCTGAGTCTCGGGAGGCGATGGCCATAATCTGCCAGGCTTGGCGGGGGCGGAAAGAGACAGACCCAAGTCGGGGAACCTCACCGGCCCGGGAGGGGGCGGCAAGCAGGCGGCTAGTTCCTACCTAGGACAAAACCGCAAGCAGCAGACAGGTGAAGGGCGGTTTGGGTCCCCGCCCCGGGGACGGCTTTCTCCGTGTAGACGTCTCCCGAGAAACAAGCAATCGTGCGGGGCCGGAGGGAAAATGCACCGAGTTTGGCCGTCAAAGTTACGAACAAAAGCACTGAGCATCTGGGAAATAAGTGCAGCTCCCTCCCCCCACTAGGAATGTGGCCAAAGTGAAGCCGGGAAAGGCTTTGGGACCTTACATGGTTCACGTCTGAGGGCCTGGGGCCTCTGAACGGTGGTGAGACTACAAATGAGCCTGAGGCTTGGGTCCACAAGGGGACACACACTCCTGGGGAGGCTGTGGGCCCCGAGCTGGAGAAGCCATTTGCTTTAGAGAAGTGGAAACAAGGCAAGGAGGCTGGAAGCAGGGATTGGAGAAATCCAGAAGCATAGGGGGAACTGGGCTGTGGTCAGTCACACCTCGGAGACAGTTCAAACGCTGGCTGGCAGGGTGGAAGAGGGGGCCCTTTCCGCATAAAAGGGGGACCCAGCTTTAGGGAAGACACCTCGTGGGGCTACTCGTATTCTGCACCTCAGTGGTCACCAGGGGCAAACCTGTGCAGGAACTTACATCAGTGGGTGGGAGAGGCCTGGGAAGGCCCCCCCCGCCCTGCAAGGCGAGGACCAGCAGGGGCTGTGCGAGCCTCCGTGGGCTCCCTGCCGACCTCTACATCTTGCGGAGCGGAGAGAGAGAGAGCCCCCAACCCTCCACCTCGGCCTCTCTCTGGGCCTGTGGCACAGCAAGATGACAAAATCAGCAAATATCTGTGACCCGCTCTGTCTTCCTGCATGGATTTTGAAACAGGAGCAAATGCCATCAACGTGAGGTTCAATATGCAAAAGCCCAAAGAAAAGTGAGCGGGGCCCGAAAATACTTGCTGACGACTCTGAGGCTATTAGAAAATACCTGTATGAGCTATGTTTCACAGACAGCATTAAAACGATGTGAGGCACAGAGAACAGAGTCTCTGCAATTTCGGCGAGCAACACAGCACACAGCCGTCAGCTTTTAAGCACATAAGAGCAAGTGGGGAGGAAGATGTTTAACACACTGTGTGGTGACAGTCAGCAGCCGCTTTCACATGGAAGCCAATGAGCTCGCGCAGAAGGCGTGCAAGACAGCTGCCGGGCCACCTGAAGAGACTCTGTGGCCGCAGAAGAATGAGCTGAGCCACACGGCTTAGAGATTCTTTCTGTGAAGTTAGAGGGACCCTTATGCCTCCCCCAAAGATGCTGGGAGGGGGTCCACGACAGGCCCCAGGCCCCAGGGAATGTTCTCCAAAAGCTAGTCTTAGACCAGCCGTTGATGTGAGATGCCCTGCTTAAGAAAGCTGTGGCCACCAGAATGTTCCATGCTCAAGAAATAACACATTGCCTGTGGGAAATTGCCCCCTGGACTCCAAACATCGTCTCAAACTCAGCATGCTCTGGCCAGACCAGCGCCTCAGGGCGGGCTTGCAGCTCCCCGGCCCAGGCCCTGGGTTCCCAGCCATCTCTGACCCCCTTCCTTCCAGGGAATTCAGCCATCAGTTCAGAAAAAGCAACCTTCCTGCTCTCCCCCACTGCCTTTGCCCCTCACACCACTGCCAGGTCCATCCGCCAGCTTCTAGGTGCGTTCACACGGTGTTGCTCAATGACCTTGTATGGCTCTCTGTGGTTTAGGACTTTCATCTAGCAGCACCAGGTCTGTCTGTGTGCGGTGTGTGTGTGTGTCTGTGTGTGTGTGTGTGTGTGTTATGTGCATACATGTGTATAGTGGGGGAGGTCTGCTTTCATTGGTTTTAAAGTTCATTTATTTATTTTGAGACAGAGAGAAAGTGAGAGAGCGCACGAGCAAGGGCAGAGCAGAGAAAGAGAAAGAGAGAGAATCTGAAGCAGGTTCCACATGGAGCCTGATGTGGGGCTCAAACTCACAAACTGTGAGGTCACGACCTGAGCCCAAACATGAATCAGATACTTAACCAACTGAGGCACCCAGGTGCCCCTGGAGGTCTGTTGCTTTTAAAGAAGAATTGAACATCGTAAGTGAAAATACACATAACACTGGATATAAAATGAAAATAAAAAACAAGTCCCAAATCACTAAAGGGGAGAAGACAGATGTTCGGAGCACAGAATGACTTAGGTATGTCAGCTACGCACTCAGTTTAGCTCTGGGCTTCCTAGAGACCAAAGGAAAAGCACCATGCTGGATGGCAGAGCTTGAAAAGAAAGCTGTGGAATCTTTCAGAAGAAACAAGCATCTTCTTCATGGCAGAGACGCCGGCCACAATGATGACCCTGCCCGAGACACAGCGAGAGACGGGGAAGACCCTCACATTTCTTCTAGCACGTCTTGAGCAAAGAGCAAGTACAGCATTACCTTATGGAAGACAGTGTTCCTTTCCAAGTTAAGGAAAAATACATTAACTTCGACCTCGAGGTTCAGGGACCTCACTTGGTGATGGTGACCAAGTCCCCCACCATGTCACCTCTGAAAGGTGCACGGAGGGCAGTCCCCTGGGAATTCGTGTCAGGGCCATGGAGCTGAGGGATGCTCGTATGAGGAAGCTGAAGGGCATTGCTAAATGGAATATTGTTAATTTAGGAATAATTGGCTTAGAAAGAATAAATTTCCATAAACATTTAAAAAACCATAAGAACCACGAATGGGAGAAGGAATGTCTTAAATGATGAAAACCTTGTTTCAAATCAATATCATATTCATTTACATGAATTTCAGGAATAGGCAAAACTAACACATGGAGAAGGAGGGCCTGCCGAGTGCTTGCCCTTCAGGAGGAGGAAGGAGGGAGAAGGGTCACGAGGGAACCTTCCGGCCTGTGGAAACATTTCGTGTCTTATTTGCGGTATGAGCTATGTGCTGTGTGTATATTTGTAAAACCCACTTAAGATCTCTGCATTTCATGATATGTAAATTATGTATCAATAAGCAACCAAAAATCAATATCAAGCATAACAGTAAAACCCTGGTAGACATTCCACTGAGATCAGAGAATGGACAAGAGGCACTACTGTGCTGATTATTCTTTTAAATTATTCTGACTAACCTTGTAAGATTTATTTTATTTTATTTTATTTTATTTTCATTTCAGAGGGAGAAAGGGAGACAGCATAAGCGGGGGAGAGGAGCAGAGGGAAAGAGAATCTCAACCAGGCTCTATGCTATGTGCGGAGGACGAGGCGGGGCTCGAACCCATGACCCTGGGATCATGACTTGAGCTGAAATCAAGAGTTGGATGTGGAACTGACTGAGCCACCCAGGCACCCCTCCCTTGTCAGATTTATTTTTAAAGGAAACAATAAGTTTTTATTATATGGAAAAGATATGATTGCCTACCTTGAAAACAAAGAGGATCAATGGGAAAATGATTAGAGTAATAAGAGAATACGGAAAGTGGCTGAATGGAAAACAAATACCCAGACTCCAGAGCCACTGCCGTAGCACAACAATTTAGAACGAGCTACAAGATGGGAGAGAAAGGAAATCCTACTCTCAGTAGCAGGAAGATGGAATCTTAGGGTAACTTCAACAAAAAAGTGTCAAACCAATGGGTGCAAACCTGCAAACTTCCCCACGTGATACAAAGAGCTAACGAAACGGAGAAGCATGTTATTTTCTGGATGGGAAGACAGAATCTGCAAGAAGTCAGTTCTCATAAAACTTATCATAGGCTTAACGTCACTAAGAAGTCAACGGGACTATTTTTGAAACCTGACAAAATAATTCCATTTTTTTAAAGAAAAATAAACGGGTGACAAGAACTAGCAAAAATCTGAAAAGATGAAGGCACTTGCTTTATCAGCGATTAATACACATTTTGGAACTAAAACAATTAAAATATAAAGCAGGCAGAAAACCAGATGATGAATCGATGGATCCAAATAAACGCTAAACAGACTTTTATATAAACAGGGCCTCTTAATATACAAAAAGGCAAAAGATTCATAAATAAACGGATTATTCAATGAATTGTGTTGGGAAAATGAGGGTCATTTGGAAAAAATAAAAATCGTAAGTCAGAACTGACATCTAAGTTTCAGATGAGGTTTTAAGAGTTAAATGTGTAAAAAAGTAAAGCTTTAAAAACCAGATGAGAACTTAGAAGAACATATATTTTATGCTTACTAGTGTTGAAGTATCCAAACATAAAGGCAGCAAAATAAATCATAAAGGAAAATATCAATAGATTTAACTACATAGAAATCAAATACTTCCGTATGTCAAAAAGTAACACACAAAAATTAAGAGTAAAAAGTAAATTGAGAAAGTACGTGTCACAAATGACAGAAAAGACCCTAAGGCTTTGATACAAAAATAGAGGAAAAGAAACTGACAGATCATAGAGAGGAAGTACAGAAAGCCAAGGAACTCAGAAAAATGTGTTCAGGACGATCAGTCAAGAAAGAAACGCAAAGTAAAAATCCTCTGAATGAAAACAGAGAAGATCTTTGCAAACTTAGGAAAAATATTCTTAAGAGTTTCCTTGTAGATATTTTCATGTGTCGGTGTCCTGCCTTTGCTGGTGCCCTAAGGGCCTGGTGTGCCTACTGGGTGATTCCATATGGCTGCTAGTGCTGCTGGGGCAGGAGACCGGGGACAGCGCCCCCCAACCCCAGGGGGAGATCGGAAACAGCACCCCCCCCCCAGATGAGGAGATCTGGGACCAGAGTCCCCCAGAGAGGAGACCTGGGGACAGCTCCCCTCCCAGAGGGAGAGACAGGGGACGCTGCTGAGAGGAGATGCTACAAGGGAGTTGGCCGGAGACAGAAGGGCAGGAACGGGGAGAGAATTCCAGGCAGGCTGAGCGAGGGGCAGTGGCCCCGGGCATTCGGTGCTCAGGGGTCTGTGAGCAATGCCTCGTTGCTCAAGCGTAGTCAGCAGTGAGGGGAGCGGCTGCAGGGGAACGCAGAGAGGCAGGTGGCAGCCGGATGGTACGAAGTGCTGGACACCACGCTCGTCCGCCGAGAATCGAGTCCTCAAGCAATGAAATTTCTATGTAGAAATTAGGGCTGGCTGTCAGGTGAGAAGACAGGCTTGGGACTCGTGTCCAAGCCGCCCGGAGCCCCACACACTCTGGGGGCCCTGAAGCAGATGACGGAGGCACGCCCGGCTCACACGCAGCCCCGCTGTGGCGCCTTCTCGGAGGGGCCCGGGGTTCCTAGCGGGGAAGGGCCCTCACTTGGAGCGTGTGAGGTTTTTTTTAAATTTTTTTAAATGTTTATTTATTTCTGAGAGACAGAGAGACAGAGCATGAGCAGGGGCGGGGCAGAGACAGAGGGAGACCCAGAATCCGAAGCAGCTCCAGGCTCCGAGCTGTCAGCACAGAGCCCGACGTGGGGCTCGAAATCATGAACCGCGAGATCCTGACCTGAGCCGAAGTCAGATGCTTATTAACCGATTGAACCACCCAGGCACCCCATTTTCTAATTTTTTTAAAGAGAGAGAGCATGTGAGCAGGGGAGAGGGGCAGAGGGAGAGAGGAAGAGCGAGGAAAAGAGAGAGATTGATAGACTCTTAAGCAGGCTCCACGCTCAGCACGAGCCCCACGTGGGGCTGGATCCCGCGATTCTGCCATCACGACCTGAGCCTAAGTTAAGAGCTGGACGTTCAACTGACGGAGGATCGGCTCCGTCTGAGCCTCAGGCTGAGGCTCCCAGGCGTCCCCAGCTTCTAAATCCTCATCACTGAGCATGCCTAACTTTAATAATCCAAATTACAGTTATTTTATATTTCAATTAACTTCAAACATGTTAAGGCGCGATGGCACCAACCGTAACTACGAACACCCACGTCTGTTAAAAAACCAAGAGAAGATGGGGCACCCGGGTGGCTCAGTGGGTTAAGCAGCCGACTTCGGCTCGGGTCATGATCTCGAGGTTTGTGAGTTCGAGCCCCGCATCGGGCTCTGTGCTGACAGCTCAGAGCCTGGAGCCTGCTTCGGATTCTCTGTCTCCCTCTCTCTCTGTCCTTCTCCTGCTCACACTCTGTCTCTCAAAAATAAATAAACGTTAAAAAAAAAAATTAAAAACTAAGAGAAGAACCCAGTGGAAGGACATAACCTGGCTTTCTTATAAAAGTGGGCTTGTCACCGGCAACTACTTCCCGGGAGACACGGGCTGAGGCTGGGAAAAATTCGTGGGAAAAAGACCATCTCTCTAGTTGGTAAAAGACCTCAACTACTGTATCCGAGCCGTGGTGGAACGAGTGCCTTCGTCCAGTCCAGCTCACGGAACACACAAAGGGCTCAGCTTGAGGCACAGACGAAGACAAGCGCCGCGGCTCCCAAACACGGGGCTTATCACGGAAGCTCGCGCGCCTCTCTTGCATTTGACGAACCTATGTGTTTCTAATGCTGTATGAAGCCACTCACGCACCTTAATAGATGCATTTTGTAAAAGGTAAAATAAAACCATGGCTCTCCTCCAAATACAAAATGAACGCGTCCTAAAGGTTTTAGGTAGCTCATTAATTCACAAAGGAACCAGTAAGACGCTACAACAGTATCAAAAGGGAGTTCAAACAGCGCACACGTGTTACCAATCAGGGATGCCGACATGAATTTACAAACAGGTGCCAAGCGCGGCGGGTCACTATCTACGGAGCGATAACCAGTTACTTCAAGAACCACTGATAACGGAGACACGGTGTATTTGCATTTCTATGGACAAGAATTATTTGCATTACTTAGGTTTTCTCCGATGATCTACCGAGCTGGGAAACAGCCCGAAAGCAACGAAAAGTGCCGGCCTCTGCAGAGGCAGCTGGCCCTGAAGGCTGCCGGGTGAGCCGCGCCGTAATCTGTGTTTGATCTGGCTCCGGGTCCACTTCAAAGCCTCTCACAGTGTCTCTGGGCACTCGCCTGCCTCATCGTAATAATCTCAAAGAAAGATTATTCTTGATCCAGTTCAACGAGCACTTAAGAGACTGGGCCAAATGCTCTAGCTGCTCCCCGGAATTCTCCACCGGTTTACGGGGTGCGTGCTATCAAGCCGGAAGAACCCCTGCGCTCTCCAAACCCGGGACCCCCAGGCTCCCTTGTCTCCCGCTGGACCCCGTGTGTTCTCAGCCCCCCAGGCATGTACCTGGAACCAGGCCTGGGACACTGCTTCCTCTTTGAGCCCCGGCTCAGCAAGGAGATCTATCAAACTCGGCGGAGCGAGGCGATCCACCGATGCCCATGAGGGGCCAACACGCTCTCCGTACAGCCTTTCGACTCCAGGCAAATGCACGGACAAAGGCTCCGCTGAAGCTCCCAAGTTGTGCTCCATCAAAGCTCTGGAGAGGCCTCTCGTAACGGCTGGCATGTGGTGAGAGCAGGTGCGGCAAAGGGCCTGCCCCCCCCACCCCGCCCCCACGAACCAGGCCAGCCTGGCCCCTTCCAGGAGAACGGCATCCTAATCAGCCTGCCAGGAGAGGCTGGCGGCAGACGCCGTCCCGAGTAGCCGGGTGCTCGGACTGCCACATGGAGTTATTTAGAATCGTCCACTTGCACAGCGTGGAGTGCACGCCAAATATAATTTCCATTTTAGTGTATTGCTGCTAAGCTGTTCTTTCTGACCATAATTAGCCAGCATGTTCAGCTGTTTCTTAAGGGCGCTGCTTCCTAATAAAAATCAAAAGCAGATCCTTGGCGCAGGGGACAGTGCTGGTCTTCTGCTGGCCGTGGCAGAGCCCACCGTCAAATCCCTCGTGGGAGAAATGACGATTGGCCCAGAGATGACCGCCTTATCCACTCTAGATCTTTCGTGTAATGACCGTAACGCTTGGGGCAAAAATAATAATAGTGTAGAATACTCTAGATTCTTCTCCATCACGCGCTCTGAAGGAAAAACAGACGGGAGTCTCAGCCAGCTCCAGAGAGGTCCAGGCAGGAGAGCCAGAGGCTAATGAGGGCCCAGTGATGCTCTTGGGATGCTGTGCAGGCTCTCAGGTAGTAGGGGGAGTGGGCCCAGCCCGCCCTTAAGGGGCTCCCAGTCCTGCCAGGAGACGCACCTGCACTATTACACACGGTAACTGTCACGCACGGTGCTAAATACTCAAGGGGAAACACAGGGCGTGGTACGGGGACCCCGAGGACGAAACCTCCTCACGAAGAGAGGCTGTCTGGCACGGCGGGGCTGTGGGTCAAGGAGAGCCATGGAGCAAAGCCATACTGGAGCCGGGACATGAAGAACGGGGACGAATTTCCCCCCGCAGACGCTCCCACACGACCCGGCCACGTCCCGGCCCAGCCCCCGTACCGTAGGCTCTGTGGAAGCTGGCTGCTTCTGGACGTGCCGTGGGGCTGACGCTTCGGGGCCCCTGTCCTCTGCCCGGCCCAAGAGTCAAGGCCTGTCCCCTTTGGAGGCTCTCTGATTTACCTCGCATGGCCCCCAGCACTGACGCGTACCTCGGTGGGAGCTAATCATGGGGCAGGATGCGGTGATGAGTCTGACCTTCTCCTTGCTGTTCACACGTGGAGACCGATCACCTCAGCTCCGTGTCCCAGCATGCGGCAGAGCGCTCGCTGTGAAGCAGGTGCCCAGTCAGGCTTTCGTGTGGCGAGAATGGACAGACGGGTGGGATGAATGACTGCACGTGATGCCCGCTTCCTAGCCAAGCAAGATGGCTGACTGGAAAACCGAGAGCTCGTGCAGTTCGTTGAGAAAACAGCAGGTATGGTGGCATTTGAGGCAGTGGCTTACTTCAGTGAACCGAGGATGGTGGAGCACTGACTTCGAGGAGAGGGTCGAGGACTGTAACCTGAGTCCATCACAAAGGGACGCTACCAGAGACACCCGTGTGAGGTCACCTGCTGAGTGCCTACCGAGAGTTGAGGACCCAGGATACAGACACGAATGAGACCCGGGTCTGGCCTCCAGAACAGGTGTGCCCAGTGGGGGTGTCTCTGAACCCCGAGGGCGCGAATTCTGCTCCACGCAGACCATCGTCCGGCCCCACGTTCTGTACAAGCCTCATGACCAGGACACCCTGAGGGAAACCTTATCTTCTCAGAAAGGTGTTTTTCATAAACAATGCCAACGCCTCCCTCTTTGACCCGAGCTGTTGAGCCGGAGCTACGGGGCACGGCAGTGTGCAGACAGGTCCCCATTCGCACCCCGACCCCCCTCGGAGGGAAGAGACCAGCTCAGCCGTCAGAAAAGTCCCCGGCAAGGGGAAGCAGGGCCTGGTGTTGGGCACCTCGTCCTCAGATGTCATCGCCAAGGGTGTAAATTTAAAAAAGCAGGATTTGGGACTAAAATCCTGCTTCTGGGACGTCCCTCTGTGGACAGGGTCACGGAGTGGTTCCCTTTAACCCAAGGGCACCAACGCATTCGCCTCCACCATTCGCCGCCGGGGTGCAAGAGAGAAGCATCTGCCCTGTGAGACGCCTTTGTAAATGCCTGACATTCATTAAGAGCAGGGGCTCCGGAGGCAGACAGCCTGGGTGGAGTCTCACCCCCCCCCACTGCGAGCTGTGTGACCTGGGGCCAGCGACTTACTCCGCATGTCAGGCTCCTCAGCTGTACAGTGGGCATCAAACAGGGCCTGCTGGGGCACGGGTATGTGATGATCAGAAGGAGGACACAGCATCCGGGACGAAGGGGAAGGGTACCGGATAATTAGGAGAAGCTCGGTGAGTGAAGGCAATAATTACAGGAAGAGTGTGTGGCCGGCGAGCGCCTGGGAAGAGCGGCGGCAGGGACCGGAGGAGTCTCTGCCTGCGGAGCTGAGCAGGCCGGCGAGCCGTGTGGACACCCGCCAGGCTGCGACCGGAGGGCACCCCGAGATCGCACCACTCCCAGCTGTCCTGGAACAGGGGCCCGTTTATAACAACAGCGCCGTAGTGACACGAGCCAGGGGCCCCACGACGTTGACCGTCACGGGAGCCCAGCTCCCTGTGGTCTGGCTAGCTCCCCGCTGGGGGAGGCCCGGGGAGGAGTCTGGGATCACGGCCGAGGGAGGCTGCTGGCTCGGGTGTAATGAAAGCGTACGCTGAGCCAGCGTGCTGGAAAGCGTCTTCGGGGAGGTAGTGGTGAAGGGTGACGGTCCAGCCCTGTGAGCGTTCCAGGCGAGGGAAACGGGGCCCGGGCAGGCGGCCCATGAAAGCAGGGGGGCTGCCACATGCTGGGCACAGAGCACAGGGGTGGGGGGAGGCAGGTGACACTGCTCAGGCTCCGAGGAAGGTTTCCTTCTAAGGCCTGTGGTGTTTGCTGGGGGAGACACGTCCACCGTCTGATAAGAAAACCAGTGTTCCTGCCTGCGTGAGAATGCTCTGGAAAAGAAGAGGACAAGAGGCAGGGGCACCAGGTGGAGGCTGTCCTGGTGACAGAGACTGGGGCCTGCAGAGCTGTGTCCCAGAACACAAAGCGGCTGGGGGGCTGAGCCGTAGCTGTGGGCGTGGGGTCGGGTGAGGAGAAAGGGGCCCAGGGCCGTTCTTGGCCTTCGTCCCCAATGAGGCCTCGGGGCTGGAAGGCACCAGGGCGGTGAGGACGGTCAGGGTTCAAAGGAGTTGACTTCACTCCAGAAGTGTGTGGGAGACCACGGGACAGAGACGCGGAGGAACGGGGCCCTGAGCATGACCCCGGAGGACGCTGGAGAACCAAGATGGCAAGGAAGAGATGGCCCTGGAATCACAGGCATGCGTCTGAGTTCCCGAGAGGAGAGTGCAGGGGGCAGGAGAGGAGCCGCTGGCCCGCAGAGGGGAGGGGAGAAGGGCGGCAGGGCTGGGAGCAAAGCCAGTTCCTGCTGGCCAAGGCCACGAGGTGGGGGAAGGGAGAGAGGGAAGGCCGGGGGATAGTTAGCCTGTGTCTGCGCCAGAGGAGACACGCAGACACGTTAACCAGTACTGGTGCTGGCACCTGACCAGCCCCAGGGGCGGCCTTATTCCCCACGTCCAAGTTCACCCTGGGGACGGTCCCAACAGGTGTGCACACAGCCTCCCTGTGAGGCCCCAGGCCCCAGACCCAGGCTCTCACGGGAGGCGCCCTGTGCTTCCCTTCTCATCCCTCCTGGCCTCCCATGGCACCCTCTATCTTTCCCAAAAGCCAGGGTGAGGTTTTTCATTCGGAACTCCGTAAAGCATCACCACATTTTTCTACGGGTTTGGGGCCTGCGCCAGGAGTCCAGGCTAAGGACGCTGAGTGCACGGAGAGGGACCTGAGGACAGTCCACGGCGACAGCTCTGCTTCATCACTTACTGTTCTCGGACAGCTCCACGATGTAGTAGAGGACTGGGCTGTTTCCATCAAAGGGCCGCACCCACGAGAGCGTCACGGCGTGGCTGTGGGAAGAGTTCAGGGTGGCCAGGAGGTTCTGGGGTGAGTGAGGCAGCTCACTGGGGTGCAAAGGAACAGAAAGAACAAAGAGGGCACGTGAGAATTGATGGTTAGCCCGGCTGTCACATCGCACAGTCCCGGTGGGCAATGTTGTGAAGACAGAGAACATCAGCTATGCCCCGAACACAAATTCTGACTACCTCTCCGCCCCAAAGCCTTCTTTGTTCACAATGTGGTTTTTCCGCCAAAGATGCGTGATTTCATCCTTCTGGTAGAGATGAAAGGGCTGATGGCTCTGGGATTAGATCAGGTGGGAGTGCCACGTTTTACATAGTATGGTATTTAATTGAGAAAACTCGGTCAGCAATTTGTTCTTACAACCCAAAGCTGTTAGTGGGAAGGCAGGGAGCCACAGAAACAGGAAAAGGCCTAGGAAATAAGATGGAACACGGGAAGTTTTGGACACTAGCCCTTTGGGCTCACTGGCCAAAATGTCCATGTGGATCCCCACAGTGGCTGCCTCTTCAACCACACGACGTTGTGTCATTGTTCCGTCTTCTGCTAGATAACGGGGTTCGGGGGGAAGAACTCAGAGGGGAATGTGTAGAAAACTTGAAAACCCCATGGAAATAGTAAACAGCACATAAGCAGGGCTGTAGACTGGAAACACGGTTAAAGCAAATAAACACCAAAAAGCGTTTACTAACAGAAAAGGTCTTTACCGGTGACAAAACTTCAAAGTCCAACTGTATGGTTTCTCCTGGGTCTGCAACCATACAATACTTTTTTTTTTTTTAAGTTCATTTATTTATTTTAGGAGACAGAGAGACAGAGAGAGAGTAAGTGTGGGAGGGGCACAGAGGGAAAGAGAGGCAGAGAGAATCCCAAGCAGGCGCCATCTCCACACTGTCAGCACAGAGCCAGACGTGGAGCTTGAACTCATGAACCGTGAGATCGTGACCCAAGCTGAAACTGAGAGCCGGACGCTTAACCGACTGAGCCACCCAGGCACCCCTGCAATCACACCATACTATGTAGTAACCTACACGGTGCGTAACCTTCACGTCTCACAAATCTGGGAGCAGCACCCTGTTTTGAGGCCGTTGGGAATGGCTTCCTCTATAAATGTCCCCAGGCGATACTGGGAGAGGTATCGGACCCGCTTCACCCACTAGCTAGTCTGTGGTCCCTCTGAGCCATCAGTTACTGCTGACCCACATAGGTCAGCACAAGGAGCCATAATTATACTTGATATTTTTAATTTAAAAAAATGTACTCATTACACTTTGAAATTTATTGAGCTGTTATGTGTGTGTAGCTACCTAAGAAACACAGCTCTAACCCAGGCACACCGTTAATAAACAAACTAATATTTCCAGTGTAGATGGAGACTTTAAATTAGTACAATAAAGAATCAACTTGAGCCTGAAATGTTGGCTTGTTTTCTCTTTAATTGTGAATTAGGTTTTAAATCAGAAAGAGAGCTGTTATTTCTGGTGAGCTCTCTAGTAACTGATTCTTCCTTAAATTCCCAGGGAAGACCCAGGGAAGGAAATGCCAGGATAAAATATCTATTCTCCTTTCCCCGTGCCCCACTTTCCTCTCGGAATTGGGTTGTTCTGAAACCAAACCACAGTTGTTGAAATCGTCCCAACCTGAAAACAAACTGAGATGAACTTGGATAAATGTTCTAAATAAGACTCTGGTATCACAAAGAATTGGTCTGGTCTTTCCCCCAGGTCCCTGGGGTGGAACTTCTAAGCCCTTGGAATTTCCTGAGGGGCTGTCTTAGCTGCTCATGGAGGGGCCATCAGGCTACACCTGCGTTTTGTTAACGGTGTCACTCGTGGGGGGCCCTGCAGAGTTCCAGGAGGGGACTCACCTGCTAGAAAGACTGGCCATGTGGTTAGAGGGCTGGGGAGTTGAGCCAGTGAGATGAGTCAGACCTTCTGATCTCCTGGAAATGGAGGAGTGGGAGCTGGGGCTGGAGCCAGTGACAATGACACCCCAATAAAACTCTGGACACCAAGCTCAGCTGAGCTTCCTGGCCGGGAATCAGACGTGTGTGGCAGCTCTGTGTTTGGGACCCTCCCAGACCTTGCCCTTGCCTCTCTTTGTATGTCTGGTCCCGATTTTATCCTCTATAATAAGACTGACACCAACAGTATGGTACTTAACTGAGTTCTATGACTTGTTCTAGGGAATCATCCATCCTGCTGGGGTGGTGGGAAGCTCCAAATGCTAGGGGGTCGGTCGGAACCACAGGTGGCCTGGGGGCCGCGGAGCTGCGGCTGGTGTCTGTGGTGGGGAACAGTGCCCTTCACCTCCAGGGAGTCAGTGTCAGGACTGCACTGCAAAGACTCCCCCAAGCTGGGAGATTTGCTCACATGACCAGCACTAACTCAGAGGACTGACGGGGCTAGTCAGTGTTCTGGGCCGTTGTTCACGTGCGGACACTGCCCCACACGGGCTTGAGGGCCACCTCTGCCATCTCACTGCCAAGTTGGGAGATGTGTGGGTGGCCCCAAGGCCCTGGAAGCAGACGCAGCCTCTATGAGAGCCCGAAGGAGCCGGGGTGATGGAGAAAGGGCCCTGGGAAGTCCGAGTGGCATCTTACAGTGGGCAGAAGGCACGTCCAGTGACACACCGCAGAGGGATTATCTCTGGGGGTTGACAGTGAGCCACGGATCATTCTCCGCGCTGAAAGTAGGGTGCTGGGCCCTTCTTTCGGTCAGTGGTTATACTGCAGAATCTCCATTCCCACCCACTGTCCACCCTTTACACACACACACCTCTAAGTAGTCGCTCCGTCCTACCTACCCTCCTTAGAAATGCCCGAAACACCAACCCGTCTGCTTCGTTGCCACAGACCAGCCTCAGCCTGCCCAACACGAGCTCTCCCAAGGGCCATGACATGCAGTCCACCTGCCTGTCCTTCTCGCTGCCACTACACAGGGTCACGCCACGTGCTCCCCACTGCACCTGCGACAACTCCCTGCCACACTCCTTAGCCCCCAGCCCACACTGGCTGCTCTCCTGAGCATCAAACTTCCCACTGTAACGAAGGCCTTGCAGCTCCCTGAGGCGAGCCACCTGGTGACCTGTGTGCACTCACATGGGATGTCCTGGTGACGGGAGAGTCACACCAATCAGAAAATCCATCTCAGCCTCTAAGGCTCAGCCTCCCTCTCATGCTTGACTAATTCTTGAGCAGAACCAACCGCTTCTGTCCCACTGCAATTTATAGATTTTTCAGTTCGGGAAACATCTTGAAGCCCTACAGGAGCAGGAACCCCACTGCATCCTGCTTGGTTATGGATCTGCCTCCCTTCTCTAGGGAAGGAAGATTTCTCTTCTCTCTTTTCTGCCTTTCGTCCTTGACCTTGGCATCGCCAATGCTGGCAGAGTGGGCATGCAGTAAAATGTGGGATGGATGGATGAGTCAACCAACACAGGAGTGGATGGGTCAACAAATGAGCAGTTCCCAAGCCTAGGGCCATAGGTGGAGTGTGGGGGCACAGAGGGAGAGGCTGCCACTGTCCCGCTCTCCCAGACCTGAGAAGTTAAGGAGGAGCAGGAGGCCCGTATGTATATAGGCTGGGACAAGGCAAGGCACTGCAGATCAGGAGCCATGGGATGGTTCTGGAAATAACGGTGGGCAGAATGTAGGGCAGGGCTGCAGGAAGGGCCATCTTGTGGAGGAGATGGGGGTCGCATGGCTGGGAGGGGTCTGGGTGAGTGGAGGAGGAGGGAAGGCTCCCTTGGGCAGGGAGGACAGGAAGGGGAATGGCCTGCTGAGGGAGTAGGTAAGACTAGGGGGAGGTTTGGGACAGCGGTGGGAATGCAGGGTTTGCACTGAGTCACGGAGGAAGGCAAGTAAGAGATACTTGTGTTTAAAATTTCTGAGCTATCTGTGTGACACTGACCTTCCGGGGCTAGAACTGGGACCCCAAGGGCGACTCATTGGAAAGTGTCCCAGAGGTACAGAGGGGGAAGTGAGGAGAGGGGACAGACCTGGAGACAAAAGCTGGGCTAGAGGTTAAGGAGTCAGCATCTGAGGCCGACACATACGTCCAGGCTCCAAGAGGAGATCCGGGGAGCAAGAGGTGGGGGTGCAGGGCTGGCTGGAGATGAGACTGGCCATTCTGGACCTTGAGTTGAGATGACTGGACCCAAGGCTGTAAAAAGACAGTCTCCTCCTGTTCAGCCTGGGCCCCTGGGAAACTCCTGCATTCCCACACTCCTCGTCCGGTGGCCTTAAGTGGCTATGCTGGATCCAATTCTAAATTTTGAAAGTACAGCTTTCCCACAGCTGGGAAAATATGGGGGTTCTTACACCTGATTTCAGATCATGCCTCTCTTAGCCTAAAATGAGGGCTAGGAGATGACCAATCTGACAGGTGACCAGATAGCTTTTTTTTTTTCTGGGGGATAGAGGGATTTGTCGACGGTGGGCCAGTCACAGCCACTTACTGTGCGAGAGGGTACTACTTGAGAACCTCCCTCTTGGAGGGTGCTTATCTCAGTCCCTCTGTCTGCCCCTCAGAGCTTGCTGATTCTCACTCAGCATGTGATTCTCCTAAGGGGTTTCTGTTTTCCTTCCTCCTAGCTGATCAAAAGCCACCTACAAGAAGGCCCTAGGGTCTGCTATAAGTAAGCACCCTGAACAGCAAAATGGCAGCCAGGTGCCTGAGATGGTGGCGACATTGAAAAGACTTTGGAACTGTAAAGGCAATGTAGCTTTGAGACATTTAGTATAGGAACAAGGACCTAAAGCCAAGCGGTGCCCAAGGACATGACACGACGCATCAAGAAATAATGAGCCCTCATCCACTGCTGCCCCAAAGAGTCCTCTCCATGGGCTCATGGTCACATCCAAGATGGCGGCCCCATGCTCAACATGATGTTTTACACACTGCAGTACTCAGAGTTAGAAGGAAATTTAGACCTTTCCTAGTTCCAGCCTCTGTCCTATAGGAAAGCCCCCTCTGTGCTATCTCGTTATCTGTTTCCCAATGCACAGAACTTTTTGATACGCACTGAAAACGTAAACTGTTTCTTTAAATGATAAGTTTTGGTTATCAGGAAAATTAAGCTTTGCGCAATACCTGACTGACCCATCAATAGTCGATAAATGAGGCTTTAATATATTCTGAATCCATTTCAGAGAATCTTATCTAATAGGAATAGATTGTGTCTTGGCGTTTCTCCGCCAACTTTGAAAGGAGATAAATGATCAGCGATGTGACTCACAGACAGTGATCCGCAGACAGGGTGACAAATGAAAGAAATCTGAGAACAATAGAAATGAAGCTGGCGCTGAGTCACTTTGTAATTTAAAGAGAGCTTGGGGGTGGGGAGGTGGGGGGGAACCACCATCAAGCGAATTACACCACAAGGCTATCAGAGATTAGCAACAACAAGACACAGAAACTGTAGGGAAAGGGGATTAAGCCGGGTGTGTTTGGGGAAAACAGCTTTGAAAACAACTCAAAGCAATTGGCAAAATTGTGGCTGTGGCCGCTTGCTGTGCAGAAGAGGCTCAGGTAAGCATTTTTCTATATGGAAGCACGGCCCCTTTAATGCACAAATGACGACCTGGTCAAACCCATCTTCTCTGACTTCACTCTCAGGGTGAAGGTGATGGGGGCCTGACAACTCTCGAGAAATGGCGTTAAATTGTTCACTCCTTATGATGGCTTTGTCAGGTGCGGCGTTATGGAGAGAAATCTCTCCCACTGCCTCAGGGTCCGAGCCTTCCAGTCGGCTCCTGAAATTAAGTTTCCTCTGTACTCCAGGCTCCTAAGAATTAGTCTCTGATCTCAGAAGGAAAGATGCAAAGCTAATTGCATCTTTAAATGATTAATAATTACTCAATCCATAAAGCCCTAGGAGCCTAGTTCCCATGGTGTGTTCAGCATCGCAAGATGCTTTGGGATGTGGGGTCAACCCAAATCAGCTCCTTCCTGAGAGGCACTAGCAAACCAGTACGAGAGACACATCCAGCCGACCAGTGGGTGACCAGCCCTTTCAGGATGCCCCGTGTGTGGTCAATTTATAGGGCACCACCTGGGACCATATGGATTTGTGGGAGCCTCTCCTCTTGGGGAGGCGATGAAGGCAGACCCCTCATAAATTAGTCCTCCGCTGTGATCCCAATTACTCAAGCCCAGTTCAAGCTCGTAAGGGGGGTGGGGGCTCACTCTGACATTTATTGGACATTTATGTACTGGGCACCGATCCACGCATCAAGAGCTCAGCAGCAAACACACATCCCTAGTGTGTCCGAGGGTGAGGAAACGCGGTCAAAAATAAAGCAGGGTAAGAGAGAAGCTTCCTGACCCCGGTGTGGGGAGGCTGCTCCTGATGGAGGAGCAACGGCGCTTCCTGTAAGATGGTCAAGAAATAGCAGGAGCTGCAATCGGGTGAGTACCCATCCTAAGCGGGGTTCCAGGCCAGGGTTTTACAAACACGTTTGTGCAAACCTCACAATGGCCTTCTAAGGTAATGATAATGTGCCTGTCTTGCAGTAGAGAAAAACCAAGGCTGAGAAGTGGGCTAGGCTGCCCAAAGTCAGGAGGAGCTAGAGAGGGGGATCCAGTCCAGCCTGGCTGGTGGAGGGCACCTCGCAAGGTCCCTGTAGCCCTGCCAGGACCGTGTGACTTCTCCGACGTTATCCGGGGCGCGAGGGGACTGGAGCCCGACCAGGCTCGCACAGAGGATGGCGCTAGAACACGCAATACACACATATCGAGAGTGAGCCAACGGACGGTGTGCTTCTGAAAAGCCCACTTCTGATGCCCCTAATTTCTATATTTAAGAAAGTAGCTTTTAACTCAAGTGGGGAGGCAGGGGAAGCAGGCTTTCAGCCTCTTTTGAAGGACACTATTTAGCTGTAAGTACCTCTCAGTCACTTCTGCACTATGAGATTCCCCCCCCCCGCCTTTTTTTTTTTTTGTCATCAGAGTAAATCACGGAAATGTTACTGAGCTTGATTCGAAAGTTCTCTGAGAAGCACAAAATGCCCCACAATCGTGAGTTACGACTATTATCATTACTCCTGTCGTTACTGATGTCGCACAGTTAAGATCTATCTGGATCTAAAGAACAGACCAGGCTATAACCTACAACTTCCTCAATTCCTTCAGATTTGCAAGAGTGGAGTGTTTATTACACTCACAATTCATAGGGAACTGCTGTCTTCCAAATCAGTTCTGTAACCCGTTGTACCTAAATTGGTTTGAATCACAAATCTGCAAATATTTCTATATTTAGAGATGAGGTGTTTTACCATTACAGAAAGCCTATTATTTTATAGATACGGTAACATTTGCTGAAAAATGTATTTTACTCAGAGGAAATCAAATAAGCAAATAGAAGGGAAGATATGTAAATCAGTCGAACATAAAAATTGTGCAGAATAAAAAGCATGCACGGTATTGGAACCGTGCAATTTTGGCTTCTGCTGACAGAGTCTTTATGAAATGCTAACACTTATTTATTTGCTACCAATGATGGATGATCTAAGAGTTCTCAAAGGTAGCTTTAAAAACGTGAATAGCACAGTGGATTGTGTGAATTTGCTGGTTGTGTACGCCAATATCATCACAATTAAAAAAAAAAAAAAGATTCCCAAGATGAGACGGAAGGAGGAAGGACACAGGCCCAGAGCGGAACAGGGGATCTGGGCGCAGGCTGGGCTCCCCGCATCGGGACCTGGACCCGTGTGCTCGGAGGGAGAGGCCCCGGGCGTGTGAGCATCGGAGGGAGGGCCCAATCAGAAGGAGTCCTGCCCGTGGTGGGTAACCTGCACACATGTATTCCTTCATGCATGCGAGAACCACCCGACATGGATGCATGGAGCCCTGACGGTGTCCCAAAGCACCATCAGCCACTCAAAATGCAAAGCCTGCCGTCCAGGTGTTTTTGCTTCAGTAGTGACAGCATGGCGAAAACAGGACTTCCGGGGCATAGGGCCAGTGAACACGGGTGCTTCCAGCCCATGAGATTAGCGCTATGACAGAAGGTCCAAACAAATGCTGGGAAGCTGTGAGGCACCTCCGGGGTCCCCGCGCAGGAGTGACCCTGTGGCTGAGCCCTCAAGGAGGCAGGGGCCCTTCAGATGGCAATGGCAGAAGACAGTGTCAGGCTGTGGGGGTGGCAGCAGCCCGAGGTCCTGGGTGGAGGACCAGGTGAGCACAGGGCAGGTAGAAAGAGCCAAGGGTGGGAAGGTCCAGTGGCTAAAGGTGCGGGGGGGGGGGGGGAAACCTGGCACTTCTACACACACTCACGAAGCCGGAGGGCGGTAGCACCTGGCCCCCTGCAAACATCCCCCCCACGCCCTTGGGCTGGGGGTACCTGTTGTCTGGTGATTAACAAGGACAACCGTCCCTCCCAACAGGTGATTGACTGTGCGAACAAGAACAATGGGTCGCCGGGCAGATGCCAACTAGGAGGCAGAACGGGCCTTTCCAGGTACTGGAGGCACAACCCGAGGCTTTTCTGGACCAGCTGCTATACACCACTAACCCCTCAAATCCCAGAAACAGAGGCTAGGGATTCAAAGACACGTGGTCACGTGTGCGGGCAACACACCCAGGAGCCCGTGTGCTGAGCCCTTAGCAAGTATCCTCACGAGAACCCCGTCAGCCGGAGGCCTGGCCCCGTATGCAGGCTGCTCACACTGTACGTTCAGGGAGTGGCTTCTGTCTGTAGAACCCTCTCTCGATTGAGGTGGGCAGAGACCAGAAAGAAAAACTTCTGGAAATGGCCTTTGCTAATGGCCCGCCATGGCCCACGGTAGCCAGGGCTGCTGGCCTGCGCCCCGGGAGCCCCTGCCCTGACGCTTTATCAGCAGATCTTACTTTGGTATGGGAGGCACCATTTTTAAAGCCCAAATAAATACATGTTAGAAAAAGGAAACATGTCAGCAGCCTCTTCAGCCCCCACGCGTGAACAGAGAGGATCTGTGCTAAAGAGGCCCAGAGACGGAGGAGAGCGGTGGTTTCCCTCCCGGGCCCTCAGGACCCCCAGGAGCTCCAGATCAGCTGCTGGCCATTCTCAGAATTGCCAAAGACTTGAAGGAAAGCACCTGGGGACTCAAGTGGCATCACACGTGTTAAAAACAGTCACTCGGACACGGGACGGCTGACCAGAATGCTGCAAATGATCGGGAGGCAGTATGGGGTGCCCGGGTGGCTCAGTCGGTTGAGCGTCTGACTTTGGCTCAGGTCATGATCTCACAGTTGGTGGGTTCGAGCCCCGCATCGCGCTCTGTGCTCACAGCTCAGATCCCAGAGCCTGCTTCGGATTCTGTGTCTCCCTCTCTCTCTGCCCCTCCCCAGCTCACCCCGCTCACTCTCTGTCTCTCAAAATAAAGACATTAAAATATTAATAATAATAATAATAATTGGGAGGCAGTTAACGTTACACTGGGGCAACACTCACATCACCTCCAGGCGGGCCGTTCTAGAGTCATTCCCTCCTTCGGAGATAATTTCACAGGTGTAGTCTCCAATGTCACCTGACCACGTCTGGCTAATGAGGAGGGACCCGTCCTTCTCCACCACGATCCTGGAACTGCCTGATGGGGTGATGGCTGCGTTGTCCTTCTTCCAGACATAGCTGTGGGCCAAGCAGGGAGTCATGGGTTAGGAAAGATCTCCAGTCGGGACCAAGCCAGAGTCTAGGGTTAGGATCTAGGCCGCAGGCAACCAACGGCCTTGTGAATGAACCAGAAGCCACTGAGCGGTGCTCTTTAGATGGGTGAATTTTATGACATATGAATGTATCTAAAAGAAAGAATAAAGAAAAGCAACCAAATATCTTGGCCACAGTACAAAAATAGGTGCTGAAGTTAAAAACGGGGCAGTGAAGATCACAGAGGACATTGATCTGACCTCTGGGTTAAGAGAGGGGAAGTCTGTATAATGTCATGATCACATTTGTCATTTACTAAAACTGTACCAGGAATGTTCCTGGAGGACACGGGTATTGCCTGGATAGGGGGCAATGACCGTCCCCAAACTCCTCAGAGTGGAATTACCCAACTCCTGGAAAAAGATCACATCCCACAAACTTGTTTTCTTCAAACTGCACTTCTTGCTCATATAATTCTTTAGTTATGACAATTTTAGCACATTTTTTCTTTTCAAATGTAGAATCAATTAAGAGCCTGGCCGGCCTTTGGGTGTCAGTGGTCAGGGGCTACCACTTACTGCTGGACCGCAGGACAGTGCTGGCTTTCCTTTTCAAAATAATTTGCTTGCGTTTGCAAAATGTACCCAGTTCTTTAAAGGTTTAATATGCACAGAGCATAGACATTAATAAACTGCTTATCTGAAGTTACCCTGAGACAGAACAGACCTGGTCCCCCAAGAAGGAAATGAATAAATCACTCACTCTGGGGACCAGAGCGTTGAGCTGAGATCGTCCCGTAGGGCCGGTGCTCTCAGGGCAGAGGAACCCTGGGACCCAAGAGTGAGCCATCTGAGTCCCCCTCAGGAAGGAGGCTCCAGTTCTGTCTGTTTACTCTCACATGAAAAGCTATGAGAAAACCACAAAGGCCCAGAGGGATTGTGGGCGAGCTCTCAGAGTCGCAGAAAGCCAGCTTCTTTGTCCTTCTCCGTCCTCTGGAATCATACTCCCAAACCATTTAGAAATGAACGCGTTCTTTTCCGGGCAACCATCTCTAAGACGGCCTCCATGGACTCTCTCGGTAATCTTTAACTTGTTAGTTTTTGTTGGTTGCTTTTGCTTTGAGTGTTCTTGTAACTAAACCAAACTTGGTTTCTGAGCTTTGGGGAACTCGGCAGAGCTGGGGGGGGGGGAGGCACAGAAACTCACGATCTGCCAAATGCCTGCCCAAGAAGAGCGAGCAAACAGCTCGGTCTCCGAATCCAGTTAGTGATGTACGTGGCAGCAGCATCTCCCTCTTCCTGCTCCCGGTGAGCCGTTCCCAAAAGAAGGAAGGCATCCCGAGTCTGTCCACTGGGCTACCCGTGTGTCTTCTGGCTGGGCTAAGGCCAGACTGAAAATTCTAGGATGACCGTATCCTTCCCTCTAGATTTATTTTTGAGGCTGGTTCTGAAAATTAAAAACTATTCTGAAGGCGGCAACTCTTTGGGAGGACTCTCACCACCCAGTCCCCTGTGTCTGCTGCCGTGCATTTCCCCAGAGGGGCATAGGTGTCATCGTCACCTTCCTGTCTGAACTTGGACAATGACGGGATACTATAATCCCCTCAGTGAAGCTTCAAGGCATCTAGTTCCCGTGTTTACGCGCATTTCCCTCTACATGCGCAAGGCAACCGTGGCCGCCTTTCCTCCGGGTGCAGGTCTCCCTTGCCCCCCATTTCACCAGGAAACCATCCTGGAGCAGAGGAAACCCCTCTCGAGTCTTACACAGCCCAGCGTCAACACTGCTGAAATCTGATTCGATCCGTCCGGATTTTTCTCTCATTAAGTATCAGCCCCTGACAAGTACGTTTTACAGATGGTGTATTAACTTTGTCAGAAAAATCATGAAAGGCTGTACTGAAGTCATGGAGTGGAACGTAGCTCACTGTAAATAATACATAAGGCTGGAGTGGGAAACGGGATTTGTGTGATTCATGATGGAGCCCAAGACCCTGTGATGCCGTAATCAGGGATCTGTGGCTGAAATCAAAGTCCCCCAAATTCCCCCTTCTCATCTCAACTTCATTTCCTAAGCTCCCAGCCCATGAATGAGCCCCAAGCGTTGTGAGTGGCTGAGCTGACCGGAGAGTGATCCGGGGGTCATGAGTGGCTCCGCAGTGCAGGGTGGCCGTGGTCCCCTTGATCACCACGCAGTCCTCGGGAGGGTTGACGATGGAGGTGCGATCTGGGGAAGCACAAGGCACAACAACTCAGACAGGATTACACGCTTGAGAGCTTCTTCCCTCAGGGAGTACTGAATTGGTCATCTGACATAAAAGCCTCCAAGTCGTCTCTGATCTTGGCAAAACGAGCGTAAATGGAAGCACTCGGAAACATGCAGGGAATTGGAAGCAAGCCTGTTCAGGGCGTGGCCACGGCAGTCAGGCCTCCTCTCCCGGCTGGGGCCGCCCCCCAGCCTCCAAACCCTCCGGCCTCCGGAGGACCGCGAGAACGCAGACTGTGCGCAAATGTTCATTAGGTTCTGCGTTCTTCGGTTAAAATTGTGGTTCTTGCCCAAGATTACGAACATTCTGGTTGTTTCTGCTGTCTGCCCAGCACGTCATGACTTTGCAAAGTGCTTCCATTTGTATTGTTCTAGTTAAAGCTCACACAACCGCATGGGGGCTGTGACAGCACCACTCCCAGCCTCCAGGACTAGACAGTGGCGCTCAGAAGCGCAGTGGCTTGCTGAGAAAGGCCCTGGGGACAGCCCTGTGGCCAGTGTCCCCCCCACCGTGCACCTCTGAGGTGGACGCTGCTCTGGCCCCACGAACAGAGCCCAGAACATGGGAGTCCTAAGACTAAGTCAGGGCCCAGCCTGACCGCCTGGACTGCAGTGTCGCGGGAAAGACCTGAGCTTTACGTTGGGTGTCTGCAGAACGGGGAGGGCAGCATCCCCCAGGGCAACAAATAACAGAGTAGGTAAAGGGGGGGGATGTGTTCTGCAGGCCCCCTGAGTACACCCATCACTCGAGTGTTGCTAGGTTTTGAATCTTAGCAGATCTATGGAACTTTCTGGAGAGCGACCTACAGAGATGCATAGTTCTTCACAAGCTGTTAAAGATGAGGTTCACACGTTACAGACATGTGACGAATCAGACGTGGTGGGCAGAGCAGGCCATAAAAGGGGACAAAACCTCTTTTTCGGTACCTGAGAATATTGGGGGGACTTGAATTCATGCCTTTTTAAAACTTCTGGTGTTTTTATAACATCTAAATAACATCTAAATAAATTAGAAGGGGTCATTTCTCAAAGTGGACACCAACTCTCCCAGAGAGAACCAAGTGGATATGAAATACAGCATGAAAATTCAGGTTCTCTTCAAGGATGGTATTTTAACAAACGAGTCACTGATGCCACTTGAATTTCTCTCCCTTCATATAGATAAGCTTTACAAAGATCCATGAGCAAACTACCTTTCGCTTTTTTTGAGCAACGTTTTTTTTTTTTTTTTGAAGTCATATAGATGACGAATGAAGCAGAGAGGAAAAGTACTCTGTCAAGTGAAGTGAGGCGAAAAGGTGGGGGCAGAAATACAAGGTAAGGAACCCTTACGACTGGAAAACAAATTATTCTCCAGTTCAGAAACCTGTGTTGCAAAGCAAAAAAGCAGGAGAAATAAAAAAATCTTCAGTGCCCTCCTAACATATAACATTCATGTTTACTAGAAGAGTGTTTTAGTTGGTTATAGTGATACTACAGAAAAAAACATACTTTCTCTAAAATGTTAACTCTTGACTCTTAACTGTTAATTCTTACGCGATGCTCATAAAATTAAACCTATCAGTTTTGTTGTTTGGGCTGGTGTGGGATAGTTCCTACTCCACTGACTTTAAAAAGTCAATCTTTCATCTCTCCTGAAATGTCCCCATTAAATCTTTGAATACATTTTTAATTATTCTTTTAGAAACTGAAAAATTAATTACTCGACAGATTTCTATAAATTAGTTGTAAAAATAATCATTATCTTTTGATTAAATTAGAGAGTCCAAGGGCATATTGACACCCCCTAAGCACAGCTGACATGATGATTAAGCCATGATGAGCAGAAGGTTCTGCGCGGCCTGCGGTCCTTACTCCACACAGTCAGCGCTGCAGACGCGCTCAGCGACCCCTCCGTGTTGGTGGCGTGGCAGGTGTAGTTGCCTGCGTCCTGGATGAGGACGGGGGTTATCTGCAGACCCCCGGATTCCAGAAGCATGAACCTAGGAATGCGCACAGAGCCACTGGCCAAAATATGTTTTCCTGAAGAAAAAGAGAGAAAACAGGAAGGTTGGCACAACAACCAAGAAAAGAACTTGAAATAATCACAGTGAGGTAGAAACCATATGCACAAAAATAACCAAAGCCGTTTCCTTTCGCATTATTTAGGACGACGGAGACCAAGAAAATGTTACTGGTGCAATATTGAGAAATTGGGTTAAACCAGTGATGGTCTATGTAGGTGACTGTTCTCTCTGGTGACTGACTCTGACTTTTCTTTGTACCTGTGTGCGTATAGAAAGCTGTCATACATTCTGAATTAGGAGAAATAACTATGTATATAAAACAGACCAACCCCCTCTTGCTTATTGACCTTTATGTTTAAGAGCTCTGGTCTCAAGTGCAAGAGATGCACCCTGGGAGAGGTGAGAGGCCTCTGCATGGTTCTCTGGAAGGACGACAAAGATGTGCGTCTTGACCTCTCACCCAGAGAGGGCCCCCTGAGCGTGACCAGCTCATTTATGTGACGCCACACGGTTCAGCACCTATTTGTCAAGAATGTGTGCTGTTCAGTTTTTGACACCTGTGCCTACGTGTGGAAGGGCCTGGGGGCTGCAGAGAAAGCCCATGACTGATGCCCCTCCTCACGGGGACTGAAAACAGGTGGCATGGAGAGTGTCATGTGCATCAGATGGGCCCGTGCGAGAAGCATCTCTCTGTTTTCTGTTGTAGTAAAGCTCTACGCCCACGATGTCACTCTGCTGTTACACACAGGGAAGCGGTCTTTGAAGTTTCCTCTGAGTCTTCGGTCCATGAACGCTTCAGACTTTAAATCTGGTGTAAACCGGTCTTTGGTTTCCCTGCTTTCTTTTTTTAATGTTTATTTTTATTTTGAGAGAGTGAGAGAGAACGAGGGAGCGAGCAGGGGAGGGAGAAAGGGAGATGGAGAGAGAGAATCCCAAGCAGACTCCGTGCTGTCAGCACAAAGCCTAACACCGGCCTCGATCCCACAAATGCTGAGATCATGCCTTGAGCCGAAATCAAGAATTGGATGCTTAACTGACTGAGCCACCCAGGCGCCCCTCTCTCTCTCTCTCTCTCTCTCTTTTTTAAATTCAGGTATAATTGATGTCCACATCCTTTTATTTTCAGGTGTGCATCCTAGGCACCTTTCTTTCTTAAAGAAACAAGGGTATTATTTTTAACGTTTAATATTGCCTTCACTTCATAAATGGAGAAACTGAGTCCTGGCAGCACCTCTCCACATCCGGTACCTGGTATTTTAGGGAGCCCCTCACGAGCCTAAGGTAGCCTATGAAGGGCTTAGGCAGAAAGCAGGGATAGTCACACATTTTGAGAACTGTTTCCTTTCCGAGATGTCAGCTCTGTGAAGCTAACAGGTGTCTGCCCCTCTTGCTCGCCCTGCACCCGGCACCCAGCAGGTGCTCGACACATGGCTACTCATCTTTACTGAAGGAAGGAAGGCGGTGAGGAGGGGTGGGCGTTGCTGAACACGTAAGCTGTGGTTGAGGGGCTCCCTTTCCATGTTGGCCAGGCTGTGGGGGCCACACAGGCTACCCACCTCTCCTCCATGTGATGGCAGGTTTGGGTGCCCCGGACACCTCGCACCTCAGAGTGGCTGTCATCCCATCAGTGACTGTGGTGTCCACTGGCAGCTGCGTAAATGCCGGGGCGACATCTAAGTGGGAGCAAACAGTGACATACTTAGGACGTGCCCCCCAGACAGGCCCAGACCTGCCCGCTCGGGGGTGGCCCGTACGGGCTTTTATAGGACTAATCACACAGAACTGCAGTGATAAAAGATGAAACCCTTTCAGGAGTGACTATAACCTTCCGTTATTTGTCCCCCAGGAGCTGCCGATCTGTGTTTACAACCTAGAGAGAAACCCAGTCCTGGGATATAATGGACCCACGGTGGGAAAGTGCTGGAGCCCAGGAAGGGCTGTTTCAGAAGAACGTTAATGAGAGGAGATACATATATTTAGATAAATCTAACAAGCTCGCTTTCATTACCTTTTAAAAATAGAAAAAACTATTTTTTTTGACTATTAAATATTAACCAAAAGATGACACTGTTATAAAACCACCACATTTCAAGAACTCTGGGACAGGATTTCCAGGAAGTGTTGGGGGCCCAAGTGTTGGGGGGGGGGCTTCTTGTCCTGGGGGCGCCGGCATGGGCCTCCGGCTCGCAGGAGCTGGGAATCAGACCGACACAGCCGGGGGCGGCTCAGATTGGCTTCAGTGACGTCTCAGCTGACCCTGTACCACTTCGAGAACAATTAAACTGGAAATGGCCGAAGAGCAGGGCTCTGCGTGTCCCAGATCCTGGGAGGGCCCCCGAGGAGCCTGGGCTGGGGGTCCCAGGAGCAGTGGGTGCTGCTGCCAGCCCCTCTTCCACCAGGCGGGAGCCCCTACCTACCGCATCCGTCCCCTGGGGGCCGCCCCCAAAGCGTAGCCCGGAGCCCTCGGCTTCCCTCCACCTGTGGGGCCACCACCTGGGCAGTGCAGTGGCCTCCTCCCTGGTCCCAAGCCTTCCGCTCCTCCCTGCAGTGGCCACTCTACACCCAGCCTTGGGCGCCCTTTGGGAGCGAGGAAGGACACCCCACCACTCCCCGCCAAAAGCCCTCGAAAGCCTCCCACTGTTTGCCCTGCTTACCCCTCCAGCCTACCTCCTACCATGACGCCTGGCTCCTGTATCCCCAAGCTTGTCCCTCGAAGGCACTTGCAGTGTCCCCTCCCTCACCCCATAACACGCACATCCCCCAAGATTTTGCAGCTTCGGACCTCAGCTCCTGATGCTCTCAGGAAACGATCCCTGAGGGCTCTCAGAGGAACCTCCCCGTCACCCCGGGCCCTGCCTGTTGTCTCGTTTCATGGCCCTCCTCCTCTCCTGTGTGTCTCCCCTCTTCACGACCTCTGTCCTGGAAGCACGAGAGCCTCGCCTGTCTTTCTCAGAGCTCTGTCCCTGAGCCTGACAGACCCAAGTGCCTGACAGAGATGCTAAATAAATGTCTGTGAGATGAACGAATAAATATTGGTTGCTTTACATACTATATTTACTTTTCACGAAAAGTGTTTTAATTTGGAAATAAAAGCCTATTTTGCAAAACCGTGTCCTTACAAAACAGAGAATGTAGCAGTATCACTATTGTGTATTTATTTGTTCCATCCCCCGCTGCCATGGTAACCAGTTTGGTAGCACTTTCATCTAAATTTCCAGTCTGATCCTTGGAAGAACCTTGTGAACTGGGCTGAGTTGGTTCAATTTTGGTGATAAAACTGAGGCTGAGAATTAAGGAATGTGTCTTAGGCCCCTCACTAGAGACAAGTAGGCAACTGCAGCCTGTTGCCTGCTGTTATAAATAAAGTTTTACTGGAACACAGCCATGCCCATTTGCTCAGTATTGTCTGTGCCGCTTTCACACCACTACAGCAGAAGTGAGTAGCTGCGACAGAGACCACGTCCCTCAAAGCTGAAAATACTCGCTATCCGGCTTTTTACAGAAAAAGTCTGCTCCAATCAACAGAACCAAAAGACAGCCTACTGAATGGGAGAAGATATTTGCAAATGACATAACTGATAAATGGTTAGTATCCAAAATATATAACGAACTTCTACAACTCAACACCAAAAAAACAAGTAACCCAATTAAAAAATGGGCAGAAGACACGAACAGACATTTCTCCAAAGAAGACATCCAAATGGCCAACGGACACATGAAAAGATGCTCATCACCACTGATCATCAGGGAAATGCAAAACAAAACTACATGCGGTATCGCCTCACGCTTGTCACAATGGCTAAAGTCAACAACACGAGAAACAAGTGTTGGCAGGGATGTGGACAAAAGGGAACCTTCTTGCGCTGCTGGTGGGAATGCAAATGGTGCAGCCACTGTGGGTAACAGTATGGAGTTTCCTCAAAAAGTTAAAAATAGAACTACCCTATGATCCAGTCATTTCACTTCCGGGTATTTACCCAAAGAAGACGAGAACACCGATTTAAAATAGACTCTTAAGGCCAGAAAAGGGGGATTAAGGGCACACTTCCCGTGATGAGCACGGAGGAATGTACAGAACTGTAGAATCAGTGTGTTGTACGCCCGAAACTAATGTAACTCTGTATGTCAACTATATTGAAGTTACAATGAAGTTTAAAAAAGAAGAAAAAAAAAGCCCCACAAGCTCCCGGCTGGCACTTCTAAGATGCGCTTTAAATAATTCTAATTGATCAAAACCCAGCTTCTGGCTTAAGTAGCCACTATTATTCCTGGTGACGGGTTCTTCAAACCAGAGGATAAACGTGACCCCTGGGCAAGGTTCAAGGAAGTGACCCCCTACTGTACCAAAATATACACATGACCCCTTAAATTCAGACGTTCCGGCACACGAGAACCCTCTGCAGGCTGACCTGATTTGCTTTCTCAAATGGCGCTCACACCTGAGGATATTGGCATTGTGCCTCCGAAAGGGCGAACATGAAAGGTATAATCCCATAATCACTAAATTCTCCTTCATTTTGGAAGAACAATATTACAGCTACGGAGATGAAAAAGAAAACCCACAGATACAGTGAAAGCCTTTACCTTTATTTTATTTTTCAAAGACAGAGTGCCAAAGTAGTTCTGTTAATGGGATAATAAAAGAAACCTGCAGAAGAACTATCATTGTTCAATAAAACTAAAATAGAAAATGAATATATAAAAATGGGAAAAAGACCAAAAAAAAAAAAAGATTAGGAATGAGCTATTCACTGAATAGTTCTTCCAGTTCTGTCCAGAAAAATGGAGATTTTTTTTTCTACTTCTCAGGAGAGAGGATGGCTCGGGTGCCAAAAAATCAAGGATTGCCTAACAGCAGGCTGGGCACCAGGGTGCGGGGACGACAGGGCGTACTTGCTGCTCACGGGCTCCCTCGGGGCTTAGCACACGGGCTGCTGTCTGCCTGGGACCGCGCCCTGTCCTCCGCACCTGTCCACCACGCCCTGTCCTGCGTGCCCTGTCCTCCGCGCCCTGTCTACTGCGCCTGTCCTCCGCACCCTGTCCTCTGAGCCCTGTCCTCCGCGCCCTGTCCACTGCACCCTCTCCACCGTGCCTGTCCACTGCGCCTGTCCTCCGTGCCCTGTCCTCCACGCCCTGTCTACCACACCCTGTCCACCGCACCTGTCCTCCGTGCCCTGTCCACCACACCTGTCCACACCCTGTCCTCCGCGCCTGTCCACCACGCCTGTCCTCCACGCCCTGTCCTGCGTGTCCTGTCCTCTGCGCCCTGTCCACCATGCCTGTCCTCCACACCCTGTCCTGCATGCCCTGTCCTCTGCGCCCTGTCCACCATGCCCTGTCCTCCGTGCCCTGTCCACCACACCCTGTCCACCACGCCTGTCCTCTGCGCCCTGTCCACCGTGCCCTGTCCTCCACGCCCTGTCCTCTGTGCCCTGTCCACTGCACCCTGTCCACTGCGCCTATCCTCTGCACCCTGTCCTCTGCTTCCTGTCCACCACGCCCTTTCTACTGTGCCCCGTCCACTGACCTGAACAGACACTACCACCTTCTGAGTGTCACTTGGGCAAAGGTGGGGAAGTACTGGCCTGAGGGCCCAGCCCGGACGGTCCAGCTTTCCCAATGGGCGGTACTCACTGGTGACATCCAGGTACGTGTGGGTCTGGAGCTCCCCTCCTTCGTTACTGGCAAAGCACTGGAAGATTCCGGAGTCCTCCGGCTGCAGATTCTGGATGTGGAGGCCTCCACTTGCAAGCATTTTGTATCGAGGATTCTGGAGCTTGCTGACGGGGACGGCGTCCTTGTACCACTGGAGGGTGGGAAGAGGGACCCCTGTGGAGGAGTGGAAATAATTGGGCATTTGAAAAAATTAGAAAACAAGCACTTTATATGGGGACTGAGGCCAAGATGTTTCAAAGGCCACGCGGTGATACTTTGGAAGGCACTTTTTCATCTCCTAGCCCCTCCATCCAACCCGTACGGTGGCATTTCCCTCATCTCTATGAAGAAATGGACACAGAGGAGCACCATGACGAGGAGCAGAAACGAACTCCTGACGCCAGGCTGCAGATGGTTCTGGACTCCCTGAGCCCGTGGAGGTTTGTGCTCTGGTCTGGAGAGAAACGGATTCCAGCTGTGACCGACCTCCGGACAGACAGGGATTGGGAGGAAGACCCTGTCGCTCTACAGGGCTGACTCTGCCACTTGAGGTATGTGGAAGGGTCACCAGGGCAGGAGACACATTTGGGAAGGCAGCAGTCCTTGCAAACTCAGAATGTTGTTGTGAAGGTTGATCATATCAGTACACACGGGTCTCTTAGTGCTCGGCACATGGTGAGTGCTCAGTGGCTAGAATGACTATCATTACAACTAACAACTGAAAACGTGTCCCATCTTTTCACCCATCCCCTGCCTAGGGAGCTGACCGTCACCCTGATCGAAGCAGAGGCCTGCCGTGGGGGAGGGGTGATGGCTGAGGTTAGTAGCCGGCACCTGAGATGCAGGTGGTGTTCAGTCGTGCACGGGGGAGAAGCTGCTTTGGCCCCTGAGACATGTGTGAGTCCAGCAGGTTGACAAGAAGGGGCTGGGACAGTGCCACCCTCGTCCTTGGGAGCTAATGGTACCCAGAACAAGGCCAACACTGACCGGGAAGACAGGAGGGTCAGTGTGAGGCTAAGTGTCCCTTCCTCATCCTAATGATGTGATGGAGAAAACCCAGGCCGCCATCAGAGGGACCAGAGCTGTGTGCCATCCAGCCAGACTTCCTGAAGGAGTTTGGGAAGGGTCTATGCAGAGGACAAAGGACAAGGTCACAGGGGCAGAGCCCGTGTTGTAAATGAAGGGACTGTCTTTGGCCTGAGAGCATGAAGACCTCTGCTGCCCATCCCCCCACGTGGCTCTGCTCAGCACATGGAGCCCGGGCGATGAGGGTGTGCACACTGCTCCTCCCGACACCTCGCTGCACTGGACAAGCCGTGACTGGGCAGCTCCCCTGGGAGGCTTGGGGAACGAGCAATAGTGGACACTGCTTCCTGGCCACTGCTCCCTGACCCTCCCAAGCCTCCTAACAGGGATCAACTGGGTAGACACGACAGGCTGTGCATAGAAACTCCACCACGGCACAAGATGACAGAGTCCTGAACCATGCTGGGCCCACGTATGCTTGCTGTGGACCCGTGGCAAATGCGCAGACATGCCCAGGCTGTACCTCAGTTTCCCTACGTATGAAATTAATTTAAATAAAGCACAACTTGACAATGATTCATGGTGAAAAGCACACCAAAATCCCTTGGTTTCAGATGCCATGTAGGTGTAAGATGTCTTCTTTAATAAATAAAGTTAATGTCGTGAAATATTTCAAGATAATGTATTTTCGGATTCTGTTCTTTGCCTTAATTATGTTTCCTGTCACTTTTCATTAAATCAGGAAATTAAAAAAAATCCATTTCAAGGTAAAAGCATAACCAGTTCATGTAAAATCTCATAATAGCAATTACACGATGTAGCTTTCATGAAGAATAACCACTTCGCATGCTGCTATAGTTTCGTTGTCAAAATTAAAAGAAAGCAGTAAATTATACGGTGGCAGCGTTGAAAGGCCTGTTCGATACATATTTACAAGTCGGTATGTAACAAGCAGCTCGTCCTGTAGAAATCATGCAAAAAAAGCATTCTCGTGTCAAAAGAAGAGCTTAAGATTGTCATTTATCGAAAAATAATTGTTAGTATACGGGGAACTGAGAGTCTTTCTATTTTGGGGCACTTTAGTGTCATAAAAGGAAATCTTATCCCCTGCAGAAGTGCAGACTCAGCCTTCTAAAATCTGAGCACTCTAACTACTGCGTAGCTTCACCTTCAGACCATCGTGAACTTAAAAAGATAGGTTTATGCCCCCCCCCAAAAAAAAAGAGAGAGAGAGAGAGAGAACTGGGGCACCTGCCTGCGTGGCTCAGTCAGTTGAGCATCTGACCCTTGGTTTCAGCTCAGGTCATGATCTCGTGGTTCATGGGATCGAGCCCCACGCTGGGCTCTGTGCCAGCAGTGTGGAGCCTGCTTGGGATTCTCTCTCTCTCTCTCTCTCTCTCTCCCTCTCTCTCTCTCTCTCTCCTTCTCTCTGCCCCTCCCCCACTTGTGTGCATTCTCTCTCAAAACGAATAAACTTAAAAAAAATAAAAGAGGAGAGAACAATGCAACCGATAGCTAGGGGGATATTTCCACGTCGTTCACATGGCTGTCCTCTCCCCCGCAGGATGCCTGGGCAGAGCCAGACCAGAGAAGGACGGGAGCACAGCACATCTGTCAGGAGTGCGGCCATGAGCTGACGGGGGGCGGAGACCCCTCAGGAGACACAGCCTCTGGGCCGAAGCTCAGGGGGTAGAGGGCGCCCACGGCAGACACCGGTCCCTACAGGAACCGTCAGGGCCATTCATGGGACACCACTACTCCTTTTCAGAAACGAAGGATGACATGCCCAGGCCTGGGGACCAGCGGGCCTGTGCTATGGGTCCCCGGGCCACAGCTCTCCGGGAGATGCGGGGTGCCCTGGCCAAAGCCCTTGCTTTGGTAGCTGATGGGTTTGGGTTTGGATCCTGTCTCCACTGCCATGTGACCCCCGGCAGGTTGTCCCGTATTTAATGAGATGCTCCTACATACCAGATGCTGGGCCGTGATTTTACAAGTATCTCATTTCATCTCGCTGGCTCTGTGCCTTGAGCACATTACTTAACCTCGCTTTCCAAGGTCTTGTTTTCAAATGTGTACTCTGAGATAATAGTATCTCTTTTATGGAGCTGTTTAGAAGATTTACAAAATTGTTAGCCATCCTTACCCTCCAAGCTCTTAGAATAAAATACCCACCCTTAAGATGGACAGGTTTAAACATAAAGAAATGTCCTTTCCAATGACAGTTTCCAGAGGACTAACATAGCTTTGTTAATGAAATTGCCTTTAAAAAGCCTGTGTCTGTTATGGGTTTTAGTATAATTATTTGTGCTGCCTGACGGGCAATGGGGACTATGGACAGCTCGTAATCAAGGCATGGGTGGAAATTACTGGAATAACGAAGAAAAAGTCAACCCAAAACTGGATGGGCAAAAAAAAAAAAAAAAAAAAAAAAAAAAAAAAGGAAGATTTCCTGTTCAAAGAATTTAAAACCATCTTTCTGACTAAGGAGAACACAAAGGCACCAGTCTCAATCACCCCCACGGACAAGAAAGAAGTCCCTGCCCCATGTCTTGAGGGGGCCATGCTCCTGTGGAATCAGAGCACTGGAAGACAAGACTGTCCATCTCTGCTGGGACGGATGGGGTTAAGGCCTCCCGGTTGCTCCCTTGGGTGACAAGTACTATCTCTGCTCTGCAGGGGAGGAAGCAAAGGCTCAGGAAGGTCAAAAACCTTCCTCAAGGTCACACACCCAGGAACCGAGTTCTTCTCTGTTCCAAAGGCCCTATTACTGACATCACATTCAACCTGTGTCCCTGTAACCATGAGGATTCTGCTCTGGAAAATGCCACTCGTGTCCCTCTGTCTCGTGGTCTCCCCACACTCACCCATGGCTCGACAGACGATGTCCACGGTTTCTTCTATTTCCGCTAAAATCCGACTCTCGGGCTCAGCAGTAAAATACGGTGGCTCTTTAAACAAGAAAACAAAAACAGCCCCTAAGCAAAAGAGGTGTATGTCAGATGACCCATAGAGTCTCAAAGAGTTGGGACTCCTTTTAAAAACTATTTCCGAAAAGTTCATTAGTTACCATCCTACACACAGACTCAGAATTCAGTGAGCACAGGCCAAAGGGAATTTATATTCTAAGGTTTCGTAAAGCAAATTACTACTCAGGGTGATGGCTACTTTTCCGTTTATGGGCTTGAATCATGGAATATCTTAATTCACATTTGAGAAGGACGATCCCGAGAGGTTCATAAAGGTTTATATTTATAGCACTGTATTTTATAGGCTAGTTTGCTTCAGTATCTAAACTAAACACCAACGCAGGAAGCATGTCAAATAAAGCGTCAGAGCCAGGCACCGGGCCTGTGTCAGGGAACGGGGCAGCCTATTAACATATTTTTTTAAAGTCTTAGCGGTTCTTCTTCTCCAAAATACAGATTTACTACTTTAGTAGAAGGCTACATAATAGCTAAGAGAAGAAAGAAAACGGGCCCCTCATCCATCTTTAGTTGCAGCAAAAAGTCCACTGCTTGTATATCCCTACATAGTCCCCTCGCTTATTCATCAAAAAATAGTGGGTGTATTAAACAGTGAATCTCCTTGGAGAGTAAAGCGCAGTATTTTTCCCAGTTGATTCGGCGAAACTTCACCGGTGGCCTGGCCAGATCCATCCGGGTGGATGGATTTCATGATCATGGGTGGATCATCATCCAGGTGGATGGATCCCATTAAGGTGGTGGGATTTCATGATCACGCTCACAAAAGGCCGTAGAATTCATTTACTGTGTGATAATTAATGTCTGGGCACTGTCTTCCCAGAGTGGCTTATTTTCATTGTCACTGTGTGGAGCGTGGAGAGTATAGCTTGGCGTGCCTCCTACACTGCCCGGGTCTTCAAACAGGGCGAAGCGTAAGAGAGGGAAAGGAGAAATGAAAACTGAGCCTTTCCGAAAAGGGATTAAGGGGCTAACACTGAAGGTTTCTCAATGGAAGCCAAGTGTGGCCCCAACTCTGTAATCACGGGGCCAGTCAGGCGGCTGCAATCTGTCCAAACACCCACTCTGGCTGAGGCTGGGGCGGAATCCTCCCTGGAGGATGGAGACCCCTCTGCAGGGTTTTGGTCGTGTGTAGACGAGGCCTAAAGACACACTGCAAAGATTTACGGTCTCTTGTCAAGGTGGTCTTCACTGCACACACTCAAATGTTCACATTCAGCCACATTTGCTCCGTCAATAATCACGACAGCAGCAATATTTGTATTCTAACGATGCAGGAGCAGCGTCCCGTCAAGGCCCCTGTGTTCATCGGTGAATGCTAAAGTCGGTATCTACCTCCGTGGTCTGACGGAAGGGATATGAGGGAAGAGGGAAAACAAGACCAAGTGAAGAAGTCAACATTTGCCTCTGGTTAATTACGGTTCTCCTTTTTTAAATTAAACATCGTATTTTGAGGTCATTGCAGAGTCCCACGCCGTTGTAAGAAATAATAGAGACCCCAGGCACCACCCCGACAGTGACCTCTTGCAAAAAACCACAGTCCAATATCACACCCAAGATGCTGACAGTGAAAGAGGTGACCTACCCTACTCTTGCCCCCTCCCCGGTCTTGTGCGTTAGCATGCACGTGCAGGTGAGGGTTGAGCCCTATGCGACGTTACCAGTGTGCGGACCTCTGTGTGCGCAGTCAGGAGGCAGAGTGGGTCCATCACCCCAGGCTCCCACACGCTGCCCTTTTATGATCATGGCCACCCAATGTCCCATCCCTCACGTCTGGCAACCACTCCTCTGTTCTCCGTTTATAATTCTGTCATTTCAAGAATGCGACAGGAATGGAATCACACAGTATGTAACCTTTGGAACTGGCTTGTTTCACTTGGCCCAAGTCCCGTGAGATTCATCCAAGAGGAAGTGTACTTTGATAATAAGAACCCGTGCAAATGAATGGTCAACGTGTCCAGGACCAGACGGCCTTCCCCCAGCTACTGGGCACCATGGCCAGGGTCCTGGTCTGCTCTTCCTCCTCTGCAACGCCACAAGCCTCCCTCCAAGTGCCAGGGAAGGACCCAGCCCAGGCTCAGAGACCTGGGGTGCTCTCTCCACCCAGTGGCCCGAAGCTGGCTTGAGCTGAGCAGAGGCATGGCGCTCCAGCAGGGGGGCATCAGAGTCCTGGCCGAGGCCACTCATCTGCAAACACCGCCGTTCTCTGCTCCAGTTGCCACGGGCACCTCGCCCCACATCCTGGGCAGCACCACCGGCCCAGCCGCCAGGCTCCCCGGGCACAGTCTGGAAGGGCATCTGGCCGAAGCTTGCAAAGTGCTGTGTCTCTCCTCCAGAGCCAATAACCACGGTGTGACGATTTCTCTCACTGCTCACCCTTCCATTAGCATCACTCCACAGGTGCTCAGAGACGTTTTTCTCTTGACCCCCGGCTACTTCTACGTGTAGTCAGCTGTTTGGGAGAGTGGGGGGCATAGCCGGCGTATCCATAATGACAGGACTGTGGGTCGACTAGTGGGGGAAACCCGTTGTGAATTAGTTGTCTCGTGCACAGACTCTTGCGACCACTTAACTTCCGAGGGGCGGGTGTGTGTCTCAGCTAATTGGTAGCAACCCTTTCTAAAAAGGCGCACACTGGAATTTCAAAAATTTATCACAACTGCAGCCACTAAAACTGGGGATTGCGACTAACGCTTTCCCCTCTCTTGAAACAATATGAAGACATCAAGAAAATGTTCCCACCCCCTACGTTGAGAGATGACGGCCACACCGACCAACCTCCGCATCCTCCCAGGGACCCCCACGGCCCAGTCTCAGCCTAGGAGGTGGGGAGCCTCCCCAGGAGCCTAAGCCCAGAGCAGCTGTGAAATCCCCACCCTCCAAAATGCCAGGGCCTTGAAGCGCGCCTCCTGGCCTCGTGAAGGGAGATGGTCCTCGTGCACCGACTGGTCCCACTCTCCTGACAAAGCCCCCAAGTGTGAGCTGCAGGGCCAGTCCTGAGTAGGGCTCACCACAAGACCCATGGATGTCCCCTGTTCTGTCTTCCTTGCAGCCCCAGAACGACCACCTCACTCCACGGGGTGCCCATGACATGCCACCATCATCCACACTGGGTGTCTCTGTCCATAGCCCCAAGGTGTGCACCCCGTTGTCACCAGGGCCTGGGAGCATGTCACACGTGCTACATGGCAAGACGGCCTCCGCAGGTGTGATGGCGGCTGTCGATGTTAGAATGGAGAGCCGGTCTTAGATTAGCTGGGGGGCCCAGTCCACTGCTGGGGCCCCTTCAAGCAGGGGCCTCCCTGGCTTGAGCCGCTGGCTGTGGAGAAGAAGGTGGCCCAAGCCAGGCGCGGGGCTCGGGAGCCTGACAGTGACCCCAACCAACAGCCAGGAAGCATGTGGGGACCCCCGTCTCGCGAGCCCACGCACTGGACTCTGCCCACCCCGAGTGAGCCAGAAAGTAGATACTGGCCCAGATCGCCCAGAAAAGAGCCTCGACACTGGCCGAGGCCAGCAGCAGAGAAACTGGCTGAGCCCACCCGCGGGGACTGTCGGGCCCAAGCAGCCCCCGGGCCCACTCCCGAGCAGGAGACACCTGTGGGCAAACTCCCTGTCGGTCTTCGAGATCAGCCCTAGTGCCCTTCTGCACAGTCTCCCCGAGCTCCTCGGCAGGGTCGCCCCTCCACACTGGAGCTTCCGCAGAGAAGGACCATATCCTCCTCATCTCCCTGTTGGTAGCGCCTGGCACTATCTGCTGGAGGAAGACACGTGGGCGATAACCCAAGACCTTATATCCTTGAAGCCCTTCGGGGAGCAGGTGTGTCCTATTCATCCTGGCAAATCCTCCCTGTTCCCGCTCCACCCATGCCAGCACTTCAGCCCAGGGTCCCGCACAGGCCATGCGCATCACAAACGGCGGCGGATGAGCAGAGAGGGCAGAGGCGGCCTAGAGGCCCTGGAGGACAGGTGGGACCCAGACGAGCACCCTCCCTGTGCCCTCCCGGGGTGTCACGGCCGGCCCGCCGATCCTGCACACAAGGCAAATGACCCAAACACCACTGGTGTTCGCCTTGTACGAGTTTTCCGCGCTTTCGAACCAGCTCTGTGACAGCTCTGTTCTCTGGGCTTCTTTCGGTCATGGCCTACGGTCCAGATAAGTTCGAGCTGTGACAGGTGATTCACGTGGGTGCTTCTAACACAGGCCACCTGGAAAACCAGAAAGGCGGCATCTTGAGTTTATCCTAAACCAACGTGAATGAGTTACAGGGCAGCAGGGGAGGGGTTCGGCTGTGGGAATTCTGTTCCGGCCTTATGCCAGGACAGCCTCTGCCCCCTGCATCTGCTGCTCCAGGGTCCGGGAACCCCTGCCCACCAGCCCTGCACTCACTGTGCTGACTTGTGACAGCCTCATAAAGGGACTGCCTCCTGCACAAGAAACCCTGAGGCCCGGGACCAGGGCTCCCTCTCCATCCCTCTGTCCCCGGGGCCCAGTATGGTGTCGGAGACGCAGACTCGGTAAATGCAAGGGGAGGAAAGGAAGGAAGAAGGAAGGAAAGACGGGAGGAAGACAGGCAGGGAGAGAGGGAGGATTTTCTGTTGGGGTTCAGACATCTGAGAGGGGCTCGCTCTCAGCTCAGGAAGACCTTCCGGTACAGCTAGACCTTCTCGACTGTGGTATTGGTATCAGCCAAGAGATGTTACAAGTGACTTGTGACTCTAATGACAGCCGTGGCATTGGAGCTCCTGGACGATCTGCGCGTCCGAAGGAGAGACAGCCGCCTACCACAGCCACGCTCCCGACGCAGGTGCGGGAGTGCAGCGGGACCGGCGTGCCGGGGCACTGGCACTCGCAGGAGTGGGGGGGGGGCGTGTGAATGGTGGTGCCGGGAGGGAGCGTCAGCCTGCCAGTCTGGACCGGAAGATGGACACGCTGCGTCGCACTGAGTCTGAGACGCTGCAGTCATGGGTAAGAGGCGTCCTTGTCTTATTTATCCGCAAGAGAGGAGAAAATGCTTCCGTGCATCGTGAGACACAGCGTGCGTTCAGTGACACCGCGTGTGGAAAGAGCGTGCCATGTAACTAACCAGCTGCTGGTAAATAACCGACGTCCCATGCGCTGCGACACAGTTCCACCAACCATGAAGGAAGCTGTCGTGTCAGTGCTTCTGTGACTAGCCCTACTTTTGACTGCTCACGGTAGGAAGCGGCATCATTTCCTGCCTTGTCTACATTTTACAAATGTTGGAAATGTTGGAAACTGAGACCAACAGCGGCAGAGGGCCTTGTTCAAGCCAGTGGGTGGTGCCGGGACACTGGGAGCCCGGGCCTGTCCCCACAGCCGGTCCCGTGAGGCGGGGCGCACGGCTGACCCACCAGGGTGCCCGCACGCTCTGGAAGAGGTGGCCACCTCGGGGCGGGGTCTTGAAGGACACGCAGAGTCACCGGCAGGTGAGCTGGGGCCCGGGGTGGAAAGGCATTCGTCCCGAGCACAGGCAGCACAGACGCTCAGAGTCTGTGTGCTCGGAGTCCTGGGTCGGCCTCCCCGAGGAGCAGGCAGGGAGACGAGGTTCGCGGCCACGGTTTACCGGGGAGGTGACGGAACCACCACTGGGAGAGGGAGGGCAGTCGAGATGAGCACGTGACCAACTTAGCTCGTCTACTGGGAACGCCCGAAGCCAGGATGGAGCGCAAGCTCCAAATGGCATCCCCATCACAGCAGCGACGGAGCCCCGCCGTTCACCCGCGCCCGTTAGACCAGGGCTCCAACCTGCCCCGCGTGGAGCGCGCCGGGCCCCGAGCAGCAGGCGCAGGGGCCCCGGGGGCCAGGGAAGGCCAGGAGGAAGGCACGGCAGTGCGGGCGGGCGGAGCCGGGCGGGGAGGCTATCGAGGCGGTGCGGGGGGTACATGGACCCAGGGGGCCCGTGTTCCCGGCCGTGCGGAGTCACCAGGGCCCCCGGCAGGTGCGACACGGCCCGCAGCCAGACCCCCGCGCTCCTGTTCAAACCTCGGCAACCAAGCAGTGTGCCGGCGAGGCTTCCAGGGGGAGTAAACAGGCGCCGCTGGTCCGTCCCGTCTCGTCAGCGCGCCGTGAAAGTGGCGGAGCCAGTGTGTGCCCGCCTTCTTCCAGCGGCCCGCGCGCAGGGACCCCTCCCTCCGTGATCCCCCAAACCGCGCCGCACTGACACGCTTCAGGGCTCTCCCAGGGCGATTCAACCGCAAAATCCTACCTGTCACAGCAAATTCTTGCGAATAAAAGGGGTTGTAAATCCACATTTACATCCGCAGAGTGAATTTAAAAGCACGAACGCACAGAGAGACGGGCGCTCTAGAGAATACAGGACAATGTGCTTCGGAATTCAGCTCTAAGTGCAAACCCAGAGTTCCTGGGATAGATTTGAATATTTTTAAAAGGAATTATCATGGACACAAACATTCTAGTTTATAGGAAGATAAATTTCTTCTCTTGTTTAAATTACCTTAAAATGCTCTAACACAATCTAGTCCCGTCTCCCGGAGATTTACACGCCACAAATTTTAATTTTGGTTCACTCGGTAAAGTCTGTGCTCATTTAGCTACAGACAGACCCTCGTGGGGAAGTCCTCGCAGGGGAGGGGCTGGGGTGTTGCCGCCTCGAAGGCACAGAGAGGGAGACGGCCGGAGAGCCAGCTCAGCTCCCTAGCGTGGAGTCGGCAGGGACGTGTGACTCCAGGCCTGCTTTCCCCAAACTTTAAAACTCTTTACGCTCCGTTCCAAGGGGCTGATAGGTAGGTGTGTATTTGGCAGAGTCGTTTTCGGGCCACAGAGCTGTTTCGTAATGACTTAAAGGAACGTGACGCACCCAGGGCAAACTGCCTCGTCTGTAGGATTTCTCCGTACTCTTGCTCATTTCGTACGAAAATATGAGCTTTTATTTTTTTTCTTAGTTCGCAACGTGGTCAACGGCAAAATAGGTCATGTGAGGAGCCAGAGCCCTGCCCGGGGTGCTCTGTGGATTGGACCTTTCTTGTTCTGGACCCCCTTCCTCCCGAAGGGGAGAGAAGAGGCAGAGGTCCTCCTTCCTGAGGTCGGCCTCCAGGGCGCCTCTTGCCTGCCGTGGCCACCAGCCCGCTGCACAGGTCATGATGACCGTGACCTCAGCCCCTAAGACGAGAAGTATCACAGGAGCTGAAGAATGTAAGAAATAAAGGCACCTGCCTCACAATTCAGTGTCGTCTTACCACAATCCAAAATTAAAGGGGGGCTCCCTTTGGGACCGCACCAGGCACGCTTCCTGAGCACGGATGCCCGCCAGCGTGTCGTGTGACTCCCGTGCGCCTCATTTTATCTTCTCGCTCTCCTTGGCTCAGGAATGACACTTGGCGCACGTTCCAGGGGGAGCGGCTCTGGTCCCACTTTTTAATCTAACCAAAGGTATTATCCAGAAGTTTCTTTTTTCTGGGTCAAAAAATAACGGCAATAGGAAGATCTCTGAAAACTGATCCTAAGAGCCCAGTGAGTTACAGAGGGGCTCAGTGGCGCAGGGGCCAGCCCCAGACAAGGACGTGACAAGGACCTCACCCCTCCACCTGCCACGCTTCAGGATCGGAAGTATCCAGAACTCCATTTCTAGTCACTACTCAGAATAGCCGCGCTTTGGGGTTAGGGGGGTTATGTTTTTGGAAGAGGAAGCACAGGGCGAATCTGGGAGCTCATCTCAGCTCCGCCCTCACTTCCTGAGTCAGAAAGAGAGCCGGTGAAACACGGGTGTTATTGTGCTGTGTCCCAGGACGCGCCCGCGCGGGGCTGCCGTCCGAGGCCGCGGGTGACACCATGCGCCCGCTGAGCGTTACCTATGATCGAAAGAAAGGCTTTGGCCGTGGCTGGTTCGAAAGCGCTTCCTGCCAGCGTTGCTTCGCAGACGTACGCGCCGGTGTCCGCGGATGTCGGGTTGCTGATGGTGAGGCGTCTCCCAAAGCTGTGGACCCCACTGGTGACCCTCACCCCGTTCCTCTTCCAGGTCACGTTCAGCTCTTCCACAGGCCTGGGAGAACGAAGGGCGTTAGTGACCCTAATTGTGAGTCGTGTGGACGGCAATGATAATAATCTCAGGCATTCAGCACAAGCCTGACAACGCGGATTCTACCAGGAACCATGGAGGGCTGCACAGGGGACGTTTAAAAATCAATCCAGATACGACTCTACTCCCTTACGACATGCGTCAACAATACATTCTGCTCAAGGGCTATTGAGCAAGGATGGCTAATTGCAGCAGCGATGGACCCTAAGTGCTAATGATTCCATTTGCTCGGGAAAAGAATGTTTAAAATAAATACTACTAGGGGACACGGATCCATGGGAGGCACGGTCACGGGCACTCGGTTTCTGGAGCGACCGCTAACCAGGCTGACAGCACCTGGGACTCCGGAGGAGGGGAGGGATTGACTCCTTCCCTTCCCCCCTCTGGATTGCACTCCTGGCTCGCCCTCGGCTAGAGTCCCCACTGTCACCCATGGCTACACTGAAAGGCAGTGCTTTCCCGTATAAACGGGACAGTGGACGTAAGCACTGCGGTACCGGGCTTGGGAGTTTGGTTCCCCGTCCCCCCAGCACGAGGTGCCTGTAACCCGCCAGACAAACAAGGCCACTATTGCAGGAGGAGCCGAGCACCCGTCTGATACGTTTTTCCACTCAAGAGTCCTCTCGTGGCAGTTGTAGTGGACTCGTCCCCCCGCCCCGGCCCCCGGGGGGGACCAGCAGCGCACCTGGCATTGGCGATGCACTCCAGGGTGATCTCGCTGGACCCGGCCACCACGCTTCTGTTGCCTGGGGGGATCACGATGACAGGAGCCATGGTCTCAGGGGCGCCAACATGTCCTGCGGCAGAGAAAGCAGAAGGCCATGGGACTCTCCTAATAGGGAGGATGTGGAGACTGGGACGTAACGAACAGGGGGTCTTGTCATGCCACGTGGAGGGACACCGGGATGTCAAGACCCTACCCCAAACTCCTCCCGCCCTCCCTGTGAGAAGCCCTCTGGTGATGACGCTGTCACTGGCCTTGATCTAACCGGGGAGAGCCCGGGTGGAACGCATGGCCCTGTAAGCGTACGTTCTGGCAAGAAATGGAGGGAGCCAGAGCCTCACACCGCCCCCTGTACGTCATGTGGATAAGGGCTTCGGAGTGAGAGGCGTTGTGCAAAATGCTTGCTGACTTTATTTTTTTATTGACTTAAGACTCTGTTTATTGAGTTACCTAGTCCACCCACTCTTTTCAAATCTGCTCAGCTCCACAAACATTCCACGTGGCGGGCACTCTGCTGGGCGCCGGCGGTGTTAGGAAGCGGCGGGCTTTCGGACTTGGGCCCGAATGGGACTCCCCAGAGCAAACACATTCAATCAACAAAGTGTTCTGTTCTGCCCATGTACTTTCAATCCTTTTTTCTTCTCGGAAAAGTAAATATCCTGAATCCACCTCTGTGTTGCGAGTATCAAACTATAAATAATTTAGCTCCTACTTCTGGTGACAGGGGAGAAAAAAAAAAACCAAGACACGTTTTTGCCACTTTTCTCTAAAATACGTGTAATACTGAAATTAAACTATCCCCAGTGTGTTTTACTGCTGTTTATTTAGGGGAAATGAAGACGGATCAAATATTTTGAGAACAGGAATCTCCGTAAAGGGTGGAGACGGCAGACACAGGAAATAAAAATAAATTTAAATTCTGCGAATGTGAAATGTTTCATCTAGCCCTTGGCGCTGGAGAGCCCAGCGGGTGCAGGGGGCTCTGGCGGGACCGGTCCTTGCCCGCCTGGCGGCAGGGGGCTAGCGCTGCTGAGAGAACACTAGGGAAACTGAGGACTAGCCTTGTGTCACCACTAATTCTCCACAGCTCCACCTTCTGGCCTCACTGCTTACGCGGGATGTGATTTTTGAATTGAAGGTTCACGTGAATTAAAAACAAGACAAAACAAAACTTGATGCAGGCAGAGCCAACAAATTAATTTTTTAACCGATACATTGATGACATTGATGGAAGCCGGCTTCCGCCGTGTCCCGGGGCCTCCGGGAAGGTGGAGGCGGCCTTCTCCCTTCCCGACCTCTTTGCCTCCCAGGCGAGCCCCGCAGGGCCCGACAGCCTCCTCCTGAGGCTCTCTGCCTCCGTCTGCGTAGAGGCCGCTGGGCTGATTATCAGATTCCGGAGGACATGCCGGAGTACAGGCACTTTCGTGATGGGGCAAAGGACAGGAGCCGACTGCCAATCAGATTAACAACCTGCCTGTCACCTGTGAAAGCTGCTGATGAGGAGAAATGACCTGAGAAGCTAATATTTGCAAATAGTTATGTGAAGTGAAGGAGAGCAGCAGTGAATGCTGAAAGGTCACTGAGCAAGGTGCTAATTTGGCATTAATCACCGCTCAGCCGTGGCAGCGGAAGAAGAAACCCATGCTCAGCACTTGTCACTGCCCAGGGAGGATGGGCCCCAGGCCGGGTGGCCTCGACTGCGTGCTGACCCCGGGAGACCGTGCCCGGGACAGAGAAGGCCAAGCTGATGGCCCCTCGGGGGCGGGCGGGACAGAGCGGTGCCACTCTGTCACGGACTGTGCCCACATGGAAAGAGGGAGTGGCCCCTAACCACTTTCATAAAGCCCTTTCGCACACACTGACGCACCTGCTCCGGGAGGCCCTCGCCCTGCGGGGTCAGCGGCACAGGTCCAGGGACCGCTTGGATTTGAGTCGGGGCCCAGGCCACTGGTGGGAGGAGTGGGTGTGACAGATGTGGGTTGAGGCGGAGTAGTTCCTAGACAGAGCCTCTGTGACCTACGCACGAGGCTGCTGGGGTGGGGGGGTGCCCTTGCCTTACGGACACCCCCCAGCAAGATCGGAGCGCGGTCTCCTGGCTGCGAAGCTGTGCATTTGCTAGTGAGGCCGCCGCCGCCACTTCTCGGTACAATTTTACCCGAGTGCCCAGAATCCAGATCTCGCAGCGACAGCAGGGACGGTGCTCGTGACAGGACACGATGCTAGAGCACGCTCCTCTTTTAAAAAATTGTCTTTACATTTCAGTCGAATCTGCCTGGGCACGTGGGTTAAGAAGAACAGCCCAGGGAGGCGCAAGAGACGCCCCTGCCGCCGAGGGACCAACTGGCTTGTCAGTGGGGACTGCCATTCTGAAGACACCCTGAATCCCAGAGAGCAGAGGGCTCTGCCCTGAGCCACTGTCCTCCGGGGAGGGGAACCTTGCCCTGTGTCTGTCTGTCTGTCCTGTTGAGCTGCTGAGTAGTCTGCATACGGCAGCAGCGGAGGAAGTAGATTGCTCCAGACACAAACTATTAACTCCTCCCTCTGTCTCCAGCTCTGTGTCACCATTAGCCCCTCCGTGGTCCAGCTCCAGGTGTCCCCAGGCCGACCCCTGGTCCCCTGCGGCCACTGCCTTTATATCCAACAGCTGCTCCCCGGAAACTGGCTTCATCTCCTGCCCGCGAATCATTCTGTCTCTTTTCTCTTTGTCATTGTGCACCTCAGTCTCTTATTCTTTTGCTGCTTTTTAGAAGGCTTTTACCTCTTCTTTACGCGAGAGGAGTATTAGAGGTGCTTTATCTGCCATTTTTAACCTGTCATGTAGACTTATCTGCCAATTTTCCCCCCACGTTCAATTTTTAGAAAAAAAGATGCAAAGAAGAATATCTAGGCATTTTAAAAAGAATAAAGCGACCTCTTTATTTCTGCTATTCCATGGTATGTGAGGTATAAAAGCATTTGGAATCCTTAATGATTGGTTATTTTGTCAAAAATATCCTACAATCATGAGTCACTGCTACCTCCACCGGGAACATTACCCTCTCCTTCAATGCTGTACGTGAACACGGGGTTTTTAAATGCCATACGCCGAACTTTTAAGAATCATTTCCGAGAAGAATGAAAACAAGGGAAGAGGGAAGGAAAATGCACTTCCCCACGCCCCCGTGTCGCCACCGTCATGTCACTAAATGACTTGCAAACATTGTCCCATTTGATCTAATAACAAGACAATAAAATACCTACTACTGTCCCCCGTTTACAGATGAGAAAACTGAGGCTCGAGGTCACAGGCGTCGAAGGATTTAAATAAAGGAAAGGCTCCACCCCAAATGCATCATCTTCCTTTCACAGAACGCCACCGCTCCTGATAGAAACTCTGGTTGTGCTCCGCTAACCAGAAACTAAAGTAACTAGAACACTCCTTCCCCCAAGCATTTCCTGAATGGAGTCTCTACTGTCGTGTTTTCAACGGAAGCTCTTCCAGGCTGGCTTCAGGTGGTCGCAGAGGAAGGCGCTGAATCAGAAGAGGCCTTCCGCGGCGGTCAGCAACGGACGGGCGCCACGCTGCCTCACAGCCAGCACGGCAGCCGCTTTAGACGCAGGGCCCCCTTGGAGTTACGGGAATACCGTGCCTGAGCACCGAGGTGGCGCCTAATCCCAGCCAGTCCCCCCACGGAACCCTTCGGTCACCAGAGAGCTGCGGAGGGGAAATTGTCTAGGCTGCGCGGCTCAGTCGGTTAAGCTTGTGACCTCAGCTCAGGTCATGATCTCGTGCTTCGTGAGCATGATCTCATGCTGTCGGTGTGGAGCCTGCTTCGGATCCTCTGGCCCCCTTTCTCTGCCTCTCCCCGGCTCTCTCTCTCTCTCAGAAATAAATAAACATTAAAAAAAAAACATTCAAAGTACATTTAAAGAATATCAAATCTCTCAAACAACAAAAAGCTTCACCTGAACTACTGAGCTAGAAGAGCGGTGGACGGAGCTGCGTTAGGTGGGGAGAAACAGCCCCAGGAGGGAGACTCGGGCTCAGGGGACTCGGCAGCGGTGGCGGGGTGCGGGCAGGAAAACTGGCCCGGGGACGCCTGTGTGCAGGGCTGCGCAGGCAGGTGGTGGGGCGCTGCAGAGTTCCCACGGTCCCGGCGGGGCGGGACTTGAGGAGCTGCTGGGGGAGCAGGCTGGGGCCCCGAGTGCAAGGGGAGACGTGCGGGGTGATGAAGGGAGGAGTCCACTCGGGGAGGACTCGCACCTCGGGGAGGACTCTGGGCAATATTCTAAAGGACGATGGGAACCCTGCCCACTCCTCAAACAATTACAACTTCAACTACAACCACCATGGGAGCCAGCAATCCCACCTGAGTACAGACCCAAAGGAAACGAGAGCGCTAGCTCCGAGAGGTGTCTGGGCCCCCACGTTCACGGCGGCCTCACTCACAACAGCTGAGACACGGAAACAAATGACGTGTCCATCTGTAGATAAACAGATAAAAAGATAATGTGGCATATTTACGGAATATAATTCAGCCACTAAAGAGAGAAGGCCATTTGCTACAACACAGATGAATTTCGAGGGCGTCGTGCTGAGTGAGGTAGGGCAGGCAGAGACGGACACGTACTGTCTGATCTCTTACACACGGAGTCTACAGAAGTGGCGCTCCCGGCCACGGAACACGTTGGTGGTTACCAGAGGCAGGGGCGGGGGAAATGGGTAAAGGTGGTCGAACCGGACAAACGTATCTCGAAGATAAACAAGATCTCAGCACGTAATGTGAAGTCTCTAGGTACTGCCAAACATCTGCTGTGCTGTAAAAGTGTCCCGAGTTGGGAACCAGGTTCTGGGTCACACTCCTAGTCAGTGGTATGGGCAGAAACAAAAAGCAATTCTTCTTCATAGTTAAAAAAAAAAAAAAGACAAAAAAAGGAAGAAAAGCCGCCCGCTGTCGTGCAGTGATGTCTGCACAGACCCTCCCTTGCCGGGGTCGAGGTTGCTGCCTGGACGGTCTTCCCTGGTGACCAGCGCTGCAGCGTGCGGGCGAGTCCAGGCGCCCTGTGCAGACAGATGCCCGGGACATGAGGCCCCCGCGGTCTGTGCCCCAGCCCGTACACCACATACGAGGGACGTTCTGCACGGTCTCTGCACGCCCGCTTCCTTCCCAGCTCCTGCCCCCTGAACCTCGCCTCCCCCACTTCCCTTTTCCCCCAGTTTCTTTGTGAGGACAGCTCATCTCGAGGGCACACAGCGATGCCACGTTTGCTGCCGAATGCCGGCCCTCGCTTCTTTGGTTGTTCGACCCGGACACGCGGACACGGTGATGCAGGTGCCGGCCCGGTCCCTGGAGGCAGACCCTGTCCGGTTCCCCTCACCCTGGCTCCAATCCCAGGTCCTCCCCCTCCAAGCTTCTCTCTCTGACCCCAAGTGTCCCCGCCGAGGCTCCCCTGTGCCCGACAACGGAGAGGCGCAGTCCTGATGAGGACAGTGTCAAGTCGAGTCAACCTGGAGTACCAGCACGGCTCCCAACTGTTTTGGAACAACTTACCTAACTTCTCTAAGCCTCACCTTCTTCATTTGTAAAACCGTAAGCAATTCACAAGGGGCACAAGTGTGTACGAATGTGGGTGTGCTTGCGTGTGGACGAATGTGGGTGCCTACACATGGTGCCTGGCTCACAGAAGGCGCTGCACGAACGCGGGGGCTATTTATTAGCCCTGGAATTGGGAACAGAGCTGTCACCCACTGCTCTGCCCCGGGGCTCCACCCATCTCTTCCACCAGCCCTGACCAGGAGGTGCCCTGGAGGTGCTGGGGGCCAGTGTCGCTGCTTCTCACCAAGTACATGCGGACAAACGTGCGGAGCTCCGAGAAGGCTGCGGCTCCATTCACATTCGCAGCTCAGAGGCAGAGCCCACGCTAAGGGCCGCAGGTGCTTACACATTTCTCTGCACCCTTATTACAAAGATACCAACATCTCATTAAAAAATGCAGGCTTCTTTCCGAAAGGAGTCTGTGCCCTTAAAGAAGTGGAATTTTCCAGGACATCTGAGAAAGCGAATCCCGCAGTTCGGTTCTTCTCTGTTAGCACCACGGTCTTGAATTTCCTGACTCACGGGTGATGCTCGTGGCAAAGAGGGCTCAGGAAACCTTTGCAGCAGCAGCTCACACAGGGGTGAGGTCGGGGGCTCGGCTACCCGCACAGCCCAAGGGCCTCCCTGGGCCACACCAGAAAATAATGAGGGCAAATGCTGCCCTCAACCAAACGGTGCTGAATCACATTTGCCCAGAGACACGAAACCCGTGCACGACTTCCACGTAAACATGTGTGAAATGAGCAAACCGTACGCCCTTCCCACACACGAGCAGACGTTTTCCAGGAGGGATGCCTGCGGGAGAAGAGAGACCGTGGTGTGGCGGCCGCCGCACAGTCTAAGATTAGAAAGAATCTCTGGCTCTCTGACTCCTCGCGTGTCTCCAGCTGTGGGGTTTTGATTTTTGTAAAGACAGATCCCACCAATCCGCCAGCAGGTCATGGAGGCTAAGGACGGCTCGAAACCTCAAAATCTTCCTGCTCCAAAAGGAGCAGGCCCCAAATTTGGAGAAACAGAGGGAAATCAGGGTCGAAAACAAAACCAGGGAGTAAAAGACAACGAAGGCTCCCACGCGGAGCAGTACGTTCCTTGGCTTTCCTTTCTTCAAGACCAATAATAAAAACAACACGTATTGGCTGTGTTGTGCAGATGATATGACAGTTACAGGGATGCTTTATGTTTTATTTTTTTAACTTTATTTTTTTTTTAATTTTTAATGTTTATTTACTTTTGAGAGAGAGAGGAGGAGGAGGAGGGGCAGAGACAGAGGGAGACGCAGAATCTCAAGCAGCTCCAGGCTCCGAGCTGTCAGCCCAGAGCCCGACGCGGGGCTCGAACCCACGGACCGTGAGATCATGACGTGAGCCGAAGTCGGACGCTTCACCGACTGAGCCCCCTGGCGCCCAGGAATGCTTTAAAATGTAGGCAACTGGCTGTCCGGACACAACAGTGAACCCCTCCACCCCGAGCCGGTGGCATGGCTGGTACCCTGGCTCCTTCGCACGTGGCTCTCATCTCACAGCAGCATCAGATTTGCGGGCAGGTCTGCCCACCTTTTGGAATAAGGAGGGACACATGTGTTACTCGACTTTGCATGAACCGAAGGGCTGTGGCCATACCGGCCCTTTTGCAGGCGCTCGTTAGAGTATTAAGAGAATTAAGTCTTGTCCCACTATAACGGGTTGGCTACTGTGAGCACAGCACTACCGCCACAGGAAACAAGCGACACTAACAGTTATCTCTTATTTCGGGCGCACTACGGCCAGGCATGGCGCTCGAGATTCAAAGTTCTAACTGCATGAAGTCAGCGTCCTCAGGGATGTGTGGGTTTAGTAGGGGAAGGAGTCCCGTTAACAGAGCAAGACCTAACAGGTTGTCTGGGGCTAGGAGAGGCACAGGGAGGGACAGAGAGGGACACAGCGGGTGTGCACCATGGAGTGAATTCTTCCAGGGGAACGAGGAAAGCCTGAACTGTGTCCCTAACAGATGGAGAAGCATTCAGCGGGGGGGGTGGGGGGGGGGAGCAAGAAAGGCATTTCAGGAACAGAAGACAAAGAAGGCAGACCCGGTCCAGACTGTTTGGAGAGGTGCAAGTCACTCTGGAGGTTGAGTGGGTCTGGGGGTGGCAGGGGTGGCCTGGGAGGCGGAGGCCGCAAAGGATGTGGACCTGCGCGGTGCCGGGGACTCGATCCAGTGAGGAACGGAGAGTCAGCGAAGGACCCCGAGGAGGGGCTGTGATGAGTAAGGGATGGTGGAGGCCACAGGGAGGAGGGAGAGAGAACAGAGGGGCCTCGGGCAGCTGGTTGGTGTGACGTGCTCCCGGTTGCCGGCCTGAGTGCTCTGGGGGGACGGCAGAGCGTCTCGGGTGGAAATGGGGAAGAAAGGGCAGGACTGGGGGGGATGACCTTGGCGAGTTAGCATGGAGGAGGAGGAAGGGGTTCCTGGAGAAGACACACGAGCGGTGATGGCAGTCCTGAGACGAAGGGACGTCCTTGTGAGAGCAGGAAGGGGAAGAGCAGGGGGAAGGCCTGGGACACGAGGCCGGCAGCGTGCCTGTGGGGGGGCGGGCGGGCACAGAGGTCCACAGGGGACGGTAAGCGGTCAGAAAGGGGGAGAGAGCGATTTTATCACATTATGGAGATTAGAGCTCAGGCTCTGGGTTCTTCCAAGCGGACAGGAAGTCCCATCTATAAAACCAAGGCTGCTTCTCAGGTTTTGAAGCCAGACCTTTGCACCTTGTGGGAGCACGGCTAAGGAATGCAGGGCTGTATACGGGTGAGAACCCTGACCTTCGCCGATCAGGGTTTCACTGTAACCACAACACGCCCAGAACACCGCGGAGCTAGAGGGGCTCTTTTGTTCACTTCTGTAGCTTGGTTTCTGCAAACAGGCAGGCGCGGGCCGTCCCCAACCTGCTTTCTGACGATGAAAAGCGTAATTTAATTAGTCGATCTTTTGTGATTCTTGACCTTCTCCCACGCGTCGCAAGGGCCACTGGTGGTCTCCTGGGAGGTGGGTGGAAACAGCTCCAATATATTCTACTTCAAGAAACTCAGGTGGCTTCTCTGTTCATCAATTGCTTTTACAACCACTTGGAGTCTATCATCTTCCTCTGTATTATTATAATCGCTTGGCAAGGGATTAAGTGCTTTCCCGCCTGTAAGAGCATCTCAACAGGTATGTCTGATCTCTCGCCCCCACGGGGAGCCAGCGTCTCAACAGCTCGAACCCTGCAATGCCGAACCCCCCGGGTACGTATTTTTAAGAGACTGACGTACCCCCACGTATCTATCTATAATTTATATATGTTTGCAAGAACTCATAGAACTCATTATTCTTCTTCTTATTATTTCATTAAAATGTGCTCCAGGGACGGGTATGTCAGCAGCAGGCAGACCAGGTCCGTCCCTAGGACGCCATGAGGTGATTTTGTCGTGGTAGCACCTGGGCCACGCTTCATTGTGACAAATGAAATAAACAGCACGCTATCTCGCCTGATAGGAAAGAATTCACCAAGCAGAAGAAGGTTCCTCCCTCCTCTTACCTGCCCCGAGTTCACGTTTTAATTTGTAGTCCCCTCCTGAATTTAATTTCTGGGTTACTAATCTGTTGTGCGTGGAGGTGTCGAAGGAACCTCTCCTTTCCTTTCCTTTTCGACGCTGCATCCTTCGTCCTCTGTCAGCTGGAGCCCGGTCAGGGGCTGTGCCCGCGTCAAGGTGGTGCAGTGAGACGGAGGCGGGCGAGTGGGGCTGGGGGCACGCACTGGGGCGAGCCCGACCACAAATGCTCTCTCAGTTCCCTTGAGAGGCTGGCGCACCAGCTGACCCAATTCTATTTACTGTCCAGCGGTAGGAGGGAGAGAAAAATGGGAGGAAATACGGCAGTCTATCCCATTTACAATTTTATCTTTACGTGAACTTCCGTTTTTATCTCAATACACTTCCGGACTTGTCTGTTGACAAGAGACGATAAATAAAATAATATGACAATTTGACAAACAATCCAGCAGTTTCTTTTCTTCTCATTTATAATATATGTGAAAATGTGCACATTTGGAAACGCACGGACTGTACCAAAGTGTGTATTTTCGTCAGCTTTTTCCTGGGCGGAGGAAAATGAAGGTGATAGAAAGCAGCTCCACAGCAGGCTTATTTCTCTATTTATTTGGGGATGAGCACAAATGGGTAAGCATAAAACAGGATTTAGGAACTGCATGACTGGGCACTAGAGTGATCCAGATCTCGGATTCAAGAGACAAGAGCTGACACCCTGCTTTTTATTTAAACACATACAAGCGTAATCTACTGTGTAGTAACAGAAGAGCCATCGCCGACAGAAAAACTGGACCATATGCAGTTTGGGTGGGCCAGAGGGGTAAGACGAGGGATTTTTCATGAGTTGATGTCAGTTTTCTGAATGGCGTTCTAAAATTATTGAGACTGGGATTAGAAACAATAACAGATCATGTTTAGTTTTGATTAAGAAATTCCCTTGAATAAATTTGCCAAGCATGTAAACCTGGGCACAAGCCCAAGCCCACCAAGGGCAACTGATGCCCATCTGAGGCTATTAGCAAGGACAGTGGGAAAAGGCAGGACCTCTTGGCAGGGGCCTCTGAAGGCCTGGTCCTCCTCCACCCCCAAGCCTGAAGAGCTCTCTGGAAAAAAGTTCTCCAAGTTCAAAGGAGAGACGCAAAATTCTTAGAAGCTGGTACATCTGTAGGAAGAACACTACGTTTAGTAAACTGTAAGGGAGGGGGAAGAACCACATTTGAGTTTTCTTAATGCATCAAGCCATCTTTGTGAGGACATAAGCTACGCTGATTGGGGACCCCTGCCTCTGCAAGCCACGGGGGCTCCGTAACAGGGCCACCCCCTTCCCTGCTCTGCTTCCCCCCGACTCAACACCATCTGACGCGCCGCTTGCTGGACTTGTCATCTGACGCGCCGCTTGCTGGACTTGTTAGTTTCGTTCATGTCTGTGTTTCCGCACAAAACTGCAAGGCCAGGAGCACGGGCGTTTACAGCTGCTCTGTTCTGGCCGCACCCCCAGTGCCTTGAACGGTGCCTGATGCTTGGTCAGGTGCTCAGGCAATGCCTCTTGAGTGAACACAGCGTGAAGGTCTTGGGCCAAGTCCTTCCTTCCTGCATCTCCAGGGACCTCCGGATGTCACAAAACTGAGGAGTAACACCTTCAGATGCTGAGAGCGGTCTCGCTGAGAACCATCCTGCTCTGGAGCCCCTGGCCACTCCCCGGACAGCCTCCAGGACATGCCAGCGCAGCCCAGGCCCCAGGTGACCACGGTCTCTGTCATAGTGCCTCCTTCACAGCTCCATATTGCTGAGCTCCAATCGCACCACGTCACGTGGCACTCTCATGCATCCTGGCTGCCCCTCTCTGACCCAAGTGCCCCCACTTGTGACAACTTGCCCCATTCCTACCACCCGCCCACCCGCACCGCTTCCTCGTGAATCCCACCCACGCATCTGGGCCTGGGAACGCTTTTTCCATGAAAGTTTCCCAGGCCCTCAGTTACAATGATCTGCCCTCTGTACATGAGGTACATGTTTTAAAACATTATTATTGTGGTCAAATCTACAGAACATGAAGTTAACCATTTTTAAGCATATTAATTCACGTTGTTTTGCAACCACCCCCACCGTCCATCCACGGAACTTTCTTAACCTTCCCAAATGAAAACTCTGTCCCCCTTAAACACTAGCCCCACTCCCAACAACCCCGGCCCCTGGCACTACCATCTACCTTCTGTCTCCAGTTTTACTCTAGGTATCTCATATAAATGGAACCATACGACTTTTGTCCCTTTTGTGACTGATTTATGTTACTTAACATAATGTCTTCAAGGTTCACAGATGCTGTGACATTTGTCAAAATTTCCTTCCTGTTTGAGGCTGGATAATATTCTGCTGTACGGAGAGACCGCATTTTGTTTATCCAGATGATTAGCGAGTTGATCATCTTTCCGTGTGCCTGTTGGCCATCTGTACGTCATCTGTGGAACATGTCTATTCAAGTCCTTTGCTCGGTTTCTTAGATCAGGTTGCTTGTGTGTGTAGTTGGTTGCTTGTTGAGTTGTAGGAGTTCTTTATATATTCTGGATATTAATCCCTTATCAGATATATGATTTGCAAACACTTATTTTCTCATTTCATGGATCACCTTTTTCCTCTGTTGGCGGTGTCCTGTGATGAGGAAATGCTTCATTTTGATGGAGTCCAACTTGTCTATTTTTCTTTTGTTGCCTGTGCTTTTGGTGTCACAGCCAAGAGATCATCACCAAATCCAATGTCATGAAGCTTTCCCCTGTGTTTTCTTCTAAGGGTTTTATAGTGCTAGGTCTTTGATCGTTTTGAATTCAAATATGCTGTACACGGGGTAGGGCGTGTGCTACACTTTCTACATCTGTTAAAATGACTAGCAGCGGGTGCTGCCCGTGTCCTGCCCACAGTCTCCATCGCTCACCGTGCACATGCGAACCCAGGGCTTCCCGATAGCGCCGGGGGGGTCCCACCTGAGGTCATTCTCTGGTCAGGGCTGTGGTTGGTCGTTCATGCCTGTCTCGGCCTGTCAATAACAAGAGTAAGGACAGGACCAGCTCCTGTGGTTCTCATTATGACTGGGAGACACCCTTTAGCGATGACCATTGGGAAACTTTGAAAAAATGGAGGCTTATTCCTGGCAAGGCTTGGGAATTACACAGCACACCTGGGGCCACACAGGGAGGCTGCAGGTAGCAAAAGACAGAGACAGAGACAGACAGAGAGAGAGACAGAGAGAGAGAGAGAGAGAGAAAACGAGGGCACAGGCTGGGGGTTCTGCTTTTATTGGGGTTGGGGGGGCCCTGGGTTTTGCAGGCTCACTCTTTACTGCCGAATTTAAGACCTAAAAGAAGGAATTTAAAGTACAAGAAAAGAAAAAGTAAGTGGCCCAGGTGGTCAGTTATCAAAATCCACTCAGAGCTCTAAAACAAAGGAGCCTCGGTGCGGGAGGCGGCGGGCTCTTTATCCAGCTCGGTGGCGGGCCGTGTGTTTATTCCAAGATAGGCATCTCTGAACCGGTGTGGGGGCATCACAGCTTAAGTCAGGCACTTGCATTACAAAAGGAAAGAACAAAAAACCTGTCCTGGCTTTCCCCTACACTGGCCTACAAGGGCGAGGTGGACAGACAGGCCAGAATGCCAGTAAATTAATGTCCCTGTAAGTTGTTCTCGCCCACTAAAGCATGAGTGGCACGAAAGTGGTTTTTAATCAGCCTCCCAAGGCCTCCTGGGTGCTCACAGTGGTGACGGGCTCACTGAGGCACCCCGTGTTGGCAGCCTTCTCTGCCCCGTCTCCTTTACACACCCGTCTGCCTGTACATGCGGTGGCCACGTCTAAGTAAGCGACTACACTCACTTCTTCAGGCTCACACACTGTTTCTCGGGAAGCAGTACGATGAGAAACTATCCTCTTCGGACAAGGGCATTTGTATAAGCATATCTGCTCCATCCACTGCAGACGCCTTGAAGTTCTTTACATAGGCATGTGACACTCAGAAACTCCATGATGCTCACGGCCTCTGGCAAACCGTTAAACGCCTACTAGATGCTCACCAAATTGAAGGAACCCAAATTTACATTTTCCAAATAGATATCAATATCTGTTCCTAAAAGATCAACATCTCTTCCCAGGACGAGCGGTTCATTAGACACGTGTCTGGAGAGTAGCATAGCTTGGCTCCCGGGGTATGTCTCTGACTATGTGCCAGGCTCAAATCCTGTTGAAAATCAGATGCTCTTTACAAAGCACACAGTTCACAAACAGAATCTGTAACTAGAAAAGTGTCCTTAATAGATAAAACCAAGAACAGAGAAATTCAATCCCGAGTCCCTGGAGAAAACAGAAGATTAACTTAACAAATGCTTTGAGCACATGAGAGAGAGAAAAGAGAGAAAAGGAGATAAGAGAGAAAGGGGTCGCAGTCTGTTCGGTAGAATAGATCTTGAAAATCACAACGGTGCCCTCCTCCTTAAAATACAATAAGGATCTTTAAAAAACCAGACCAAATGAAAGTTATTTTCCCTTGCTACAGCCACTACTGTTCAACTCACAGACAAGAAATTATGGCAATTGAAGCTCAAGGTAAATTCATAGTCTGGCCATAAAGAAGTCTGCTTTGGAAGCCATATTGCTGGCGAACGCTCCCAGGGCTCTTACGTTTTGAAGACTTCGCTTGATTGGAACAACGTAAAATAGAAAGCTTTATAGATTATATCCTTCCTCAGCCATGTGAAAACACGCAGAGCTGAGGGCCAAGACTGGGAGAAACAGGTTTCTTGAGGCTCTGCCGGTTCCTCACTGGAAGGGGCACCTATGGACCAACAGATGACCGTCTTTTGATTTTTTCATATAAGGCTGATATCTTAATTAAAACCAGAGCTTCTCAAATTACAAATCCGAAACCAGATAAAACCTTTCATTTACATATTTAGTTGTTTCACAAAACTAAAATTCTGTAAGGTGGTTATACATAGAATAGAAGATTTTATCAATCATGTGGCATTTTCTTATGTATCCCTACATTCAACACAAATTTATTGATGAACCTTTCCTCTGCCATGTTTTTATTTATTTATTTGTTTTTTATAATTTTTTTAATGTTTTATATATTTTTGAGAGAGAAAGAGAGAGCATGAGCAGGGGAGGGACAGAGAGAGAGGGAGACACAGAATCCGAAGACAGGCTCCAGGCTCTGAGCTGTCAGCACAGAGCCTGATGCGGGGCTCAAACCCACAAACGGCAAGATCATGACCTGAGCTGAAGCCGGACGCTCAACCGACTGAGCCACCCGGGCACCCCTCCTCCGCCATGTTTTTAGATCATCAATTTTTTTATTTCTTTCATCCTAGAGGAGGGCAGACTCTGAAACAGAAAATCCTGCACGACTTCTATCCTAACCATCTTAAAGCAACTGTGAAATCTGAATGCTCCCAAACAATAAACAGTAAGTAAACAACTTGACAGACAGCCAAGTCCTCCAGCCCTACGCGTTCCTAAGTAAGTTCCAGAATAGAACACCACTCGGTTTCCTGACATTGGGACAAAGGAACATTTCCCTCTGGAGGAAGGAGTGGGGACTTCACCTTACCCCATCTCTGGGCAGGCCCGGCAAGGGCTATCCCCTCTGCCAACATGGGGGCACTGACTGTTCCCAGTGAACCAGGGCAGGTCCTGGGCACAGCCTCATGGGCTACTTAGCATCCTGACTGGAGAGCCCTGACCCTGAGCAGGAAAACCAATCAGGCTCAGGATGTGGCCGTAGAACTTGCCACATCCAATCTGGGCACACAGGTAAGACAGGAGTGCGGGTGTTGGCTCTCCCCCCTCCCCCCATTCACTGTGTGCACTCTTTTTTCTCTTCTATCTCCGGGAATTAGGTGGGTCATTGTCCTTGATGAGGAGCACAGCAAACAAGGCCACAGAATGAGCCAGCGCACACCGATGCTTTGAGAATGAAGAATGAGAACTCATAACTGTAGAGGTATTTCCCCTTCTGTTTTCCCATATCTTTTCTTTTTGTTGGAAGTTGCTATATCAGAATTACCCTTGGGTGTCACTACACAGGTACAAACAAATCAGGAAATCTTAAGAGTAGAAAATATTTCTTTTCCTGTCTGCCCTAGCTTCCATTAAATGAATAAAGTCAGTCCCACAGTGCAAGAATAGAGTACTCAGCTAGAACAAGACATTTTCTGATATGACCCAAGGTTATCTATTTAAACCAACTGGTTCTCTACTCAATCTGCTATGAAGCAAGGTTTTTGAAAATGTCAACACAATCTCATTTATATTTTGGTCTAAAATCAACACGAACAATAAATCTAAGGTCGATGACAGAGACAGAAAGAACGTATAAAGCAGTAGGTGTGTATATAAAGAATTAAGTGTACAAAAACACGGCTGAGATCCGTCTTAAGATACACACTTACAAATACATTATCACAAGTGTTATTGAGAGGGGAGTGAATTGCTGGTAGAAACTTAAGAAGTCTGTTCACAGAGACAGGGAGGCAGGTGAATAAAAAATAAGGTCCTAATCCCATTTATGTGGTTATTCAAATATATCAAGAAAGAAGCTGGTCAGTGTGGGCCTATTTAAAATGTGGAAGGTCGATGATGACTCAGCACATCTGGACTGTGCAAACTATCAATTCAAACAAATGAACACTAAGAGCACATTTCACGTACTTAGCAGTCTTCTGTAGTTTTAAAGCAGCATGGGTGCTCGGCGTTCTGTGAGGCAGCGGGAATAACAGATTTATAGAGAATTTATAGGAAATCCAAAAGCAATTATGGCAAGTCATTAAACAACAGGCACCTTCCACCAAACCTCTCCCAGAGCTACCAATAAAAGGATGCCATCTATTTACTTGAAAATTCGACTTAGTCTCTGTTCAATCCATGAGACAACTTGTCGATAAGCAGTAAAATGCCTGATAAGCCTGCACACGGGGAGAGGGATAGAGGCTGAAGCCGGGATGGCACTCTCTGGGTAACCGGAATAGGGTCAAACCAGCATAAAAGATGCTTGGCGGAACTTATCGAGGGAGACAGAGGAGTGTTTTAAGGAGCCCGGGGGCGACCGCGTATGACTGAACGTAAGTCAAGAATTTTCGCCGATCCACAAGCGTATGGCCAACCAATCTTTGACAAAGCAGGAAAGAATCTCCAATGGCAAAAAGACAGCCTTTTCAGCAAATGGTGTTGGGAAAACTGGACATAACATGCAGAAGGATGAACCTGGACCATACACCATTATTTGAGTTAAAAATAAACTCAAAATGGATAAAAGACCTAAATGTAAGACAGAAAACCAACAAAATCCTAGAGGAGAAAACAGGCAACAACCTCTTTGATCCTGGCTGCAGCGGCTTCTTACTAGACATGTCTCCAGAGGCAAGGGAAACAAAAGCAAAAGTGAACTACTGGGACCTCATCAGGATGAAACCTTCTGCACGGTGAAGTAAACAACAAAACTAAAAGGCAACTGACAGAATGGGAGAAGTTCTTCACAAATGACATATCAGATGAAGGGTTAGTATCCAAAATATATAAAGAGCTTGAACAAATAACAAGAACAAAGAACTTGCTCAAAAAACAAATAATCCAGTGAAGAAATGGGCAAAAGACATGAACAGACGCTTTTCAAAAGAAGACATCCAGATGGCTAACAGACACATGCAAAGATGCTCAACATCACTCATCATCATGGAAACACAAACTGAAACCACAATGAGCTATCACCTCACACCTGTCAGAAGGTCTAAAATTAACAACTCAGGAAAATAACAAATGTTGGTGAGGAAGCGGAGAAAGGGGAACCCTTTTGCACTGCTGATGGGAATGCAAACTGGTGCAGCCACTCTGGAAAACAGTATGGAGTTCCCTCAAAAAATTAAAAATCGAACTACCTTATGACCCAGTAATTGCACTACTAGGTATTTAATCAAAGCCTACAAAATGCTGATTTGAAGGGGCACATGCACCCCAGTGTTTATAGCAGCGCTATCAACAATAGCCAAATTATGGAACGAGCCCAAATGTCCACTGACTGATGAATGGACAAAGAAGATGTGGTGTGTGTGTGTATACGCATATATAATGGAGTATTACTCAGTGCTTAAAAAGAATGAAATCTTGCTATTTGCAATAATGTGGATGGAACTCGAATCTATTTTGCTAAGAGAAATAAATCAGAGAAATATAAATATCGTATGGTTTCACTCATATATGGAATTTAAGAAACAAAACAGACGAATATAGGGGATGGGAAGGAAAAATTACATAAAAACAAAGAGGGAAGCAAACCATAAGAGACTCTTAAACAGAAAGAACAGAGTGAGAGTTGCTGGAGGGCAGTGGGTGGGGGCTGGGCTAAATGGGGGATGGGCATCACGAAGGGCACTTGTTGGGATGAGCACTGGATATTATATGTAAGTGATGAATCACTAAATTCTACTCCTGAAATCATCATTACACTATGTGTTAACTACCTTGGATTTAAATAAAAAAGAAAAAAAAGATTTCTCCTCCAAATTATTTCCCCAGAAAGAGGGATCTGCCTTTGGTAGAGTCTTTGCAAAGTGTCCCAAACAAATAAATACTTCTCTATTTTGAAATGTAAGTACTGTTTGGGAAAGACACAATAGCCTCAAATAATCTCGCTGGAACTTGCGGTGGTTACTTGAAGGAGTCAGTTTTTAGAAGAGGCGTAGAATTTGACATGGATTTACTAATTATTTGCTGGGGCTGTGACCTTCATGGGTAAGTGGTGGGCCTCGTTGTGTAGGAGACTTTTACACATCATCTGAAAAGCAAACCATGAATGTGGTAGGTCCACACTTCGGGACGATAGGGAGCTATGAAAGAGGATGATGAGGCTTTTCACAGACCGACACAGGTATCCCTGAGATCCGCTGATAGGTGAAAAAAAGCAAAGTTCTGAAAAGTATGTACAATGGGTTGCTGCTGAGGTAGAAAAGGGGGCCGAAATAAGGCTATGCGTGCATATGTGTTGTTATTTACAGACAGACAAATAACAAAATAAAAATAGTTTGGTCAGACAGATGGGGAAATAGTTATTCTTTTATAACCAGGCTTTAAGTAATGGCTATAGATAAGATGCTCTAAATGATGATACAAATAGCCAGTCTTAAACACATTTATAAACGCACCTTTCTTCTCCCAGACACAGTCCAAAATCTATCTTCCTCAGAGAGTCTTTTCTGGTTAATTAATTTCAACCCACTCCCTAATTAGCTTAATTTGACATCAGTGTTTTCAGTTTCCAGCGTGCTGAAAACCACATATGGTTTCACAAATATTCTTAAGATCTTTTTACTTATATCTTCTTAGTCGGCACTTCTCACACCTTCAGGTGCACACCTGGGGCCCACCTGGTATCCTGCTCGCATGCAGATTCGAAATCAGATTCTACATCTAATCAGCTACCAAGTGAAGCCTGTGTTGCCGGCCATGTTCTGGCAGCAGGGCCCCTAATGGTTCCAAAGGAAAGATGGTGCTTTTGGGCACACGGGGAGCACTCAACACGCTCAGTACAAGGCACCCAACTCCGTGCTCCTCACAGGGAGGTGCGATGGGCAGTACAGACCTCCCCGGGGAGCGGGTTAGAGGGGCAGGGTTTTGGGTGCCATTCCAGACCTACTGAATCAGGACCTAAATGTTAACAAGGTTGCTAGGCAATGGACAAGCTCGTTCAATTTGAGAAATTCTGTGCTAAGTGATATTATTCTTCGCTTAGGATTCTATGCACCTGTTCCCCAGTTAAATAAAAGGAAACCCAGGAAGACACTATGTGCTCATGGATGTGACGTATCAGGAAGGAGTCGTGCCGGGGCAAAGGAGGCAAGGCCTGGGACGACCACCAGGGAAAAGAGGGAGGAGGAAAGCTGAGACACACCCAAGGATTTTGGTGCAGCAAGGGCACGCCCAGAGGCTAGACAACACCAGTCTGGTGGAACCTGAGTCCTGCGGAGGAGGAAGCAGGTGGAAGATGGGCCGAGCCCTGGTAAGGTGGGCCTGCTGGAAGGTCAAGACAGGATTGATACACGCAAGCAAATAGTGAAAATGTGGACGGCACGGCGTGTGGGAGGGAAAGGACGCTAGGGAAAGACTAATGGGTCGGGCGAGCAGACACGGCTTAGGTATGGATGAGGCAAAGAGCAAGGTCAGGGAAGGCAGATGGGAGGGAACTGAACAGAATTAACGATCCCATAGGCGGAAACTTTTCGGAGAGGGTGAGAATTCTAGCGAGTGCTCATGAACTGCTTACGTGGGCCGGACACTGTGCCCATCATCCTGCATTTGTCCTTCTGTACATTTGCTACTGCTCCCACTGCGACGGAACACTGAGAGCGGCAGGGTAGGTCACCTGCCCAACGTCCCAGGGCAGAGCTGGGACACAAACCCAGGGCTTTATGGCTAGAATTTGTGTGCTGGACTACGACCCATCCTGACTCCAGTGAAAGGTCCAAGGTGCAGCTGTGCACGAGCAGCAGAGGTCAAGGCCACAGAGAAGCCAAGACCAAGAAACTCGGCAGCCAGAGCCGCAGTTCGAAGCTGACCTCAGTCTACACTCCATGGAACACTGGCCCCTCAGCCACAGACCCCAACAGCACCCCAATACCTGCCAAGTCAAGCTTCACCCTCAGCTGGGGTGGGAGGCGTCACCTTAGCGACGCTCACCACTGTTCTGAGTTCTCCCCCCCCGGCCCCCTCCCACCCTGTCCCCTATGAGTTAGGGGTGGCAATGTGACAGGTTTTGCCCATGAAATGTGTCTTCGTGCAGACACAGTCACGGAACGTGTGAGACCCCCGCGCCCTGTGCAGTGAGCCTAAAGCCTCCAGTGGAGGCAGCTGTACCGCAGAACGGTGACACGTGTGACAGCTGGGTCTGAGCACCTTACGGTGAGCAGACCCCTGTCCCCTATGAGACCTGCAGCGCATGCATAATGAATGAAAATAAACTTTGTTGTCTAAGCCACTGAGGTCTCCAGGGCTGTGTGTTCTGACGACCCCCAGGGCTCCCCCTCGTATCCCCCTGCACCCGGGTGTCTCCGGTCCCCCCTCTCCCCCACCTCAGCTGCACCCCTGCTGCTTGCCTCGAGGGCCAGTCCCCGTGGACGGCTGCTTCCCAGCCGCCTGGGCCGAACCAAGGCTACATGCAGTCAGGCTTAGGATTTCACATCTCTTGAACCGACCTGTGCCATGCCACGCTTCAGCAGCTGCTTTTTTATTTAAAAAGTTTCATGACCACAATCAAATAATATTTGTGCACATAGATAAAATGTGCAGATGTTAATAAAATTCACTTGTGAAAGGTTCTTAATGATGTCATAGAATTGAGGGACTTTAAACTAAGTAATATTATTAGCTCACCACAGGGAATTATATACCGGAAAAATAACGAGAAGATTTGTTCAATTATCTAGATAATTCAGACCAAAAAATCTACTGGCCCTTTAATCAACTGGCTTGGCAGCCTGATGGTTCTGGATACAGTAGACAATGCTTATAATTTATGTTAGCCAAGAATTTGATTAATTTTCCTATACGTTTTTTGAAGTTATATCATTAATTGCTATTAATGCTTCCTAATCAAGATGGAGCCAGTCACCGAAACAATTAACCTATTTCTGAAGGTGCAAATAGAAAGATAATTCATCAATCTCCGAGTTTTTTCCCCCTGCTACAACACTCGCCTGGCTTTTGTCACTAAATATTCTTCTACTCAGAACTCACAGCGGCTGCTGTCAGCCATCAGGAAAAAAGGAAGAATGTGTTCATCTGTGAGGCTCGCTCCTGCAGTTCCGTGTGAGGAACAACCGTTTGTTAACTTACGTAAGAGTCTCAGTCGCGACCGCAGTTTCTTCTACCTAAAGATGCTCGATGAGCTAGCTTCCTGCAAGGAAATACACCGGAAAATCCAATCTGTGTATGAAATTAGAGGCTGTTGTTATGGCTGCATTCTCTACAGTGACCTCAGGCACGTCCAGACAAACGAGCGGGGAGCAGCAAGCAAAGGCTGAGGCCGAGGAGTCCTTTCCTGCCCCAGCCAGGGGCTGAGTGTCCTCCGTGGCCGTGGATGCCACGTGGCTCTTTAGAGATGGTGCCGGGAGGGCCCACGGCCTGGGAGTCTGGTGTTGCAACTCACCAGCTCCGTTTACCCTTTTACTATGGGGGAAGTGGGTTATTCCGTGTGAGGACTAAATAAAATAACACACGTAAGGTGATTATCACACAGCATCGGGCACATAGTAGGTACTCAACAAACCAAATGCCTCAAATATCTGATTAAAAACGTTAGGATATTAACTAAAGAACCCAACATTTACTGAATGAAAACAAATTCACCTTCAAGAAGTCATGGGATTGCTTTGGAATGTCATATATTTTTCAGAGGGTCCTTAAATGCCAACACGTTAATAACCTTTTACATATACGTAATGTGTGGCTCAGAATCTCCCCCCGAGTCCACACTGTGGAATCTAAGGAAGAAAAGAGTGCCGGCCCCTACCAGCCCATCATGCAAAACATGAGCCCACGAAAGCCACTGGTGCGTGGATCAGGAATTCATCTGTGGCCTGAAGCCCAGTATTGGGTGTCCTGAGGGCCCCAAATTAAGCCCTAAGGGTGACCAGGAGACCCAGGCCGGCTTTTATTTACATTCGGGTTCCCGTGAGTCCAGATGGAAGTGTGGCTTCTGCCTACTCTCTCCCATAAACAAAAGGGATTAACGGTTCCTGTTTTACACATAAGGAAACTGATATCTGGAAAGTCAAGCAATTTGGCCTACGTCTCCTGGAGACTGACAGGCTGAAACAGCACAGGAGCCCAGATCCGCATGACCCCCCCCCCCGGCCTGGGTGCCTAACCCCCACTCCTCCCTGCCTCTCAGAAACCCTCTGCCTGCAGGGACAGACTGGGCATTAGGGTGAATCTGAACTCAGAACTTCCCTGCAGCCAGCCCCAGAGAAAGTTGGGGACAGAAGACAGCGACAAACCCACATTTGTGGCGCCTGCTCTGTGCCAGGCTGTGGTCCTTCTTGCTGCTCCCAACAGCCTGGAAGGCCTGCTCTGGGGCACTGGGGCTTTGGACGAGGGGGCCCCCTCCTGGAGGGAAGCCCCACACTCAGGCCTGCTCAGCACCTCGGCCACCTCCTTTCCGGCCCTGGCCTTGGGGCCTCCATCCTCCACGTAAGGAGGGGCTCATTCCGGCCTCACAGGTGGAGCTGGCCCCTTACCCCCTGGAGGGGCTGCGAGGCTCTGCACATGCTCCCACGGGCCCCTCTCTCAGCAGGCCCCCTTCCCGAGAGGATGCGAAAGGGGCACAGGGTTCCCAGGGCTTGCTGTTGCAAACACGCACTTGTGGAAATACAAAGCGTTGTTAAAAACCCAGTTCCTAAAACCCCATTTCCATCCCATCAGTGGGGGAAGAGGGGACAGTGGCCAGCTTGGAGTTTATTTTCCACGTATTGGGAAAGCTGGGCGTCCCCCAGCAGATCCCAGAGTGCACCCATGGTCCCGCCAGCTCTCCCTGCCGGGGTTGCTGCAAACCCCAGGACCCTTGGCTCTAGCACTTCCTCAGCCACAGGGAACGGAAAGGATGTGTCCCAGAGCACCTGCCCAGTGCCAGGAAGCCTGGGGCCTGCCCGCTGAGCGTGCCGACAGGCCCATGGACCCCCACGCGTTCGTGCACCCCCCCTTCTATTTCTGGATTAAAGCTCTTTACTTTGGTGACTAGAGACCAGAGTGCTGGTCTCTCCTGATGATGGATACACCACCGCTTTTGCCAATAACAACCTGGCCGTTGGAACAGGTTGGGCACATGGCTAACTGCAACTTCTGTGCAGAAACGTGAATGTGCTTTGTCGTCTAAGCAAACTTAGGGCTCAGGGTTATCTACTCAGCTTCTCCTCACTGCCTTTCCGTGGTTTTTTTTTTTTTTTTTTTTAACGCCAGTTGTGTTAATAGAAGGTAAAAGTTCCCAAGCTGTAGAGCGTTCTTTGCAGGTAACAGGGTCCGCATTTCCACCTGCTTCGGTGATCTCACGGTTCCCTGGCAAAAGGGCGCTGGGCATGGACTCTATCCCAGGGCGTGGACTCTGACCGGGGCGGTGGGGACAGAGGGCTGTCCCGTTTGCTTTATCCTATGCATTTTAAGCAGACAGGCCTCAAGCTACAACGGATAAAGAGAAAGCGGGGAAAGTGAGTGGACAGAATTCACCGTCAAGGGTGAAATTAAGAGGCTGGATGGAGCCTGTCATGGGGCACTTGAGCCTCTAGCTGGTTGTCCCCACACGGCAGCCGGGCGAGAGCTACCACGGCCAGGATTAGGAACGAGGATCCAGGAGCTGAGGTGCCACACCAGAGGGCGGTCTCCTGTGCAGGTGGCCCCTTCGTCCCTGCCGCTCAGGGGCAGGAACAGGAAAACAAACACTCTGAGTGGGAGACATCACGGCGGACAGGAGGAGGGTCATGGGTGAAGAAATCCATTATTATCTTCAGTGCCACTTGGTAAACTTGGCAGTTAACATGGAGACTCTGAGGGATGGCCTGAGGGAAAGCTTCACACAGGGACACGGCAGAGGGAGTGAGCCTGGGGACAGGGCTGCTTCTCCCGTGTCTCTTGGGAACCGGGGAGCACCCTGAGCCCTGTTGCCATAAGCGACAAACAGGATGTAAGAGGCCCGAAAGGAACCATGGAGGTGACAGTCCCTCATCTGGTTCACAGTGCAACAGCCTCAGGATACACCCGACGCGGTGAGGCTGCAGCTTTGTCACCATGACAACGAGCACCTGCTCCTCCTGACATCCTGGCCGCATCTCCCCTGGTCGAGGATCCTCTCACTTCCACATCCCTGGCCAGCCTTCTGCCCCAGCCAAGTCCAGTTTGCCTCTCCTCCAAGAAATCATCCAGGGGCCACACCAGGAAACCCAGTCCCCCTCACTTCTGCCCTCTCGTGCTCCTCTCTTGCTGCTGGTCATCAGCTGAGCCCCATCCTCAGAAGCCCTCGGGAGCCTGGCTCCTCCCTGTCCCCACACCACTCACCCTGCAGCTGAGGACATGGCTTCCCACGGGCCTGAGAGTCTCTGGGGCAACACTCTCTGGGTCACCCTAAATGCCATCATTAAAAAGAAAACAATTCAAACTTTTGCCCCTAGGTGATCTGAACTCACCCATTTTGCACTTCTTAAATCCCTCCAGATATGTCTAAAGGATAAAACAAAACAAACAAAACAGAAACTATGGAAGTAAATGTATTAATACTGAAAATCAGCAGAGCCACCACCCACAGCAGAATTTTTAAGAGGGCATGAATGTGCCCTGTCTGAGGCAAAGGCACTCTGATCTGAAACTCCCCATCTGCAAAAGGAAAGTCAGAGGGATGCCCCCCGCCCCAGGCCCTGCTGGACAACCACACAAGTGCCACTCAGGTCACAACAGTCCCTGGAGATGGGGGGGGGGGCGGCGCCCCTCTGTGACCTGCTCCGGACAGCGCACAGGTGTTGGCATGAAGGGCTGAACAGAAACTCACACTTGGTGTGAACGTGCTGCGGACAGAAATCAGGTCACGGTAGATGAGCTGCTCCCCAGCTTTGAAAGGCCCCTGCATCACCAGAGGGCTTTTAAGGCACACATTCCCGGGCCCCGCCCCCGAGTTTCTGACCCAGTGAGCGTGCGGTGGGGTCTGACAACCTGCACTTCTAACATGCACCCAGGTGATGTTGACACTGCTGGCCGAGGTACCCCACTTTGAGAACTTCCTGAGCACCAGTGAGAGAGAAGCAGAGCCCCGGGAACCACTGGATTGTTAAAATGGGGAATGAATTCCACTAGCCCTGAGGTAAAACTACCTTCATCCCATCAGGGTGAATTGTAGACACCTCACCACGGTCTACGTATTCATTAATGTGGCAAAACAAAAATTAAGTAATCCTAATAACAAAGCCCATAATGGAAGAAGTCCAAAATAAAGGGATCAATTAGTTTAAAGATTATGAAGAAATATCCCCTTTATGAAAAAGAACCCTTCAGGAAATTTCCAAATCATACTGATTCGGATGAATCAGAAAATATGAATCAAATAAAAGCCCCATTGAGTGGGGTTGATAACATACTGTAGATACGAAAACAGAAAGATCTTAGATCAGGAAAGATGGTTTTTGGATGAGAAGACAAATTGCCAAAATTAAAAATACAACAGAAGCCCCAAAGTACAGACTGGATAGTGCCTCTGATCAGATCAGTGAATGCGGCTGGAATTGACAGTTTTTCTCAGGATTTCGAGGAAGCAGATGAACTGAACTGTAATGAGAAGATAAGCAAAATGGAAGACAGATCCGGGAGATCTGGTGTGAGCACAAGAATCCTAGAAGGTGAGAAGAGAGTCTGTGAGAGACCAACAACAGTCAAAGTAACAATGCAGAACATTCCCTGACACATCAAGAAGACCTGCATCTTCAAAGGAAAAGGGCTTTCTGAGCTCCCAGAAGGAGACAGCCCCTACAGTCCTGTGCCAGCTGAGTGCCTGAGATTCAGGACAAAGAAGTGCAACTTACAACGAATCCAGAGAGAGAAAACATGGTATCAACCCAAAGAAAACAAAATCCGAACCCCAAACCCTCCAGATTTCTTCTCTATGGAAACATCTACAGGGTTTTATGGAATGAAACTATCAGAAAAAACATTCTCAAGATGTCAACCACTGGCCATACCATCTTCTAAAGCACCTGACAGTTTTATTCCATGTGACACCTGCTGTTTTCCTGATACACACCGAACACCCAGCCCCAATGCACAGCGTTGGCCCATTTCTTAGGCGCAAGCGCTCCCACCTTGGGAGCAAAGGGAAGTGAGCAGAGAGCAGGGGTGAAAGGAGCTGGAAACAGCTCTGGGTCCAGGGAGTTTGTATTTCTGGCCTCTCAACCCCGGAGGTATCTTGTTCTTGAGTTCATTTCCAGGGTTCACGTGAACCCCGGTCCCATCTTTAAAGTGAAGCTAGCAAGTTTGTGTGGCGTCTATTTCTTATCACTCAAAAGCTGGACTACAACATCCTTCAACAGGTAGGCTCCACTTGCAGGAAGTTACGGTAAAGAGATAATTTCGGTGTTCACACGGATGTGGCTAAAAGGATCTCACCATTCTGCCTGTAATGGTGAAAATCGGGAGACAATCTCAATGTCCAATGGTTGAGAGCTAGGTTGATAAATTATGATGTTTGCTTAAAAAAGGAAACTAGGCAGCTATTTAAAATGATAGTATATAGTTAACATTGTATAAATCATGAACTATTAAGAAATAAATCTTACAAAATAGTATATATGGTATAATCCTGTTTTGCTAAAAATGTTTCTTTTTATTGCATGAAATATGTATGAAAATGTTAAACATTTTGAGTCTGGGCTACAGAGTTGCGAGCTATGGATATCTTCTTTCTGCTTATCTGTATTTTCTCATTTCTCTACAGTTAACATTTATTACTCTGGTAATAAGGAAGAAAAAAACTTCCTTTTTTTGAGAGAGGGAGTGGGAGTGAGGGGAGGGGCAGAAGGAGGAGGAGGAGGAGAAGGAGGAGAAAGACAGAGAGAGAGAGAGAGAGAGAGAGAATGAATGAATCTTAAGCAGGTTCCACACTCAGTGCAGAGCCTGACATGGGGCTTGATCCTGGGATCATGACCCGAGCCAAACTCAAGAGTCAAATGCTCAACCGACTGAGCCACCCAGGTTCCCTGCAAAAAAGAAATTTTCTGTTCCCGCAGCCTCTCATCTACATCTGAGTGACAGGAAGCAGAAAGGTGATCTGAAATTTCTCTGTCTCTGCGACCTTCGCCTGGGGACCGGGGCAATGCTTGCACACTTGCGCCCACCATGGCCGGGACTGTCACGGGAGCACTCAGGCCATCACCCGTACCTTCCTTACTTCTTCCAGCCTTTTCACACAGTAGCTCGAGCCCCTGCTTTAGGCTGTGACTATCTGACACTTTACCACCTATGGTTTTCCACTATTTTCTGTCCTCTTTCTTCACTATGCAGTGTTGGTTCGTCCATCAACACCCTTCCACTACCCCCAATTCTTGGGCTATCTTCTCTGGGCTCAACAAAACCACCCTAAAGTAAGACTCCCAAATCTCCATCTCTAGCCCCAGCCTGGAAGCTTAGGTGCCTATTTGCCTTCTGGAAATTTCCATGCTGGGATCTAAATCTCAGTGTATTAAAGCAGAATTCACTGTCTCATTGTTCTTCCTGTCCTTCCCCCCAGACCCGCTCCTGTGTCGTCCCGACCCCTGGGAACATCACCATCGCCCAATCAGCCACTCAGGCTGGAAACACAAAAGTCACGGAAGACACCCAGAAATTAATATGTGTGGATTCTGCAATCCCCCCAAACTCACAAGCGTGTCCCTCTCTTCACCCTCACTGCGCTCTCTTAGCTCAAGTCCTAAGACATCACATCCGACCGACTGCAGTGCAGATGCTTTCATTCAAGCTGGCCCACATGCTGCAGCCAGAATGATCCTCCTGCAACACTCCCAGCTTTAAAATCCTTCCAGAAGGAATTACTGTGACCTGCAGAATAAAGTGCAGGAGTCTCGGGATACATGGCACGAACTTCCCCTCCTGATCCGAGAGCCCTCTTCCAGCCATAGGGGAGAGGCGGGGGGAGGGTCATCGCCACCCCTGGGATGCTTCCTGTCTGCACAGGGTTCCCTCTGGCTGCACTGTCCTTTCACCCAGCCCTCCCTGCCGCACCCCTGCATCCCGAAAGGCCGGCTAATTGTGTCCGCTGTGAAGCTCTCCCAGACCTGGCGCCTCCCTCGGGCTAACGAGGAGCCCCTCCTCTGTGACCCGAGAGCCCCTGTGCTAAATCAGAATTGTTAAGTATCCCAGATGCTGATGCTCTTAGAAGTAGAATCTGCAGAGCATAAAACGCATGGCGGTATCGTGGCCACACTCCACGAATTCTGTTTACCAGGAGGCATAAGCGAGTAACTCTGGTCTCTCTGACACCCCCTCCTCCCCTCCAACTGCCATCGGCCATCGGTGGAGGCGGGGCGGGAGGGGCACATGGCCTCTCTGGTTCCTGACTTGTGGCATCAGAGGGGCCTTGTGGCCTCAGCAAAGGCAAAGTCCGACTCAGAGATAAGGGCACTGCTGGAGATGCCGGCCACCGCGTGAGCCGCAAAACCAGCCGTTCACCCGGCGTCCTGCCTCTGCAGACGACTAAGGGTTGCTGGGTCACAGGCGCTCTTTCATCCTGGCCCAGGGGGACACGCCCGGCTGCTAGGATCTGTGGGAACGCGGGCAGGGAGAAGGTGAAGGGACGTGGAGGGAGATGAGGCAGCAAAGACAGATTACGTGGAGAGAAAATATAATTAATAACAGTAATCATATTAGTGATAGCACGAATTATTCATATTTAGTTAGCAGCCATGGTATTAGCAATGATACCAACAGTCGTGAGTTATTGGGCTAATGAGGGTGGCACTGAATGTTGTAATAATAATGGACAGAAGGATAATTCTGTGCCCACAGATCAATCTGAAAAGAAGTGAAATATGACAGTGTGCGCGCTGAAGATGTAGTGAAATATGACAGTGTGCGTGCTGAAGATGTGTCCGTGGGAGAGAGGTGGCGGGAAGCCGCATGCACGGACACACGAGAGGGGGAATCGGGCAGGAGAGTGGCTTATCCGAGGCCATTCCCAAAGGCCCCCGAGATTCCCAACACATGGGGTCCCTCGCTGTGCCCGGGGCCCCTGACCTCCTTTGTGCTTGGGGTAGGAAGGCAGCGCCCACAGCGGCGGATGGGCCCTGGTCAAAGGAAATGTCGCTGCACGGCCTCTCGGACAAGGGGGCATCTAAGACCTATGAGGTCCGCAGGAGGCCCGCGAAATGAACTGCCCTGGGCCCCGAAAATGAGAAATTGCTACAGAAGCTGTTTTGGCTTTACTGGGAATTTGATCAGAATCTCTGAGCCCTAAACCTTCCCATCTTCCCGTGGTGACCATAAACCCTGAGCGAGGAAGAGGGCTGTGTGTGCACGCGCGTGCACGCTCATACACGTGGCCTGTGTGCACAAGCAGGAAAGGAACTTTGAGAACATCTGTTAGAGGTCTTAGTCTCTCCCTCCTCCAGAGCTCTGGAAATAAAAGGCATGACTTACGTTTTTCATTTGACAGCTGGCCATGTGCAAGTTCCTCTAAGCCTGCGTAAGGAGTCTGGCAGTGCTCGGCCATGAGCCTCGACTTCCTTTTCACCACCTCCACCCACCCCTCGGGGTCCAGTTCAGATGCTGACTCCTGGGTGCCCCTGAACACGGGGAAGCCCTCCCCTTCGGGCGCCCAGAGCACCCTGGCTCTCCCCTCAGGAAGCCTGTGCCTCTTAACATCCTGGCTGGAAGGACACTCCCTGTCGCCTACTCTGGGACAGAAACCCTCACAGCTGGACACCCCCTGTGGGAGCCGCCCTGGGGTCCTGCACGGCTCCCCCCAGAAAGCAGAGGTTCAGTACACGAGTGCATGAGGGACGGTGACTTGGAGACAGAGACACCTGCCTGCGGGACGATGCGTAGAAATCAGACGTAACGCTTTCAAGGGATCGATTTTCATTTAGTGCCAAATTAGATTCAAAATGATAAGCCTGGAAAGAGTTTTGAATATGTGTGGTCCATGCAACAGACAGAATCTTTGTGGTTTCTATACCACTTCAGGATCCGTGTGACGGAGAACAATTGGTGATGCGTAGTTGTTTTGTTAAGGGATGACGGGAGTTTTTAGACGGGGATCTGCCTTAGGCCTGGGAGCCCTTGGGCCTAGCAGAGTCACTGAAAGGGAGAAACGCCGTCGGGCACTGGGGCCTGGTGAGAAATTTGGTTCAGTGAGCGTGCACCTGCGCCTAAATCAGGAATTGCTGGACAGAATAAAATCCAATGTCTGTCTGTCTTTCTACACCTTTTCCTCTTCCAGCAGATGGCAGATAATATGCAGTATATAGAATTTGGGAGAAATGTTGTTAAATTTCTCTAATACCTAATAATTTAGTTTAAAAAACCCTGGTTTTTAGTGCTTTTCCTAGAAATAGAATGCACGCGCGCACACACATACACACACACACACACACAAAGTGTGTTATACAGGAAAATATGAATAATCCCGAGCCAGTCTCCAAGTAATTATTTGAGGCCATGTTAAACCTTACCTAGGAACTGCTTAAAATTTGCCTGTAGCACATGTGAGCAGTCAACTTTCCTTTGTCTTTAGAGCCAAGGGCAGCAGGAGTACAAATAATCCTTTTTTCTACCAGAACGTTAAAAAGTAACACTTCTCAGAGTTAAGCTCTCCTCTCATTTAGTGGAGGTGGTAAAGGATAAATAAACGAACAAACAGGAGGTTGCACAGTAACGATAAAAAGTAAAATATCTACATACCTACCGAATGAATGATCACCCCAAATACACCTGGCCAGGCCGGGCTTGTTGATGGAGAGCTCCTGGTAGAAGGCGCGTACAGAGTGTGAGGACCAATGAGGCTCAGCGCTGAGCTCCTGAGGGCCCGCCCTCAATTTCCGTACCATGGAACTGGCCGCGGGGACGGGGTGCTCGGCTAGGATCCATGCTCTCGTGCCCCCCGGTACAGGACTCTTCTGCTCCATCTGGGACCCTCCCTCACCGCCACAACCACCAGCTTTGCCAAAGAGACGGGGAGAACAGGGCAGACCCGAGACTCACCCCACCCCCTGCCACTGCCGGACAGACAGTTCATTCTGTCCATTTGAAAACGATCCTTGACCCCTTGGGCCCCGAGGGCCACCTAGGCACAGGGTCTGTAAAGCTGAGCGGTCAGTGACTGTGAGGCTTCCGGGAGGAACGTGCCTCCCAAGCTGCACTGACAGACAGACGGCACACGGTTCGGGTCTGACGCCTGCACCCACGTCCCCAACACCCACGCGGCATGGGTCCAGTCTCACCAGGCACTTAGACCACAAAATGTCTGCGCTTTTGGAAACGTTTGAAATGATTCCTTTTTAAAAGCTGAAATGACTGCAGGGGTCTCATTGAAATTCTCAAAAGCAAGTCAATTGACTAAATTGTATGGACGTTTTTCTCATCATCCCTTTTAGCTTGTAATTACCCGAAGGGCTGTCACGGCTCCCCTGGAGCCTCCTGTCGGCCCACACCACCGTGGCCGTCAGAGTGCCCTCAGTCTGCCCTCATGGAAGACATCGCGTGCGCAAGAGCCAGCCTCCGAAGCCCGTGCCTCCACCATCCGACGGTCCTCTGCGAACCCGCGGCAGCAGGTGAGTCTGTGTCTGAGCAGCAGCAGCAAACACACCACATCTGAGTTCCAGGAGCATGAAAACGCTGTAAGCCGTTAATCTTGTGTCATCCCATTTCTGCACAACCTCACCGTGACTTCGGTGCCGTCTCCCTACGTGTCCACGTATGTGTGCACAGTTCTTCATTTCCCCGAATCTTTGATGTACTCTGTGCCCCCGCCATTGATCTCAGAAAGGAGAATATGATAACCATTTAAAAGATCTGACACGAAGCCAATAAGACAAAATAGCGTAAGAAGATAAACAGGAATGGAGAAAAGACAAACACCATAACAGCTCAGACAAGCAACTTACGGCAGCAGCTTGCTTGCTCCTAATTAGGATAAAGGCATAAATGAACTGTGTAATGTGCGCGCTTTAAGCCACATATGAAGAAAAACTGCAAATGGGCTTTCAGTAAATGCAAAATGGGATGCTACCCGCAGTCTGGGCCCTTGAGATTGCTCCCTACCATTCCTCAACGTCGGGTGGGCAGGACGAGCACCGGGCTGCGGCCCCAGCGCTGCCGTGAACCACACGTGTCCTCTGGGGCAAGCCAGTCACCCTCCAGGACTCGTCTTCTCTGGCTCTCGTGATTCTCAGACAGCACATCACGAGACTAGGGAAACAGATGACCAGGGAGAAACATGAAGGAAAATCAAAGAGAAATGGGCGGAGGCCAGCATGGGTCTATGGGTCCCGCCCCAAATCAGTTTCCTTATTTCTACCGCACATGGAGTGACCGGAACAGATGAAGAAGTGACCCTGGGTGAACGCACCCAGGCAGGACGGTTTAATGAGGGAAAGGCTGTTAGCACAGCGGGGCCACATTCCAGGGAAATGAAGGACTGGGGGCAGGAAGCAAAGGCAGAGGAGAGAGGCCAGAGGAGGGAGAGCAAAGGACCGATCCAGAGGCAGCCAGAGGCCTGGAGCTGCTGGGAGGAGGGCTTCCCCTGAACCAGGGCGTTTCCAAGTGATGCCCTAAGGGGCAGCCTCCCCTTCATGTCTACCCCTTTCCCTGAGAAAGATCCCAGATCCCAGGTTTAGAGGGGAGGGGTAAGCCAGGAGGGCACAGCCCACTTCTGGCTGGGCCTCCCCACTCTGCACCTTCTCCAAGTGGGGACACAGGGAAAGACTTGTATTTTTTTAAAAAAATTTTTTTTATTTATTTTTGAGAGAGAGAAAGACAGCGTGAGCGGGGGAGGGTCAGAGAGAGAGGGGGACACAATCCGAAGACAGGCTCCAGGCTCTGAGCTAGCTGTCAGCACAGAGCCCGACGCGGGGTCCGAACCCACGCCCCGTGAGATCATGACCTGAGCCGAAGTCGGACGCTCAGCCACCCAGGCACCCCAAGACTTGTATTTGTAAGGGGAGCTGGTGCAGGGGGCGGGCCAGGCTTCTTGTAGTTCTCAAACCAGTGGGGGCCTAAGGGAGGAAGCAGGTTTCCCTCCCAGGGCCATCGTGCAGCCAGGGTCCCTCCGAGCCTGAGCCTGCTGGGAACGCGCTTGGGGCCGTAGAGGCCACGGCGGGCTGTGTGTCTCCAGCCAGAAGCTGGGCGCCAGCAACGCCGCTTCTCCCCTGAGGAACTCGCAGAGCCCGTCACGGCCGCCCCCCCTCAAGAACGCAGCGCTGCTCAAACCACGTTCTGGGAAATACTGGTGTCGCACCTGCCCACGTGTCCACACGCAAACACCGAGGGCTCACCAGGTATCGGCTGTGGTGACAAAGAGGTTCTGTGGTCAAACGAACAAGCGGAGGAAGTCTCCCTCTGCTCAGAATTCACCATATGCGCCTATACGAAAGGAAGCAAAATCTGCCAGGAGCAAGGACAGGTTCCCTTCCCCAGTGGAGGAAACACAATTCGGACACTGAGCCCCCAGCCCCCCTTCTGCGTCTCCAAACCCTTCCCTGAGGACACGGGACAACATCCAAGCTCCTGGGTCACCCGGCTCATCCTGCACACCTCCTTCTGGCCCTTTGTTCCAAGTAACGGGGCCCTGCACAGGCCCATCCCTTACCTCCTCTCCAAATCCTGCTTCCGCCCACCCTTCAGGGTGTATCTCATGTATGTCCCCGGCCAGATGAGCTCTTCATCGCCCCCTCCCCAGGGCACTTGTGAGCACCCATGGTTGGGGGGAGTTCACACGTTCCCCATGAACTCCTCCAGGGCAGGACCCGCAGGGTCCCTTACTCACTGTCATAGCCCTGTGACCTCTCCTCCCCAACACCTGATAGAAGGCTGGGGACAAAACAATGGTCCAGTAAGGAACTGGCCGGCCTGGGCCACTCAGCAGCTAGACGACCTTGGGGACGTCACCTGAGTTCTACTGCTGTGTCTTTCCTCAATCGAGAGTACAGGCATGGCGCCAGATACACATGGGTTTGGGTCCAGCTCTTCCACAGGCAGCCATGGTGGCTGTGTGACGGCATGTCCCTTCATGCTGATCCACGTTGTGTGTGTCATTTCCACTTCTGTCCCAGGTAAAAGAGAGAGGCTCCGCAGAACCTCCCAGCTGGGCCACTCTGACGGCCACAAAATGGAGCTGGTGTAGAGTCAAGGGCGCCATCTTGCCAAGACCCTGCAAAACCAGCAGGTGAGGAGAGCAGAAAGCCGGGAGAGCCGCGCGTGTGAACTTGAGGAGGGAGGAGCCATGGGACACTGAGGAAGAAGCCCACTGTGCCCCACAGCATGTGTCACATTTATGGGACACAATAGGATGTCGATTATCCAGACTAATTGGGGATTTAACGATCCGAATAATCAATTTTTCTGGGTAAGTGCTTATGATGGATTCGAGAGGAGGAATCATCAGCTGTTCAGGCAGAAGGGCCAGAAAGTGGCCTTTCAGGTGACTTGCATTCCACAAAGTTACACTGCGGACTACTTACAACAGGCTACGGTTGCAGGCAATTACGAAATAAAGACGTTCACTTCGACACCTCTCAACTGGGTGTTTCGAGATGGCATGCTTGCACACGGAAACCCCTCTGGGGTCAAGGGCAGACCCTGGAGGCTTGAGACGGCTTCCAACCAGGACGGGAGCACCGCTGTCCCAGAATGGTCTAGCCCGTTAATACTTCCAGTGACCTCGGAAAGCTCAGGCATCTTCCAGAATGCTAAGGAAACAGACTGCCTGGCCAGAAGAAACTGGCCTTTTCGGGCAATATTCTGCAACACGCAGCGATTTTCCGTGCACGCGCAAATTCCCCCACACAGACGGGCTTTGTGGACATAATACGGCTTAAAAATGTGCCTCCCAAGAGACACTTTTGAACGGAGGATTGTGCTGTCGCGGTGCGGCAGCACAGGAGAATCATCTGTGTGTGTCGTCTCTCTGAAACGCTCGCATTCTCCCTCCGCCCTGCTTCTGGGCGCTGGAGAGAGAACAGAGGCACAGAGCGCTGCACATTCCGCCGAGAAATAATGCGACTGTCTGCTGATGCAGCAGGGAGCCAGGCACACACTGTGCCATTGTTTTCCCGGCAAAGAAACAATGCTCCCACATCAGCAGCACCCACAGTGTGACTGGTCCTTTCAGTCTCTCAATCCATGAGCGCTTTATTTTTATACATTTTAAGTGAACCTTACCCTTGGCCGCTGCTTCTCATATAAAAGAATCACTTCCCTGGGGGTGCAAATGCACAATGATCCCTCCTGCTCCTTTAGGCTTTTGAGGCTGTGTTGCATTTAACTCTTACTCGGAAGGGGCTGACTTATGTATTAAGAGGTATCTTACTTCAAGCAGGTAAGGTACACAAAGAGATAAGCCATAGATCATGGGAATTAAGAGACGTTTCTTTCATCACTGAGCTTCTCTGTAGAGAATTTTAAAATATTTGTACCTAGAACATGTGTATTTGTTTATTCTCAGACATGACGCAAGCTGACACTGTGTAGCACATACAGAGAAAACCCATTTACACACACTCGATACCTGAGGCAATGCACCGGGTGCCGTGGGGACCACTCCCATGGCCCCGCCCTCCAGACGCTGCCCCAGTCTGTCATCTTTGGGAGGGCTGGGACACACTACGGCATAAATGTGCTGCAAGGTGGCCGTGCCAGCCTCAGCGGGGGCCACAACAGGAGGGTCAGGGATGCCCCTCAGGATGCACCCACCCCACCCCTGCTCTGTCGGGTGCCCTGTGACAGAGGCAGGATGTAAGACTGGAGTTCCTGGTGGCCGTAACCGGAGACTTGGCTTGAGGACTGAGCCAGGCTGGAAGACAGACGTGCCTGGTGCGGAAAGAAACCCAGTCTGATGAAAGTCAAGTATGCAGGCCTAGCCGTGTCTGAAGGCTGCCTGCCCCTGGACCCTTCCGTTATCTGTGACAAAAAATTCCGTAAAGCGCCTTCCAGGAATAAACAAACTCAGGGCAACCAAGAGGAAGACGGGCCAAGAGGCACAGCCAAAGGGGTTGCCTTCCCAATCTACTCCCTACCCCTGTCTGGCTGAGCAGAGAAAGACCATCCGGCTGCAGCCTAGATTCACCTCCTGATGGACCACTCTAGAACTCCACAATGACCTACACTGGTGGAGAGAACATCTACGGAAGCAGGAGACTTCAACCCACGTCTCTCAAATGTCACTTATTCCTTCTTCACTGCAAGGCATCAAAAAAAAAAAAAAAAACGGTTTCTTTCCCTCCTGGATCCCTGGAGGGCGCTCTCTTTCCCTTACACCTGCTCTAGCTACCTGGGAAGACACGCTTGACGTCAAGCCCATTTATTATGTATTCACTTACGAAAGAGTGTGATTTCCCTTCTGACATCAAAAAATGTATCGGAAGTGGTTTGGAAGAAAGAGACAGGAAGCTAATGTCAGCTTAGGTGGGATACGAGTGTGAAGTGGCCAAGGGCCAGAGAACCTAAGGAAGGGGCCATAGAGGCTGCTCGGCTCGTCCGGAACAAGCCTCAGGACCTCCTTGCAGCAGGTGCTGCACGTGAATTGCTAAGCTACATCCATATGACCCAGCCATCCTGGTCACGGCCGACCGGACCTGGGTGGGAGTGGAACCAGCAGCCTGTGAAGGAACCTGCCAACGTGGCCATGGCACAGGGTTCCTGGAGGGTAACCAAAGCGCTGCCCCACCTGGACCGAACGGCCTTCCCTGCAGTCCTGCCTTCCCATCTCCCTGTGCTTGTGCGGTGGGTTCTCCATCACCTGCTGGAACCCGTACGAGTGATTTTTGCACTTTGCAGCCCAGTGTGCCAAGCGTTCCAGACACACGCCTGGCATCCTCTGGGTGGGGAGCAGAGCTCTGGGAGTACTGTGTGTGGCTCTGCCACGGCCCTCCGCACACTGTTCCATCATCTGCCCTCTGCCCGCCTCACCGACCGGGACCCGTGTCTCACCGTACTGCTATCACGGGACTGAGCACATTGTGAGTGCTCAGTAAATGCTTGCCAAGTAAAGCTAAGCAGGTGAGAAAGACTGAGAAATGGCGCATCAAAGCAGGAGCGAGTACAGTCCTGGGGCGTCACCCCAAACCCCAACAAACACCCACAGGAGGGAGTAATAAAAATAAACGATACACACACAAACACTTGCTCCAACTTCCACAGTTCCATTGAAAGTCACACCGGACGCACATGGGACACACGGCTGAGCAGTATGAGATAAAAACTGGGCAATTTGGGGCTGAGAAACATGGGCCTAAACCCTGCATATCACGAATGTAAACCACAACAGAAGAAGAGAGAAGACCCTCACTACCTCTGCTGTTTTGCTACATCTCTGTGGTTTACTGTGCTAAGAACCTATTTTTGCAAACATAGCCTTACCGTAGAAGGCAGCAATTCCATTCCCAAGTATATACCTCAAAGGACAGAAGACAGGGACTAAGACAGATATTTGTGCATGAATGTTCATTACAGCACTAGTCACAATAGCCAAAAGCTGGCAACAACCCAAATGTATGTCAACAGGTGAAGGAGGTGAACGCATAAGCAAGTTCTGGTACATTCATATGATGGAATATTATTCATCCATAAAAGGAATGAAGTTCTGACACCTGCTACAAGGTGGATGAAATTGGAAACATCATGCCCAGTGAAATAAGCCAGACACAGAAAGACAAATATTGTATCATTTACTTGTATGAAATACCTCCAATATGCACATTGACAGAGACAGCAGGTAGATTAGGGGTTATCAGGGTGGCAGCAGAGAACGGAATGCGGAGTTATTAGTTTAAAACACACAGGGTTTTCTGGGGCACCTGGGTGGCTCAGTCTGTTAAGCGTATGTCTTCAGCTCATGACCTCATGGTTCATGAGTTCGAGTCCCGTGTTGGGCTCTCTGCTATGTGTGCAGAGCCCACTTCGGATCCTCTGTTCCCCTCTCTCTCTGCCCCCCCCCCGCTTGTGCATGCACACTCACTCACACTCTCTCTTAAAAAAATAAATAAAAACTAAAAAAAAAAAAACAAACCACACGGGGTTTCTGTCTGGGGTGATGAAAATGTTTTGGAAATCAATATTGGTGATGGTTGCACAACATGGTGAATATTAACACCACTGAGCTGTACACTTGAAATGGTTAAAATGGTAGTATTGTATTTTACCACAATAAAAAAAGAATCTAAGTAGATTTCTGATTTTAGGCACATGACTGAATGAGCTATAATAAAAACCCCATTCCTGTTATAAGCACATAAAAATATGGTGACATACAGGAAAGAAGCTTTAAAAATTGGTAGGAAAAAAAGGACAATTAACATTCATCAGAAAATAACAAAGATCAAAAAGACAAAGAAGTACGATCTGCGTTCTGCAGGACTCTTTAATCTGAAAAATTGATTTTTCAGGTCCAGACCAATAAAACCATTGGGGCACTGGCCCAAACAGACACAAAACCATTCCACAACAACGTGGCTACAATCCCCAAATGTAGGAATTAATTACTAATGGGGACAAGCTGACACACGGACTCAACCTAGCCACCATGAGGAAGAGTCGCTGTATTAAAAAAGCAGGCATTATTCCCACCCCTGGATTTGAGATGATGGAGTAACCTAAGGGATGCTGTAAAATAAGGAAGTTCGAAGCTATGAAGAATAAATGAAAATTGGAAATTCTAACAAAAAATAGAATGACATGAAAGAGAAAAGGCAGATTTTAAAAGCAGCCAACAGAACTTCCACAAATGAAAAACACAGCCATTGCAGTAAAAAATTCAAAGGTGAGGAGAAACATCAGATAAGACAGAGCTAAAGTGAAAATAATTAAGTGGAAGAGAGGTCAAGATTTCCCAGAACGTAGCAAAGAAAGATGGAGAGATAGATGCTAAGAGAAAGCAAGGTGAAATTAGGGGGTCCAAAATAGGTTTAAATAGAAGTTCTAGAAAGAGAGACAACCAGAGAAAGAAAAGCAGTGTTCAGAAGAAAGAACAAAGCTAAGAATTTTGGAACTGAGAAGACGGGATTCCTCAGACTTAGGAAACAGGGTGATTCTGAAGTAGAAGAATATAATCTACGTAGTGAAACTGCAGACAGCAGAGATGAGGAGAAAAATCTTAAAACCGCCAAAGAGAAAGATGACCCGCCAAAGAATAATGGAACTGGCAGCAGATTTCTTATCAGGAAAATATAGTGGCTGGAAGAAAATAGAGTAATAGCATCAAGGGGTTGGAAGAAAGTAAACTGTCAACCTAGAACTTTATACACATCTAGACTATCGTTCCGGATGGAGCGTGAGATCACCCCCAATGGTACACAAACGTGCATGCCTTCACTGCGGCTTTACTTATCATTGAAAAACCCTGGAGACCATTTAAATGTCCATATGGAAGGGACTGGCAGGATGAAGTGTGGTGCAAGGAGTGTGTAATGTGGTCAAAAAGGAACATTGGAGACATCCACGCACTGATCTCCGGGGTAGAAATAGAAAACAAAGCCAAACAAAACAGGGCAGTGATGAGTAAATAAGAAAAAAATGCCTGTATTTTTATTGATAAAATTCACATACAAGTCACCAGCTCAAAACGTGCGAGTGGGGTTTATTGTATCCCCAAGGTTGGCCTCCATCAACACTGCCTGATTCCAGAACATTTCACCACCCCAGCACCCGTACCTTCCAGCACCCACTCCCCCATGGCCCCCAAGCCCTGGGAACTGCTAATCTACTTTCTGTCTCTATGGGTTTCCCTATCGAGCACATTTCACAGTGAGGGAATTGTACTGTATGTGGGCTTCGCCTAATGCTTTCAAATTTCAGCCATTTTGTACGATGTACTAGTATTTCCTCCCTTTCTGTGACTGAATAATATTTCACTGTATGGATATGCCAGTTTGTTTACCCAGTCATCTGTTGTGGACATCTGGGTTATTTCCACCTTCTGGCTATTATGAGTAATGCTACTAAAAACATTCGTGTACCAGCTTTTGGGGGAACATATGCATTCCCTTCTCTTGGGTATATACCTAGGCGTGGTTTGCTGGGTCACACGGTCAACTCTAGATTTAACTTCTTGAGGAAATGTAAAAGTATCTTCCATACAGCTGCACCAATGTGCGTTCCCACAAGCATTCCAATTTCTCCACATTCTCGTCAACGTCGGTCATTTTCCATTTAACAAAATCATAATCACCATCCTACTGGGTGTGAAGTGGTATCTCATTGGTTTCATTCACGTGTCCCTTATGACTCATGATGGTAGGCATTTTCCCATTTGCTTACTGACCATTTGTTTATTTTCTTTGAGAAGTGTCTATTAAAACTCTTTGTTTTTACCTTAGATTGTCTTTTTTTTAGTTTTACAAATTCTTTATATATTCAGGACACCTGGGTGGCTCAGTCGGTTAAGCATCCAACTTTGGCTCATGTCATGACCTCACTCTTCATGAGTTCCAGCTCAGTTGAGTTCAAACCCCACTTTGGGTTCCACTCTCTCCCTCTCTCTCCCTTTCTCTCTACCCCTCACTCACTCATCCTCTCACTCCCTCTCAAAAAATAATTATTTATATATTCTGGGCAATAAACCTTACCAGACATAAGGCTTGCAAATATTTTCTCCCATTCTCTGGTATATACTTATTTTTGCAAAATGAAACACAGAAAGGATATACCAGAAACATGAAGCTGCCTGTGTACAGGGCATGGTCAAGAATGAGATATGATGTACGGATAGAGAAGGGGCTTCTCTGAGTGCATCTTTTCATGTGTTTTTGACTTTTGAATTATGCTGATGATTTACATTTCCAAAAACATATTACTGGATCAATAGGGCTGAAAATTTTTCCTACAATTGATTCACACAGAAATCAATGAACCCAGTGAGTGGGGGATGGGCTAGATGGGGGATGGGTATTAAAGAGGGTACTGGTTATGGCGAGCACCGGAGGTTGTTTGTAAGTGATGAAATCACTGATTTCTACTCCTGAAGCCAATATTGCAGTGTATGTTAACTAACTATAATTTAAATAAAAATTTGGAAGGGGAAAAAAGAAACACTAATATTTGAAAAAAAAAAAAAAAGAAAGAAATGAACCTAACAGTCCATCAAATAGATAACATAACAAACAGAAGAAAAAAAAAAAGAATCCAAGAGAGTTTGGAACCCAGTATCTGAATGCAACCCTCAAGAGGGTATCTTGTAAGCACATAAAGAATGAGAAAGAAATCTTGAATCGTACCTTTGAAGTACGTAGTTGTCCCAGTATGGCAATTGCAAAACAATTTAGTGTGAACTACAGAATTGAGAAAAATGAATAAATAAATTGATGCTGTTGGAAATCAGGGTTCTCATTGTGGGAGAAGTGAGATACAAGTAGGATATGGGGGAAGGGAAGAAAAATCCTATGATACGGATATTGAACTGGAACTTAGAAGTACCAGTATAAACAATGGAAAAAAAACACAAGAACTGCTTACACACACACACACACACACACACACACACAAGACACTCTTGGAAAGATATAAATATATAACATGTAGTTATTACATATCATATATAATACTTTACATATATATATATACACACACACACATATATATATATCTCCTTGTTCTGTTCACTGAAAGAGCCTATAAGCAGCAATATCTCTTTAGTAATGAGCATATCGAGTTCCGAGAAATTAGGTTCTAAAGGCCACACCCCACTGTAAGGAATCCCAGCTTCTTGGAACAACGGCTGATTCCAGGGCTGCGGCAGGGAAAATTCAGGGTGATCCCGGAACAGCTTGTTTTGCCAGAAAGTGAGAAATGCTCAGAACCAGGTAAGAGCTTGTTGAGAAGACAGAGGAGACACTTTGCATGGACTCCTACCAGCCAAATATGCAAGAATCTGAGCCTCTGAGTAATTGCAGGGTTACATTAAAGCACACTTAATTACTAAAAAGAACCCATGGCTCCCTTCTAAAAATCTTTAAGGGTGGAGGACGCAGAAGAAAGCGCAGTGCCTTACAGAATAGCGCTAACTGAATACACACAGATGGTGGGACGTTCCAATATGGTGGACATTCCAATCTGGTGGACGTTCCAATATGGTGGCAGCACAACCCTCGTCGCGGCAGCGGACTGAGCAAGAGTTTCACTGGGCACAGACTATACTGGGAAACACAGCAGTTACACGTGTCAAGTTTTATCACACAGATTTTTAACTAATTACAAAGGGAAAATGCACCTTCACATTTGGAGAAATCTGCTGGCCTCTGTTTACCCAAATCATCACTCGACCAGAAATCATCAGTAATGAGACAAGCTGACTTGCAGCAGCTCAGGTGTGGAGCACGGAGACGGGCGCAGTATCGCCCGGATGTTTAACCCAAACCGAATACAGAAGAAACAGTCAGATACATTCAAGATTGGAGAACCCTGTACAAAATAGCTGATCTGGGCTTTTCAAAAATGTCCACGTGAAGACAAACAAAAGACCAAGGAACTCGTAGATGAGGGACACAAGAACTACCATGAAGGATGATCCTTAAATGGACAACAGAGCTGAAAACAAGCGCTGAGGCTCTTTATTGTTATCATTAGTGACCTTTGGACTTGGGCTCTAGATTACATGATAGTGCCCAATCAATGCGAAACTTTAAAGAGTAATCGTTGTACTGTGGATATGGAGGGGAACGCTCTTGTTCATAGTCCAAAGACGCTCGAGTATTTAGGGGGGAGGTCTATGACAAATTCTCAGATGCCATCAGTCTAAAGAACATGTGTGTGTCAGCAGGTGAGAGAGAGACTGAGAGGCAGAAACACAGAAACCAACACAGAGAGAGAGACAGACACAAAGAGGCAGGCAGAGAGAGGGTGTAAGCGGCAAGATGCTAATAATCAGTGAATCTAGGTGGAGAGCATAAAATACACATTTTATTCATCTTACATTTCTGCAGATTGAAATTTCCCAAAATAAAAGGAGAACATGAATCAGGTGAAATAAAGGTATTTTTAGTTTTCCCACAGGAAATGACTTCTACGGGAGGTACTTGTGTGAGCGGGAGGAGGGGGTGTGTAAAGCCATGAGGAGTAAAAACCACGTTGGCAAATCTAAACAAACACTGTGAAAAGTAATTTTGTACATTATTATAACTAACTTGGGGATTAAAAACAAGATAGACCCAACATAGAAGACCACAAAGATAGGAAATGTAGAAGACAGGATGATTGGTACAGAAGTTGGAAAGTCCATTTATATTCAGAAAGTGCTGCCTCATTTTAGACTCCATTAAGTCCATTGTGCACGATAAATATTTGAGGGTAACCACTATAAAATGGAAATATTTATGTAAATTAAAAAACACACGAGTGATATTCTATAGAATTACGGGGATGGAAATGTATAATAAAATAGGAAATGCTGGATTAGGAGTCGCATCATATGCAAGTTAATGGCTTCCTCTGCAAAGGGAGAAGGGCTGGGAGGGGGTAGTTTTTCTGTACAAGTACTTCATTTAAAATGTTCTTTCTTCTTACACGTTGTGGGGGTACACGCTACTGACTTACAGCTTTCTACATGTCTGAAATATTTCATGGCTAAAAATTTTTAGAAACGATCCCCTGGAACACTTCCTAATTCGTACGGTCAGGCAGAATGTGAGCGAGAGAACCAGAACCCAACGGGAGAACTGCAATTTGCTCTGACGATTCCCACAGCTCAGACTCGCATGAGGCCCCGGGGGAGCAGGTGCTCTGGTCGGAACGGTCCCTGGAGGAGCGTCAGCCTGCAGTGACCCCTGAGGACATCTGACAGTGGACGAGGGCATCAGGGCAGGGAGAAGGCAGCAAAAACACAGATGCGACACAGCAGGGCATGCAGACCACTGCCCCAGCAGGGAGGGGAGGTGTCCTGGCCGCCTGAGGGGGTGGAAGCAGTGGCTCCATTTCCGGAGAGCTCACTGGACCAGGAGTCAAGCTGAGGGCTTTCCCTGCATTTGCACTCAATCTCCCCAAAGGTCCGAGGGAGCTACACTGCTCCCGTTTCACAGACAGGGAGACTGAGACTGAGTAATTCTCTGCAGGTCACATGGGACCAGGAGACACAGGACATGCATACAGGTCCTTTGGAGCTCAGCTCTCAGACGGGCTGCAACCTGCAGGTGATGGCAAGGTATTCACGAACCTTCATCAGAAGAGGGCGTGAACAGATGTGCCTCGGAAAAGAACAGCTCGGCGGGGGCCTGTGCGTGAGCTATCAAAGATCACGGCTGGCTCACCAGGCCAACGTGGGCAAGCCACTCTGTTGTCTAAGACAATCGTCACCCACTCATGTCCCACCGGACTCTGGGAGCTTTACAGGAAAGACGGTATTTAATAAAGTTCTCATAATTAAAACTCAAGCCAGAAAGAAACCCAGAATTGTGCTGATATAATAAGGAAATAAGGTACATATGGACTGTATCACCTTACTGCATAATTAGAAAACCACGAATTCACAATTTGTTACAATTCACTTAGGGACTGGGCAAAAAAAAATTTTTTTTCTCCTTTGTATAAGGAGAAATTTTTCTCTCGGCGTATCAACAATATAAATGATATTGAGAACTTCTTTGCACTTCTCAATGAAAAACGTTCACTGAAATAACATCACAATCTATTCCCAAAGGGCTTTAAGTACTAAGACTTAGTTTGACAATCAAGGGTGACAAGATGCCTTGAACACAATAAAACTTAGATTTTAAATTAGTTATTCACACTTTTTACGAATTCAGATGACTTCCCATTAGAATTACTGAGCGGCTGCTCTTTTGTTTCAGGGGCCATTATTTTCTTAAGGACATAAGGATGTAAAAAGCAAAAGACAAATGATCAAGTTGGAAAACATCTGCAATACACAATGTCTAAAACCAATCAAAAATGGGCAAGGTGCATGAAAAATAATTTTCATTGTCTTACTTTCATGATCACGTGCACGTATAGTTTTCCATATTTTATTCTGAACCTTTAAAAGCTGGTTCAACAGAATTCTTGGGAAAAGAGAGGGGAACGACAGAACGACAAGGCCTGCGGACGAGAAGGCGGGGAGTTCCTCCCGGCTCCGCGCGTGCTCCCGTCACTCGTTCCACCCGGGACCCGTCCGCGACGGCGGGGAGCCCGCCTGTGCCCAGCTCGGGGGCTGCGTCGGCTGCCAGCCCTGCGTCCGGGCCTCCCTGGGTCGCGCCGGGCCGGACAGGGCCTCTCCCAGCGTCACCGAGGAACCCCGGCCGCGCTTTGCCCGCGGTTCCAGCTCCCGCGGCGGCCACGGGCGCCCCGTGCACACTGCGCACACCCACCCCGGCCCAGCACGCCGCCCGCGCACGCCCACCTGGCCCGCGCGACCGCCGCCCCGCACTCGGCTCGCGGCCCTCGCACGCCACCGCCTTCGCCGGCACGTGTGGCTGCACGCGGTAAACAGCGCTCGTGCACGGGAGCAAGAGGGGGGAGGAGGAAGGGGCTGAGAGGAGCAGAACAGAAAGGAAGAGCCAAGAGTGGGGAAGAAAGGAGAAAGGAAGGAGCAACGCAAGGCAGGAAAGGAGAAGGTGAGAAGGTGCGAGAGGAAGGAAGAAGGAAATGAGAACGGCAGGCAAGGGGACGTGCACAAACGGGGCCAAGCAGGTGCATCCATCGTCTCCTCTCCCTGTGGGACTCCCCTCGGCCATACATGCACGCGCACATACACCTGCAGCCACGGACCGGACAACGTGGCCATGTGGACGTCAACACTTGAAGAATTTTAACACATTTGTGGAAACGCATTTTTTCACAGTAGGGGAAAGGTGGAAGCAACTACAGGGCTTACTGACAGCTGCGTGGAGACACGGAGCGTGGTACACACGTATAGTGGGACTTCAGCCTTCAGAAGGAGGGGATTCTGACAGGTGCCAGGCAAAGATGAACTTTGAGGAGGTGATGCTGGGTGATGGCAGCCAGACAGAGGACAACTGCAGTTTGCTTCCTCGGAGGAGTCACATTCACAGTCAGAAAGTAGATGGCGATGTGGGGGGGGGGTAGGTGGGGGAGTCGGTGTGCAATGGGCACAGTCTCAGGTGGGAAGATGAAAAACTTCTAGAGATGGATGGTTGCATACAATGTGAGTATGTAATACTACTGAGCTGTATACATAAAATGGTTAAGTTGGTAAACTTTGTTATGTGTGTTTTACTACAATTAAAACATTTTTTATTTAAAAAACAGATGGAGAGGACTTTTGCTTTCAGCCACGACAGAGTAAGAGGATTTATTCCCCCACCTTAAACAGAAAACCACATATATGCAACAATGATTTTTAGGAACTGGACCGTGGGCCACACAGGACAGTGATCCCTCAGTGAAGGAAAACAAATGAGTGCTCCACCTCACCATCTCAAATGGGTTTATATGCAGTTGAGGGAACCCAAACATCCCAGGGGGCCTCCTGAGTTGATAAGACAGAGTTCAGCATTTTAAGGCTTGCGGCAGAACCCAGGGAGGACCAGTGTACAGACGGCCCCGGAGATCTGCGAGGGCGTCCCCTCCAGTCTCTGCGGAGTGCTGAGCCGTGCATCTGTGGTCTGTGTAAGGAAGGAAACCACCAAGACTGGGGGTATCGAGGGCAGTGGGCGCTGAGACATCGGAGGAGAGGAACGGGCAGTGCGACACCGGGAGCCCAAATGGCCAGAAAGAGTTTGCATTCCTGCCACACCAGGCATTGGACAGACTACCACGAGCAGACCAGCTCCTCCAGAAATGTTAAAGCAGTGCCTTCAGGCAGAAAGAAAAGGAGCCTAGATGTAAAGTTCGATGTACACAAAGGAATAAACAACAACAAAACAATGTAAATATGTGAGTAAATATAAAAGGCTTTTGTTTCTCATTAAAAACAAATTCTTCAAAGAAAAGTCAGATAGAGGATCAGTAAAGACACAGAAGACCGGGACAACTTTATGATCAACTTGACCTCACTGATATTTACAAAACAGTCGAACAGCAGTAAAATATAAATTCTTTGTAAGTGCACATACAACATGTGCCGATATACTCTGGGTCATAAACAAGTCTCAGTGAGTGTAAAAGGATTGGAATCATGCAAAGTATATCCTCGACCACATCAGAATTAAATCACAAGTGAATACTAGAAAGACTATCTGGAAAATTCCTAACAGTTGGGAGCTGAACATCACACTTACAAATAACCCATGGGCCAAAGGAAAAATTACAAAGGATATTAGAAAATATTTTGTCATGAATGAAAATGAAAAGCCAACATCTTAAAAATTTGGGATGCACCTAAATTAGTGCTTTGAGAAATAGGTAATGGCATGAAGCACTTATGTTAGAAAAGAAGAAAGGTCTCAAGTCACGGATCTAAGAATCCACTTTATGACACTTCAAAAATAAAAGAACACTAAGGATTGGGGAGGGAGAGGGAGGGCGACCACGTGTGCCGGGGTCCTTCACGGTGCTGGCCGTTTGTCCTCATGCTCACTGCTTCAAAGTGGCAAGATGGCTGCACTCTTGCCAGTTTTACATGCTTGTTCCAGGCAGGAAGAAGGGAGAATGGCCAAGTGGTGCTAGCCATGTCTTTATCCTAAACAGAACACTTTCCTGGAAGTCCTACCAGGCAGACTTCCACTAAATTCTCATCGGCTAGAACTCTGTCACATGGTGATGTCTGGGTGGAGGGCCCTGGGGACTGCACCTTGGGTCAGGCAACCTACAGTGTTGGCCACGTAGGTGAAAATACCTGCTTAACCATAAATCGCATATGGAAGGTCAGAGATTAGCCTAGTTATGCCCCAATAACCAAACATATGAATCCAGTCTTGCAGCAGTTATGAAAGTGAATCTTTGGGTACCAAGCTCCTGAACTACTTTTTATCATTATCTCTTTCTTCAACTACAATGATTTCCCCCATCCTTCTGGGGCATTTTGTGCTCTTCTTCGTATCCCAGAAGAGAAACTTGATTCAAACCATATTCAAAGGAAAAGCACCAAAGACTTAGAGGAACGAGTGAGCAAAACACTGACTGTCGGGGCTATGCTGACAATCGATAGGTGTGACGTGAAGATGACACCATCCTGCCTTTGTGGCAGTACACACCCCACGTGTTGAGGCACATCTGTTTGCGGGGGAGCTGATGCCCTGACACTGCAGCTGTCCAGGGAGATGCTCCCACGTATCTCCAGGAGATCGTGCAGCATCCCAAGGCTGCTAAGGCAGGCACACGTTCCTTTCAGGAACTGGGTCCATCTGGGGAGGCCTGGACACCCCATAAAGGGTCTGGAAGAAGGGAACCTCGCACCCCAGCCCTGGGGGCCTGGTGCTACCTGGTGCTAATGCTCCGCAGAGGCTATCAAGAGGTTTTCTGGACAGATGCAGAAGTCACGGCTTCGTGCAGTCACCAAGCTTCCAGGTGCAGACTGTGGGGCCCCCAAGCCCAGAAGGCTAAAGGGAAGCTGTTAATTTACCAGGAGCCATGCACATTTTAAAACTGCTCCTGATTTAAGTTGCATGGAGAGATAAATTAAATTTTATGAAAGCTTTGACTTTTAATACTATCGGCAGTATATTAAAGTGTTCTGAAGATTATTTATGATACATATTTTCTCAAACTGGTCCAGCTCCAATGATGGAGAGCATGAACATCTCCAAGCATGGAGTACTTAAAACCCTCCTTGCCATATTTAGAATGTGGGAGTTGGGAGACGCTGCTTAAGAAATTTTCTTGTCTTTTGGTGAATTTATTCTCTTACCTTAAATGTTGCTGGTACCGGAATACTGGCTGCCACGCTTGGGCACAGAGAGGAAAATGCCGGGCATATGGTAGCTGCTGGAGGTGGTGCTTAGGTCAGGTGTTCCCCTGAGGCCTCTGCTCATGTAAACCCTGTGTTTCTAGAACAGACCACGCTTCCTTAAGGCAGCTGAGTTTTATATACATATCATGGGAATGAGCTCTCATTTGCAATGCTACCATGGATGTCTTGATGTGTAAAGATAGTAGTGTTTTTAAAGAAGTCTTTGTTGACTTGATGTGTGGGGGTAAAATGCTGGGTTATCAACCCCCATTTTAAATATAAGTGAAGAAATAAGTATAATTGACCGAGTCATACATGTCAGCAAAATAATGTATTTTCCCCTTGTCCTCCACTTGAACAGAGCAAGAAAGTAGGGGGATTATGAAATTTCCTTCCTTGTTTGATTTGATCAAGTCTTTCAGGGACCTACCCAGTAAGTGAACTGGGTGCTCCACATCATTAAAGTGGAAGGCTTGCAAGTAAGAAACACGCCCTAATGCAAAGAATGAACAAATGGTTTACGATACTAGAATTAAGGTCCCTCGAAGCTAAACCCGTAAAATCCTTAATACTTGTCCAGGAAATCAAGGTTAGGCAAACAATGTCAACTGGCAAGTGGGTGGCCCAGGAGCCAGGGTCAGACAAGGAGAGGATGGGGGTCAGGTGAGCCAGTGGGGGTGGGGGTGCGGGCCACAGGTGACAGCTGGGGGGATTTGGAGGCTCTATGGAGATGTGTGGAGACACAGAGTGCGGCTGCCCCTGTGGGAATGAACTCCAACTTGGAATGCACCCTCTGCTTTTTCACCTCAACCAGAGCTACGGAAGCATGTTTCCAAGAAGAAAACTAGGTGGGAGATGAGGGCTGAGACCTGACATCTATGGGACATTGAGAGGTGGAGGTTGTCCCGTCCCAAGGAACTCGGAAGGGTGGGAAGGCCTGAGGGCTGGGTTCAGGCACTTGAAGAGCCGCCCTGTGAAGCCGGGACTGCCCCTAGCACTGGCAGGCACTTGCTCGTTCGTCCTCCCGAGAGGACCGTGGAGCTCCCGGACAGCGAGGCAAAGAGGCACGAAGCCCCTTCCCATGGCCACAAAGACGAGGAACCTGCAGACCTGGCTTCGGCCCCAGGCGGTCTGGCACCCATGCTCCTAACTGCTTTGTTTTGCTGTCCCTCAGCACCAGGGGAACGGGGGCCAAAGCTCACTGGTAAGGGTCAGATTTTGACTCTCCGTAAAGAAAGGTTTCCTCACAATGAGAACTGTACAAAATAATAACCCTGACAACAGCCCTGCGAGTGAGGTTCTGTTACATTCGTTTCAAAGACAAGGAAACAAACCCAGGGAGTTTAAGACGGCCCTCGTTTCACACCATTCCACATGGTTCGACGGCTGGTAAATGGCAAAGTGCGGATAAAACTCAGATCAGCCTGGTTCCTAAACCTATATGCTTCCTCCTGCTGCCCAGGCGCCTCATCATGTAGCGTGCTCCCTGCCATGGAACGTGGTTTGGCAGAGAATCAGAGCATCGTCCCCAAAAGCAACCCAAGACGCCCTTTAATCGAACCCTTTGCTAAGAGCTGAGAGGGACGTGGGATCCACAGAGGAAAAGTTGCCGGCCTAAGGTGTACACGTAAGCAGGGGCTGAGCTGAGGCCAGAGCCCCAGGTTTGTAACTCCCCACGAGGTTCTCTCTGCTGCACTGAGCGGGATGCACCCTGGATGACGTCCCAGGCTGGAGGTCGCAGGCCCGAGGGCTTGATCATGCCTAGGATCCTGCCTCTGTAAAAACACAATGCAGTGGTTCTGGATGATTCTCCACCAGGTTCTTTTATGGAGTCTACAGCTAGGAGAGACTGCATCACTTGTTAGAAATTGTTTGTCTCTACCTGCCTTTATTGTGCCTCCCCAGAGGCTCAAGGGTACATCCCACTCCATTAACTCTGGGCTTGCCACGTGCCTTATAGGAGGAGGCGACAGAGCGCCAGTTCCCAGCAGAGGCCTTACCAGTAGCGCGGGCTTCCACTGGCCCTCCGGAGGCCCTGTCTCTCCACCCCTAGAAGAGTCGAGCCCAGATGGTGGCTGTTCACTTCAGCCCTGGTCTTGGCATGAGAAGGCTCGGGGAGCACGGCCAAGCTCAATGGAGCTACAGCTGAGTCACAGGATTCTTAAGTGAAAAATAAATGTTGGTTGTTGGATGCCACAGAGAGTTGGGGCTGTGAAGTCACTGCAGCAAGAGGTGACTGATGCAGAAATTGGCACAAAGAAGTAGGGGCTGCCATAACAGGAAACCTGATATACCGGGCATTCGTTTTGGGGCTAGGTGATGGGAAGCCAGAGAACTCTTAGGGGAGGTTGGAAAAATGGCAACCCGAGGTATGCAGTACTGAAACGTTTGGCAAAAAATATCACCGTGGTAGCTTAGAAGGTAGAAAATGTACCTACTGAACTTGTTTTGAAACAGAGTGTTACCAGTGTGAGTTGGGTGTTGTAGGATGCCTTGGCATGCTGTATAGGATAGAAATGGCCCGCCCCCCCCCCCAAAAATAATTTCACTGCCTTGCAAACGCAATTGAAAGGGAATATAGAAAATCCCCAAATTCCAGGACTTGCAGATTTGAAAGTGGAACTATTTCTCAGCAAATCAAGGGCGGCCATCAAGGCACAGCCTCCTGACAAAGACCAAATCAAAGGGATGGCTGTCACCTGCTTTGTTGGAATGTCCCATTGGGTCAGTGTGGCCCGGATGAAACTGCTCAGTGGCACAAACTGGCCTAGGGAAAGGCGCCCAGACACTGGTCTCATGGAAGCACCAGGAACTCGAAGGGCTTGCGTCGGAGTCTAGAGAGAAACCCGGGCTGGAAATGGCTGTGAGCACTGCGTGCGTGTGAAGCTGCCGGAGCCCCAGATGAAAACAAATGCAGCGGGTTCGGGAGGCACTAGACACACTTGAGCGTGAATTCAAACAGACAGTGATTATCTGAGGTCTACAATGACCCTTAACTTCCTTCTTTTCTGTGGCTGCTAGGCTGTGAGGGAGGGCCTATCTCCTAGTGCCTCCCTCAGAGGGAAACAGCAGACAGACAAGTTCTCCTCCCGGGGGACTGACAGAGGACCAGTCCCCACTCCCTGGTCCCTCGGGGACCTCAAAGTATTTGCCCAGCGGGATATTAGGACTCACACGGATCATTGTGGGGCTTCCTCCCTTCTTCCTTCCAAGTGTGAGTGCTACTGAGCTAACCCCGTCTTTGTTCCAAAACTGAATCTGGGGCGGGGGAGGGCGGGAAAGGAAGGGAGAAAGCCGTTAACTGGCCTTTTTGGTTCATGAGAAGTTAGGTCAAGAGGAGCTATATCTGGACGCGCTGTGGATCTCGAGAGCCTGGACTGTGACACCGATGCCGTAAATCTAGATGACTTTCGGGCTGTCTTGAGGCAGGGAGAAGTGCATTTCCATGTGGGAGGAAAGTGAATACGCGTGGCCAAGAGGGCAGAGGGCGGCAGGCCATAATCACGTGCTCGCAATCATTCCTCACGCCCCGCTCACGCCGTTTTCCCAACTGGCTGGGGATACATCCCTGCCGCGTTCACTTTGGCCTTGGGCACAAATGGAATACGAGAAGCTCCGGTGGGCCAGTTCCCCGCAGGGACTGTAGGAGGCGCTGTGTGTCTCTGCTCACCAGCTGGGGCTTCTACAGTGAGGAACAAGTGGCCCAGACAGTGGCCACTCCGCCAGAGCCTGGGTCCCCAGGTAAGAAGCATGTGTTCCGGCCGAGCTGAGCCAAGTGTGGCCAAGCCCAACAGAGACAGAGGTGACTGGGAGACCCACGGTGAGAAATAAAGCCCATGGCCATAACACCCTGAAATCTGTCGAGTATTTGTTACCACTGCAAAAAATGACATAATATTCCCATAATAACCACAGGCCCAATGCTACCTGCAGATGCTCACTGTCACCTTCTCAAGATTTTTTATGCAGCGGCTTCAGTCAACCGAACTATAATCCAAGTCACATCTGTAACTTAGACCTAGTGGTAGGCACAATGAAAAAATAAAAAGATAAAGAGTTTACGAATGTATTTTACCTCGCCCAACATATCTAATATATTATCACTGGAACGTGTGACCCACAGAAGAACTTAAGCATGAGAAGGCTTACGTTTTTTGGAACTAAATCTTCAAAGCACGAACACACTGCGTACTTGTGGCATATTGCAACTTGGATGGGCCACGTTTTGAGGGCTCAGCAGCCACACGTGGCTAGTGGCTACCACGCCAGACAGCATGGGTCCGCTCCTTCCTGACCAGAACTTCCACAAGTGAGAAAAACAAAGGCACAGAATTCTGGTCTGAGGTCGCTGCCAATGGTCTATAGGACTCTGACCAAGAGGCATGTCTGGGTGCAGTCTCAAAATCAGGGATGAAGCTATCTCCCAAGTGTCTTTCCGCTTTGAGCACTCAGGTGGTGTCACAGCAACACAGACTACTCAATCAGCCAAGGATTCTTGGTTGGATATGATAGAAATCAACTCAGACTAACTTAGCACAAACAGGGAAGAGGGGGGAGAGGAGTTGCCTGGAAGGTTCTCAGAAGCTTACAAAACTGGTCATAAGCCGGCTGGCCAGTCTTGGAAGACAGGCCAGCAGGAGCTAAGGTATCTCTTCAAGAGCACACTGCCTTCTGGTGGGAACCATCTGGCCGGGGTGCTGCTGCAGGACCTGTCACCTGGGGACCCCACCACGGTGAGCGTGGAAGCAGCCACAGCTGCTCTAAAGGAACCCAGCCATCCCTCAGTCTTTGTGTCACCCGTGCTGCCTCCAGCGTCCTGGACACCCAAGATCATGATGGGGAGAATCACCTCCCTTTAGTGACTTGTTGCCATCTTCATCTACCTGAGGGCTTGTGGACATGAGGCACTGGCCTAGTATGAAGAAGTACATAGGACTCACTGAAATACTGTTACCCCCTCCAGGATCGTATTCTGTGTGGCTCAATTCTGGGGCAGTGACTGGCCATCACATCCAGTCTCCATTCTTATCAGACTTAAAGGCACTAAGAGCAACTTGTGGGCTTTAAAAAATTTTTTTAATGTTTATTTATTTTTGAGAGAGAGAGAGAGAGGGAGACAGAGAATCTGAGGCAGGCTGCAGACTCCTAGCTGTCAGCACAGAGCCCAACACGAGACTTGAACCCACAAACCATGAGCTCTTGACCTGAGCCATAGTTGAATGCTTAACCGATTGAGCCATCCAGGTGCCCCTTGTGGGCCTTTTAAAATTTCAAGGTCCATAGGACAACAAGGGCTATGGGTGACTTTGTCAGGATCCTTTAAGTGGTATCAACACGTCTCATTTAGAAATTAACAGCAACAAAATCACGCTATTCCCTTATCTCCGCTTAAAAGAAATCAAATTTCATAGTTTCTTCTTAAAGTTGTGGCAAATTTCAGAAGTACTCATAGATTCATTTTTAGATAAAATGAAACGAGCTAAAGTGAACATAGCTTATTAAATAGAATAAGAAGAGAATGAGTCAAAAGAGGTGAAAACCTTGCCAATTCTGCACCGGCAACTTACTATAGAAAACATTGCTTCTCACAACGCGCGCGTGCTTCCTGCCAGGATTTTTTTGTTCCTCTGTACAATGCAAAACCGAAATCTACCGCTCCACAAGTACTGATAACCCCAAATTAGATCTACACTAGAATTCGAAGATCCTATTCATCAAAGTCGTTTCTGCTGTGGCGATATTACTATTGTTTTGTGATGATATACTGTACAAGACGCCATTATCAAGGAATTACATTCTGTGAACAATGAATACAGTAGCAGTCTGTTAATGCATCACCACTGATTTATTGGATACGTTTTCTCTTTGGGCTTTCAAAGACTTTGTAAAGCCGCGCTGCACCAGGGCAAGTAACTGAGGGAGCCCTCTGGGGGCTGGGTGCAGCGTGTGCCCTGTTTTGCTCTCAGTGGAGGCTGTGGCCAATTCCATCCCAGAGGCCCGAGACTAGACTGTGGGCAGGCCGGGCAGTGTTCTCAAAACAGCATCAGATTAAGGGACAAGTCATTCTCCTTCGGAACGAAGACTCATTTCCAGCCTTCACAACAAATAGCCAAATGAGGACAACCTGGGAACAGCTGTAAAGGTATCATTTCCTCCTTTATCAGCTGGAAATCTGTAAAAGTCAGGCAGAAGGCAAGACATCTGTTATTCACTGATGAAAGAGCAAAGTCAAACTTCAAGCATTTGTTTCAATAGAACATGTCCAAGTCCTTCCTAAGTCTCCTTTTGGCTGAATTGTATACTTTTTTAAATACCATTTGGAAATCATCTGTACATCTTTCGTGACATGATTGTCACTTTTTTTTTTTTTCTGGAAAACAACAAGACGGAGCAAAGGGAGAGATGGCCAAGTATCAATGACAGTTGCAGACCGGCCAGTAGTTGCTGGGAAGAAGTGAGGATTCACGTGCCGTTTTTGGTTGCTGAGATTTCAAAACAGCTGTGAGAATCAACTACTGTTGACTGCTACCCCACGACGGTATTTCATGCCAGGGAAATGGGAGTTCCAGCTATAGCTTGGACAGAGACCAAAGAAAAGATGTTATAACTACTCCAATGATGTGTAAGATGAAGGAGATTCATCCGCTTCAAGAATCATCAGGACCAGAGGGAAATGACAACATGCTTTTTTGATTTGTTAAATAACCAAACAAATATATCTTATTAGTAATAGCAATCTTGGCTCTGGGCATCTCTGACGAAATGACATTGATAGCCCCGGCAAAATTCTTCCAGCCTTTTGGAAACCCCCAGGAAATGCCCCAGGCAGGCCTTGATCATGATTGCTTAATTATCGTTACTTCTCTGAGTGGGGAAGACAGTTCTGACGCTCACTGGTGCCCCACCATCCCTCCCTCGCCCCTTCTGGGCACTTGGGACTACACTCCCCAGCCTCCTTGTGACTCCTTGGGGCCACGTGACAAGGTCTGGTCCATACAATGGAAACAGAAATGGGATCATCGTCTCAGGACTGTTTTAGTGAAAAGCCCAAGCAAGAGTCTCCAGTCACTCTTATGATCAGGTACTGGTGATAAGGGACACATGAGATGGGGACTGCCAGATCCCAGGTCCCCACGCGGGCCTGCAGCGGCCTCCGTGAGAAATACACCCATGTGTGAAACCACTGAGATTATGTGCGTGTTTATAACAGCAGTGGAAAACTCGCCTATTTATTGCTCAAAGCTGGAATTACAAATGCATCCCTCCAGCAAACATATTTGCCTAGACGCGTTGGTTTCCCCTTGGAGTAGGCTGAAATCTATTCCTTCACGGAAGCAAGCTGGCTCGGGACCTCAAGAGCCAACTTTTGGGGCTGGGGCAGGTGCAGATGCAAAACACATCCAACCCAGACAGAGGCAGATTCCAAGCCCACAAAGCAACTGCTGAACTGACTTTCAAGTTAGATATCTGGATTGGCAGGAAGTGGGGGGACATTCCCACGGCGGAAGAACATAAATGCCTCACACGTGTGACCTGACGCAAGGTACTTAGTCCACTAGCCTCAGCTGTATTGTTTGCCAAGTGAAAATGCGATGATGCCCTGATGCAGACCATGCTGTTGGGTGCCAGCCTACAGCCCCGCCCCATCACACGGCGCACACGAGCCCGCCTCTTGTGGCCAGCATCTGGATCTCTCTGGTGGCCGGAGCCTGCTCTGCCTTCATCCACAGAGGCCAGATGCGCCACAGAATCGGTCTCAGCTCTGCGCAGCTGCATGGTTCCCTCCCTCCTCCGAGCCAGGGTAACTACCCCGTACGTGTCATGTGTCCCGGCTCCAGACTTCCAGGGAGGCACTGAGCTCTGGTCTCCCAAGTACCGCCGTGCAGATCGTACACCTCCGACTGGCGGCCTCGCCTTCTCTGGGTCACATGTCACTCCTGTCCTAGGACTGCCTCCTCACTGCACTACACGCACCCAGATCCTTGTCTCACGGGAAGCCTCTGGGACATTAAAGACCCAGAACTCAGCTCAGGGTCCAAGTGGGACAATTCAAAAGGAAAGAGCTACAGAACGCACTCCTCCTCTCTTCAGAAAGAGCTTAATACATGTTAGCATCTGGTGCTGCTGCGCTATTTATGATGAACTCTGGGAGGAAATGAGAGAGAAGAAAGGCTTCCATGAAACCACAGGCCTAATGAAGGCTGGCATTGTGGCACAAGGGGAAATGAAGTAGGCTAGGGGTCAACTAAATAATTAAGCAGCATCTATCCTGTTTACCGAGAGATGCCAGAGCACTCATCACTGCTGGAGGGAGAACGGGCACCCGCGTCCCACCCGGCACCGCCAGGAGGTAAGGGTGAAGGGCTGGGTGCGCAGGCAGGACGAACGGCCTGGGAGACCGGACCCAGCTGTCCCGGAACTAGAGAGCAAGCCCAGGTTCTCGGCACGAGATGCGTACGTAAAAAGCTTACATAAATAAACATCCAGGGTAAAGGGGACAATCGTCAGAGGTGTGTGGTTGGCCCCACGGGTCACTGTAGTCAGGGACCCTGTCCCTCAGGCAGCGGCCCCCTAACCTACGTTGATTCACAAAGCAGCCAGCCGTGAGGAAGTGCCGGTTCATGTACAGCTCGCCCTTGAAACCGGTCGTTCTGGGCTGTCAGGACCCAGCACGTGAGCCACCCTCATCCAAGTTCCTTGTGCTGTACACACTGCGTTCCAGTCCGGCTGGTTCAGGCTCAGGTACACCCGCCCCGCCCCTCGCCCCGGGGCTAGTGTCAGAAAAGCACTGGGGGCAGGGTGGGGGCAGGGGGTCAAGGGACATGGCCTTCCTTCCCACCCTATCCCCTGTCAGTTTGTCTAGCAGGAGTGACAGGGGCCAATGCAGAGGAGAGGGGGATAAGGTCTCACCTACCCTCGTCCAGGCCCCAAGGCCATCATATCATCAGGAAAGTCGCCCCCATCACCTAATCTGTATTTACTTATGGTGCGGGGGGCGGGGGGGGGAGTCACTTTTTCCCTTGGAAGTTTGAAGGAGCCACATCACAGGTGCATTCTAATCATGGAGACCACGCTGCTCCATGAGAGGTAGGCAATGTTCTGTGTGCTCCTGCACGTGCTGGGCTGCCCCTACTGCAGCCGCCCCCCACAACGTCTCCGTTCCCGGCACTGAGCACGGGCCTGGCACACAGTAGGGGCGCTCACTGCTTGTGGGAAGGATGTTGAATAACCACAAATATAAGGTCACGTAAGGCCTGGAATCTCTCTTGAGACTCAAATTCCTTATCTAAGAAGTGGAATTAACTACTCCTTCTGCTTAAGGTGGTTGTGAGGAGTTGAGAAGAGGCGTAGGTTCACATGCCTGGCGCGGGCAGGTGCATCAGTAACACTAAAATGGCCACTGGATTCAGTTCAGACACACTGAACGCCTTTCGTGGGTTAGGCATGTGGAATTCGAGTGCAAGAGGCCCTCGATGAGCCTGAGTCTAGGAATGAAACAGGCACAGCCATCAAAAAGCAGTAGACAAATCACTTAGGAGACGGTCTGCGTGGAGGAGAGCTGTGCGCGCCTTGTTCTGGCCTCCAACTGCTGGCAATGGCAAACAACCAGTGATTCTCCGTGGGGGTGGTGACTTGATCGCTCCTGGGTGGGATCCTCTAGAACCCTGCTGGAGGCCACATGGGGCTTGAGGAAAGGGAGGAGGCCTGCGGCAGCAGAACAATGAGACACCATGTCAGTGAGGAAGACTGGGTCTGGGGTGGCAGCTGGGAGAGAGCAGGGCCACATTCAAGACCCACCA
>CM053564.1:34897448-34942711 GCA_028646485.1 Cryptoprocta ferox
AGTGAAGGAGGTCCGCAGAGTGACTCGCAGGCTTCTGGTTCTGTCCTCATGGTCAAGTCTACATTTCTTAGAAGGGACATGGTAGGCCTTAATACTGTGGGGCCATTGAAGTCCCCCCCCCCACCACCCCATGAATCTGGTTCCCTGGTCACCCTTCAGGGTGAATTTCTGGAACTCAGCTTTGCAATGAGGTAGTCTCAAATGACACAGAGCTTCTTCCATGTGTGTGCGTGCACACACACACACACACAATGCATGGAAGACACACTGCGACTGCCCAAAGTACTTCCTCTTTCGGATACAACCTCTTACCAAGGAGACTGGTCTTCCTTTAGAAGTCCCCTGACACAGAGCAGAGGGCTCTACAGAAAGGGCCGCACAAGTTCTTCAACTTTGAAGAAACCGTTTTTGCCCAAAAGAATTCTTACGAGAAACTTCAATGTGAAAAACAGAGAAAAGTGGGTGCCACCCTGGATAAAGTGTGTGTGTGGTAGGCAGACCCCTGCCCACCTGCCTGCCCACAAATCTGCTTAGCCTGTGGGGGGCCTCTCGGCACCTTCCCGGGACCCGCGGGCTCTGGAGAACCCCACAGAAAAGCCTCCGAGAGCCAGAAATCATGGCTATCAGACTGATAGCTCCTACATTCCCATTTCTTAGGAGGATCACATCTGTGTGACCCTTGTGGCCAGCACTTGTACTGGTCTAGGGAAATGGGGCATATACTCCATTACCAAAATTACACTGAAGGGAACAAATGCCAGAAAGGTCTCTTAGGGATGCAGGGCCAAACTGCTTTCTGCATCAACACAGGACAGTAAGGGGAAGCAGAAGAAGTCTAAATTATACAATATTTTTTTAAAAATTCAGTTTCATTCATTTTAACTTCTCAAATGAATTGCTGGCAAAGTGGTTCTGAGAAAAGGCCCTGCCAAGCATGCTTTAATTAAAAAAAAAAAAAAAAAAAAAGAAGGTTCCTTTGTAAACAGTGACATGAGCGGTATCGGGAGTCCTTAAAACAGTTTGCTCATGTAAATAGGCAGAGCGTGCCCGGACGGTGCTTTCTACATTCTCAATGAGCTCCGTGCACCGTCCCCATAGTGCGAGGGTAAATTTCGTTCCAGGCCAGGCTAGATGATCACAAATTCTCTCCCAATGAGCAGAATCCAAGTGGAGGTACTTACTGAACCCAAGCACAAATTCTGGAAGGACAGAATCAGGATTTGGGGGGTCAGATTACAAAGGAGAGAAGAAAGATCAAAGCCCTGACAGACAGGCACCTCCGGGAGAAAGGGGTTCTCCTGGTGAACCCTGGCCTTGACCTTCACTGCCAGCATCCCAAAGTCGGCCTGCCTGCACCATCCGTGGTCTTCTCCTGTTAGCTCTACCCGCACGTCCACCACTCAGGAGAAGGTAAATCTAACACATTCTTAAAGACACGCCACTAAAAACCCATTTATATGGAGAAGCCCCTCCGGGGTGCGGGCTCAATGCAGACCTACCCCTCGATTGTACTGAAACCGTGCCCTTCAGACGTGAAGCTCCTCTTCTGAGCCCAAGGGCGAAGAGCCAGCCAGTTACTGTCCCTCGCTGACCATCCCATGACCGTGTGTGTCTCCGAAGCCTGCGCTCAGCGCCTCCTGCAGCCCCATCTTCCGGGCGATCGATGACCCCGGCTGCACAAGGTTTCCTAATGAGCCCTGCCGTCCCCTGCCGCGGCCCGAGGTGCTGTGGAGCCTGGGGCCTCCACGGTGCCAGCCCTGCCTCTCAGCCTTCCCGCTCTGTGACTTTCTGTCAAGGCCATGTCAGCTCTCATCAGGTCACCTTGACCAAGAGAACACATTTTGGGGAAAACCAAACAAGAGGAAATGGATGGACGCGGCACAAGCAGCCATCTGGGAGTTCACTCAGGTGCTTGTGAGCTGAAAGATTTCTGTTTTTCACCTGTCTGCATGTTCTCAAAAAAAAAAAAAAAAAAAAAAAGAAAAAAGAAAAAGAAAAAAACCCCCAAACCCAGGGCATTGTTTTAAAATGTCACCACACATCTGTGCATCAGTGCACTTGTATTTCAATCTTGGCCGCACTCCAGGGAGGCACGAGTTCACGCAGGGCCATGGTCCTGCTGCGGTGGCCGCGGGCAGCCGGCCGTGTGGCCAGAGTGCTCATCGCAGGGGCAGGCCCTCCTCGCCTGTGGCCCGCTGCTGGGGCTCTCTCCCCGATTCCGCAACCTCTCATCACGACTTTAGCTGGGCCGCAGCCCCACCCAGCTGTTAGGAGTTATTTCTAAGAGAGCTAATATTTTAAAATCAATCCTGCCCGAAATTGAGGCACGCCTGACGGTCCCGAAGTCGTGGGACATACCCTTCTCCCTGCAGAGCACAGCGAGAATTACGTTCATTAAAAATCTTTTCATAATGACATCCTTACTATCAAAGGGCACAGAGATGATTGACCTTGGCATCTAGGATTAAGGCAGCATTATTTTTCTTGATTACCAGCAGCAGAATAGAAGGGAAATTATAAAGCCATTGAGAGGATTAATACAGCCTTGATCTCTCTCTCCTGGCTCTTTATCTCAAGTGATTAAAATTCTGCAGGAAAAAAAGTGGTCATGTAGCATACGCCGGCTGCCACAGACAGATACAGTATCAGCTCCATGCATCAGCTCGCTGTGACAGGCGCGCAAAGGTTAATTATGCATGCTGTATATAGTTTTAATCACTTTAATCAGAGCACTGTTCCGCTACAGACCAGGCTATAACTTTTCTACAAGCAGGGGAAGCACTTCAGGCATGGCGGTGTTTGTGCAGGGGAAAAAAGAGAAGAAAAATGGTACATTAACCACAAAAAAGAAAGATAATGCAAAAGCTATTGACTGAACAACAAGATTAAACCAGGTGTCCATCCCGAACACGCACGGAATGGCTAAGGGAGGCTGCAGGGCTGGCCTCCGAGCTGGGGCTGGCTGCTGGCTCTCCTCTGCCCGAATTCCGAGGCCCGGCATGGTGCCTGGGGGAGGGCTCGGCCTCCAGGAGTCAGGGGGGCTATGGCCTCTGCATCCAAGCAGTTCTGTGTCCGTAGGCAAGCGCTGCACCAAATCACCGTACAGGCACTTCTACTGCCCTGCACGGCGTTACTGTGCCTCCACCATCAACCAGTGACCACAAGGTCGGCACCAGGTAATGTCTGTGCCAAGCATTCGTATCTGGATTTTGACCCGGGTGTGCAATGTACCGCAAGCATATACTGTTGCAAACCACCATGTTTGCCCTTAAAATGTCGTCATTTAACTGGTTTCACTGCCCAGGAGCAGAACTACTAAAAGCTTTTTCAGTGCTATAGATCAAACACTAGGCAATTTATTACAGAGACTATTGAGAATTCATTGCCCCCGGAGAAGAAGCGAAGGGGGGAGGCCAGTGGATACATTCTCCCAAAGAAAAGTCAGTAACTGTCCAATAGAAAAGCTGGAGTCCAAGGAATTGTCAGGACAGCTTTACATTTTCCATTATGGTCACCTGTATTAGAAAATGTTAATAAATATTGTTCTGATCTTAACCTGGGTGGCAATGACACAGGTGTGCTGACTTTGTAATAATTCACTCAGCTGAGATTTTTATACCTTCCTGTGTGCATGTTAGACTCCTTTAAAAAAATGTCACAGGGCAGCCCTGAAGTTAGGAGAAGACTAATTGATCCCCCAGGACTTTCCAACCTAGGAAGGCGGGCAAAGGGGTAGCAGCTGGCGGGACCCAGGGTACTCTTCCCGTCCACCCTCTGACCTGAAGCCTCACTATGTGCACCTCTAAAGGAGCGGGCCGCCCACGACCCCGGGATTCTGGAAAATGCAGTTTCCATACTCGCTGTGATGGAAGGACTTGCTTTGTACTTAAAAGCTATTGTTTAATTTTTAAATAACTGAGGGGTTTTTTAACTTGAATATGAAGAGAATTTTTTAAAGATACTATTTAATTTTGAGGAGAAAGCGCTCTTACCAAGGAACATAGAAAGATTTTATTTTATTCTAAAACTCCCAAATGTGGAGACACAGATATTACTTATGCTTTAAGGGGAGTATAATTTAGAACCGCCTTTCTCAAGTGCATTTGGTGATATGTTTCATTACTCAGATACACACGCTCTCTGTCCAGCAGACCCACATCTAGCAATGCATTCTATGAACATAATTGTGTGGCTATGAGAAGATGAACATATAAAGTAGTTCACTGCAAGTCCACTGATGGCCACTGACCCAAATTTATTTAATTTGCCAAGTCCCTATACTGGCATTCCATGATGATTTATTTACTGACACGGAAACGTGTTTGCGACACAGCAGTTACGTGAAAGGGAGGCTTCAGCACATTATATGTAGCATATCCCCATTCTCGTCCACATTGGTGTATTTTTACAGGGAAGAGTCTGGAGGGATAGAACTCAAAAGTGGACGCTGGCTAACTCTGCACGGTAGGGTCACAGGTGACTCTGCACTTTTTCTCCATACTTTTTCTGTATTCTCTCAGTGTTTTATATTTTCACAACAAAAAATCAAAAGGAAGGAACTCACCTAAAGATTTTTAGCTGGAAAACAGAGAAAAGTCTCCATTAGATATAGCTCGTGTCTCTAATCAATTAACCAACCCCCAAAAGATGTGAATTCAAGAGTAGGCAGCAAAGGAAGGAGTATGCTCTTTTTCTCTCTGCCAAGTCTGACACCTAACAGTGTCACGACAGCAGCTGCCTTCTGCTGAGGGCCTACTATGTGCCAGGTACCACTGTACCTTGGTCAGTCCTCTTAAAAACTCTGCACGACAGAGATTATTATCCCCACGTCAGGGAGAAACTGAGGCTCCGAGCTGGTGGCCTCTCAGTGCACGGGGAGAGCAGAAGAAGGGATACGGCCAGGTGCTCTGGGCCACAGCAGCCTCAGGCTCAGCAATGACAGGTCAGGTGGCCACTGTGATTAGTCAGACACTCGTTCTAATCAATCAGGTGCCATCCTGATTGATTAGGGGGCTGTTCCCGGCCAGAATTTGAATCTAGAGGTCTCGGATTCTGAAGGTGGATCTTCTAAGCTATGAACACGTTGCCTCTGAATCTAAGAATTAAGATTTAGGCATAAGAGAGGGACGGGACAGAGGGAGAGAGGCTATTTATTTAATCAAAAAAGTCTTTGCTTTATGGAAAAAATATGTAGAATTCACTTAAAAAGAAAATCCCCATTAATATTAAGATATATTTCAACTCCACAAAAATTATTTTAGGGACACTGAATAAAGATGACAGAGCTGTATTAAAATGCTAAGGTTTACACTATATGTTAATTAGCTTGAATTTAAATAAAATAAAAAATTAATAAATAAAATGCTAAGAATTGGTGAATCAGTTCAACATCTATACACTGCCTTAGCTATAAAAACCTCCCATGGAAGGCACAGTCACTTAGCTTGGTTAAAAGTGTCGCTATAACAAAAAAAAAAAGACAATAGTATCTACCTCCCTTCAACAAATCTTTCCTTTGAAAGGCCACTTAAGATACACTATAGCATTCCATTTTGAGTTCTAAACTATGAAATCTCAAATGTAATCTTCAGTATCTTAAACTTGAAATATCTTAGGATATTATGAGCTCTCTATGACCATCGAACAGTTTTCACATCTTAAAATTATAAAAAATAACACCCAGAGAACAAGCACTGTTCTGCAAAGTTACTAAAAGCATCTACTCACTTAAATAGAACAAGCACTGGTAAGAAGATGCTTACATTGGATTCTTTCCGTCTTGTTGAGAGCCTAGGAAATTTAAGTAATGATTCCTTCCACACCCCCCCCACGCAAGATCCACAGAATAGGATTTGTAACACTCGATGTCAAAAATGTGTTTTACAATTTTTAGCTGACCACAAATTCCCAGCCTAAAGGAGACTGGTGAAAATGGCATCAAAAAAGCTAGAGAGAAGAAAAATTGGGGAGAAAGCTGTCATAATGCTGGGAGTCTGACCCTTCCCCCCATTCACCTCAAGTCAAGGGGCAGAAGCTCTGGGGACCATGGGATTGTGCGCATGTGTCCCTGGAGGTCTGGGGGGAACAGCAGGCTTGTATCCCACGGCCCAGAGACTGGCTCCAGTACCTGCCGCAGGGGACCTGCCAGCTGTCCTCTCCTGTAGCAGCAAGGCGCAGGGCCACCAGGGTGGACATTTCCTGTAGACCATGTAAGAGCTTTCACAAGAGAAATCCCTGAAGAGTGAGAAGGGGGAGAAGCTAGAAGCATAGCACCTGCTGGCTAAGGGCTAAGAAAGGGGACACAAGGACCCACAGGTTGAGAACAGGCATTCTTCCACGGTAAGGGACCCCAAGTGAAGGTTCCCCAGCACGAGTGGGGCTCGGGAGTACCCTTGAGGCTCTCATAGGAGAATGTCACCTGAACTACCCATGCCAGTTCACGAACATGCATCCTTTCTTTATAACCCTGCCGCTCACCCCAACCTCTAGCCAACCTTTCCCACCCTATCCCTAAATCTCCAAACCCTGGGGGTTCATTCAGTAAAAGCCATTGCTGGCTGGGACAGACAGAGGACAAACAGAGGTGGAGACACAGGAGAAGCCGGTCACTGTCCCCTTTCTCACTGCAGTGAGTCTGACACAAGCCTGAACGGGGAGGAAGAGCAAGGAGCTCAAGAGCATCTCCTGTATGTTGTGCCAGATGGCTCGCTGTCTGCACTGGGGATTGTCTAGAGCGTTAAAGGGGCGGAAGGGCTGTTCATTGTTCTGACAGTAACCAGAAAGGCAAATGGCAGAAGCTGGATATGGTGAATTTTTGTCTCCAACTCCTACCTGTAGAGACCGGGAAAGAGCCTCCCACTGTCACAACAAGCAAAACACCAGAAAAAGTGCAAACTAACAACTTTTCTTGAACCTGCCAGAGAACCCAAGCTGCAGGGCAAACAACCCAAAGTCTAGAAAGAGACAGGCACCTCCATGGAGAAACAGGACCCAGGCATGTGCTTATGTGGGACAGACACCACTGAATAGGACTCAGGCACAGAGGAAGGTTCTGCTAGAAGTTCTGATGATTTGTCTAAGGCCAAGAATGGGCTAGTGAGAGTGTGGACCGTGCCAGGGCTCACGGACAGAAAGGGGCAAGCAGCCTAGTGCAGGGTTTTCCTCCAGGAACCCGACCAGGGGCTCACAGGGCACCCCGTGGTGCTGGCTGGGGCCCGGGAACAGCAGCCACCGCTGAAATTCTGCCCAGACTTACTTCTTCTAACCCCTGAAAAACAAGAGCCATAATCTATAGGGGTAAGGACAGCAAAACATGGCAGTAAGGCACTGCTGGAAACCTGCTGCAGCTGGGAGAGGGGAATGGGGGTCCATCGCCCACCTGCCCATACCCTTCTCTCCTACATTCCCAAAGGAACGGAAGTCTCAATACACAGGGGAAAGCACAACAAAACTGGATCCTGAGGGCACTATCCTCTAAGTACTCCTCATAAGGCCGGGCTGGGCAGTGGGGGCCGGGGTGGGGGGCAGCTCTACCCTAGAAGGAAGACTGGAAGGTACACTGGGCCAGCAGGACACATCAAGGAGGAGCGGGAACACTTAAGGGCCACAGCCCCGAGCATAGGTTCACAGGGCCACAGAAGAATGCCCCCTGCCCGCTGTAACCCACCCCACACTAAAAACCAGTGAGTAAAAATAACAGAGAGATACAGCTGGGGATTCTGCAAGAGATGGGCTCCCTTGGGAGCGATGCAGAGACTACTCAAAGGCTTGTTGGGGGACTCAAAGACAAGTGGGAACAGACAGGGGGGAACAGAAAAACCCTCTGGAAAATTAGCCCACACCAGGAACACAAGCTATCACTAGAGGAATTTGAAACCTCCAGGGGACCGAGGGCAACCATAACAACAGCAAGGCAAACTTGAAACCCAGCCCGATGTCTGATGGAATTAATGCACCCTCATATTAAAACACTAGCAGAAGAAAAGGCAGACTTATCCCTGAGCATAAAAAAATATTTACCTAAGTATCTACCATCTATGATATATCTGGCTTTCAACAAAAACTTTGAGGCATCTGGGAAAGGTAAAGAAAAACGCTCCATGGAGAGAGAAAGCAATCATCAGAACCAGACTGAAGATACGATGTTAGCGCTGGAAGTGTCAGACAAGGAATTTAAATTAACCATGGTTAATATGTTAAAGGTTCTAATGGAAAAGGCATACAATATACAAGATCAGATAGGTAATTTTACACAGAAATGGAAACCATAAGAAGGAATTAAGTGGAAATGATAGAAATAAAAAACACAGTATTGCAACGAAGAATGCCTCTGATGGGCTCATACGTAGTTCCAAGAGAAAAGGCTATTGAACTTTTAAGAGAGAGAAATAGAATAGCAATCACCCAAACTGAAATTTAAAGAGGAAAAATAGAAAGATGCATAAAACAGAAGCATGCAAGAATTGTGGGAGAATACAGTCTAATGTACACATAATTAAAATCTTAGACAGAAGGAAAAGAAAAGAAACAGTTGAAGAAACATTGGCCAAGAATTTTCCAAAATTAGTGACAGACTCCACACTACAGATCCCAGATCAGAGAACATCAAACGGCATAAAAACAAAACAAAACAAAACAAAACAAAACAAAACATCTAGATATCATATTCAAACTGCAGAAAATAGAAGACAAAAAATCTTGAAGGAAGGAAGAGGGGAAAAAAAGATATTACCTACAGAGGAACAAGATAAGAAATACAGAAGACTTCTTGGCAAAAACCAGGAAAGCAAAACGACAATGGAAATACATCAAATGTTGAAAGAAAAATATGTCGGTATAGAATTCTATACCCAATGAAACTCTCCCACAAAAGTGAAGAATAAATAAAGACCTTTTCAGGCAAAACAAACAAACAACCCTCTCCCCCAAAACTCAGGATATTTATTGCCAGGAGACCTGTACTACAAGAACCATTAAAGAGAATTCTTCAGGCAGAATATGATATAGATCAGGAATTTTGAGATACACAAAGGAGAGAGCATCAGCAAATGAAAAGTGAATTCAAAATAAGGTGCATTTTATTATTTTTAAGTTACCTAAATGATTACTAAGGCTGTAATAGCAATAATATATTTTGTGTTTATAGCATATTTTAAATTAAATAGGTGACAATAATAATAAGAGACTAGAGGGAGGAATTGGGAATGCTCTGTTATAAGGTTACCCTACATGTGAAGAAGTATACAATTATTTGAAGGTTGACACAGATTATTTTAAAATGTATATTGTAAACTCTATAGTAGCCATGACAAAAGTTTTAGAAAACAAGTATAAAGTCAATGAAACCAAAAGTTGTTTTTTTTTTAAAAAGTCAATAAAAGTGATAAACTTCTAGGCAAGCTGATAGAGAAAAAAGAAAGAAGCCTCAAATTACAAATATTGAATGAGAGATGAAACATCATTGTTGATACCATATACATAAAAAGGATAATAGAGAAACACCAAAAATAATTCTATGCTAATAAATTTGACAACTTAGAATTTTTAAGGATCAATTCCTTGAAAAACACAAACTACCAAAACTCACTCAAGGAAAAAAAAAACCTGAATAGTGCTGTATCTCTTAACAAAATTGCATTTGTAATTGCAAAGCTTAAAAATGAAACAAAACAAAATAAAACTCCAGACCCAGATAGTGTCACTGGTGAAATCTTTGAAACATGCCGATTCTCCTATACAATCTCCTAGAGAAAACAGAAGAGAAGGGAATACTCCTCAATTCATTTTATCAGGCCAGCATTATTCTAAGACCAAAATTAGATGAACACATTATAAGCAAAGAAAACTACAGATAAATATTCTTCATGAATATAGATGTAAATCTTTTCAAAAGAATACTAGAAAATTGAATACCAACATATATAAAAGTATACAAAAGAATAATACATTATTGCCAAGTGGAGTTTATCCCAGTATTGGAAGGTGGGTTCAATATTAAAAAAACCAATCAGGGGCACCTGGGCACTTTGGCTCAGGTCATGATCTCTCGGTTCATGAGCTCTGGGCTAACAGCCCAGAGCCTAGAGCCTACTTCAGATTCTGTGTCTCCCTCTCTCTTTATCCCTCCCTTGCTCATTCTTTCTCTCTCTTTCTCTCTCTCAAAAAAAAAAAAAAAGCATTAAAAAAATTTTTTTAAACACCAATCAATGTTAGTTACCATTTTAGCAGACTAGCTAAGAAAAACCATATAAACATCTCAGTAGATGCAGAAAAAGATTTTGAAAAAATTCAACATTCATTCATGAATAGAACTCTTAGCAAATGAGAAATAGAAGGAAACTTTATTAACCAAACATAAGATATCCACAAAAACCTGCAGCTGACATCATACTTAATGATTAAAGACTGAGGATTTTTCCCTTAAGATCAGGACCAAAGAAAGAATGTCTTCTCTCACCACTCCTAGTCAACAGCCTATTCAGTACAACCAGGCAAGGAAAGGAAGTAATAACGTTTGGAAAGGAAGAGATAAAACTGTCTCTGCTCACCAATGTCTATGTAGAAACCCTTAAAGGATTTAGGAAGAAGTTATAAAATTAAGTGAGTTTAGCAAGATAGCAGGATACAAGGTCAATACATGAAAGTCAATTTTATTCCTGTACACCAGCAATGAACAAGGTAAATCTCGGGGAAGGGAGATAATCCATTATTTATACTAGCACCAAAAACAAACAAAAAAGATAAGAAATACTTAGATATAAATTTAACAAAACATGCTGGATCTGTATGCTAAAAAGTATAGATACTGATGAAAGAAATTAAAGACGACCTAAATAAATGGAAAGGTATACCATATTTATGGATTGCGAGTTCAATATTGTGAAGATGTCAAATTCTTTACAATCTGATCTACAGATTCAATTCACTATCAATCAAATAATTTCTATCAATGCCTGACCAATATCTTTCCAAAATGTCAAGGTCATGAAAAACAAGGAAAAAATGAGAAACTATTACGGATTGGAAGAGACTACGGAGACATAACAACTAAGTCAAACATGACAGTCTGGAGTGGATACTACAGCATAAAGAAAACATAAGTGGAAAAACAAGTGAAACCTGTATTTTAGTTAATGGCAATGTACCAATGTTAATTTTAGTTTTGAAAAAATGTATTGTGGTTATGTAAAATGTTAATGTTATGTGGGAAACTGGATAAAGTGTATATAAAATTCTCTGTATTAACTATGCAACTCTTCTGTAAATCTAAGATTACTTAAAATTAAAAGTTTGCTTTCTTTTAAGGGGCGTCTGGGTGGCTCAGTGGGTTAGGTGTTCAACTTTTGATTTTCCCTCTGGTCATTAACTCATAATTCATAGGATCGAGCCCTGTATCAGGCTCTGTGCTGACAGTGCAGCTCTCCCTCTCTCTCTCTCTCTGCTCCCCTCCTCACACTTTCTCTCTCTCAAAATAAATAAACTTAAAAAAATTTTTAAGTAAATGGCACTTGCTAGGGATTTCCCCCATGGGGTCAGGGAAAGACTAGTCTAAAAACAGTGTTTCAAAATGATAGAGACCAGAATAAAAGCTATTTATATAAAACTGACATACTGACATCCTTCTAAGTCCTACATGTTCAATGCAACAGTTATAACCATATTGAACACTTATTTTACTCCTGATAACCATCATTTTTCCCCTGGAAATTGGCACACAAGTTCAGCTGCCTTAGCTTAAAAGGGCCATAGAACTGTAAAAATAATGAGAAGTAGCAATTACTTGATACATTACAATGAGAGAATTAAGTTTAATATATCAAAAACTCACAGAAACTCTGGTCCCTAGATCATAATATCTTTATGAAGTTTTTAAAAGTGAAGTATTAAATAGTTTTACATAAGCTTTCCTGAGAGCTGACAAAGGTTCTGTATTAAAGAATAATGCATTTTTAAATGGCTTTTATTATTTTGATCATTTTTACTTCTAATGACACAATGACAGTACTCCATTATACAGAACCTTACATTACACTTAGTTGGACGATCCAAAATGAACCCCCAAGATGTGTAAGTTGTAACACTCAGCGAACAATAAATATCAGATGGCATTTCTTTTGAATAAAATTATTTTAAGCACATTTTCTTTTTCTTTAAAAAATTTTTTAAACATTTATTCATTTTTGAAAGAGAGAGTGAGAGACAGAGTGCAAGCTGGAGAGGATCAGAGAGAGAGAGAGAGGGAGACACAGAATCCGAGGCCGACTCCAGGCTCCGAGCCGTCAGCACAGAGCCTGATGTGGGGCTTGAACTCACCAGCTGTGAGACGATGACCTGAGCTGAAGCTGGACACTTAACCGACTGAGCCACCCAGGTGCCCTAAGCATTTTCTTTTTCTACCCTGTGGAAAAGGAACGCACGTGTGACGTTAAAGGTTGCAGGCAATGTGTTATGTTGGCTTTTAACTTAACCGTAGACTCCCTTTTGCTGGGCAGCATGACATTCCCACGCCCAGGTGACTGCCCGGGGAAGCCAGTGTCCTGCTCCAGGTGAGGTCTCAAAATCTTAAATTCCAAAGAGTTAAAAACAGTGTGCCTACATTTTCTTATCTGCAAGGAAAATCCACGTGGCCTGTGGAAACTGATGGTTGCCTGTGCAGGGGGAGAAGGGGAGAAGGAGGTGAGGGGTTGCTAAGAAGGGGAGTCAGTGGGTTGGGTCAGCAGCTCAGTGACTTCAGAAAGCTAGAAGCCACTCTGACTCTTAACCACCCCACTTCCCTCTGGGCTTTGCTCCCCCTATTGAGATCTGAGAGAAGTGAAAAATACAGCAGTTCCCAAATGCACACTGTGCTCATTTCCACTTATTTTGTTAAAAAGAAATCTTCAACTGACAGTATTCCGTAGCCAAGTAGAATGCCCCATGCAGAATGACCAGAATTAGCTTTGTTTTTCCTGAATGAGAAATGTCAATCAACTTCATATTTCCGTTTTATATTATCGCCTTTCCACAATGTAACACGGTAATTTACATTTTCTTACGTAGAGCAATGATATCATACATATCAGTTATTCATCTCAGAATATTAGGCATTGAAAGAAGGTGATGTAGATGTTTCTCGTCCTGAAGGCTAAAATGATGCCAAAGGAAACTCCTTTTTTTGGTAACCCCCCCCCCTTTTCTTTTTGTAAACAGCAGCTCTTGAACACATTCCTATGTGTGCAAGTTAACCGAGTATCTGCAATTTAACATGTTGTGGAGAAGAAGGTCCACGCTATTGTACATAATAAGACTTATGTGCACTGGAAGTTCCCTTAGTTTCTGGAGAAATCAACAATCAAAGGAGTGCTGGTTTTCATTCATGCTAATGTCTGATATTAGGACGTAAGTCTCGACTGTTTATGATGGTAGATTGAGGAATTAACATATGGGCAAATATTTGTGGAAGAAAAGTATAGATGAAAGAATAGGGTTTGACCATAGTAGCAGATTGTATTACATTATCTGGTTAGGAAGACCTCCACGTATATTTTTTTAATCTAGTAGTAATGCAAGTTATGCTTTCAACAAAAATAGCAAATTTATTAACCAGATGTCACCCAGTCTATAAAGCCAACTTTGATAAGGCAGCTTTCTTTTCCTATTTCTTTTTTAATAAAGTCTAGTTCCTCTGTACAGACAGTTTTAATCTCATTATATCAAGGGTCTGTTTGATGGTATTTAATAATCACCAAACATCCCTGAGACAAACCCCCTGCTCCGACGGTACCGGTCAATGGAGTAGCTAAGCAGCACATTTTCCAGAGTCAATGACTGGTGACAGGTTTGTTTATTGTTCATTAATAAACAGTAAACAGTAATACTCCTGGTGCGTAATGTCAGGTTACGTGATTGTATTTCCTCCCGATTTATGAGGCTGACCTATGACTCACAAGTTTGGGCATTTCTCCTGAACTTGACCTGCCACCCAGCAGCAATCCTTTATCACAGCAGCTAAATATGCCAGGATTAACATTCTGCTAAACATTTGAACCGAAATTACTCTTGAGAGTTACGAAATAGGGTTTTTTTATGAGAAGTTTTATGCAATCTGTGAACTCTGAGCATCTCTAGAAAGATAAAAAGAGTAAATAATGGGTCTGCCAAAAAACATTTATCTTTTCCATGAAAGAAAGAACACGTAAATGCAGTGGTAAACCACACATAGCCAATGGATGATAGCTAAGAAATGTAACACACTCTTATTTCTAAAGAAAATTATGATTAAAATGAAAAACATTATCTCAAAGATGAAAAATAACCTAGAGATCAATAAGTGTATTTTAAGTTTTAAAAAACATTTTCATTAAAAGGAGCTGCATTTTTATATATCTCCAACATCAAAATAAGCAAATTCTAATTTCTTAATGCACTTGCAGAAAATTTGCTTTCAGTGAAGAGTCTATTTTTTCTCTCCTGGGTTGAAGGCCTTTTATTCTTCAGCCAGTCTGAACTCATCTCCTCAGACAGACCGACCAAGGCCAATTCTTATTTCATTTGAGTCTAACACGATACAGTCACTAAACAGGCTTTTTCTTGTGTCTGGTTGAACCGTAATTTGCCTTCCTTCTGTGTCATCACTTGGAAGATTACAACGTTACCATTAGGTCTAGGAATGAAAACCTCCACACACATATACTGGCCTGTCTACATTCTCCTGGTGTCTAGCCCATCATTCCTAACTCGCCCTAAGGACAGAGGAAGAAGGTGATGGCCATGTCCCTCCGGTCCAAATCCTTGCAGGAAACCCACAGCCAGGTCACCCCACTGGGGGACACTAGGTGTCCTGGTGACCCAGCTCCCATGACCAGTGGGATCGAGTTCAAATTCTTCGGCTTTCTCCCCCACTGCTTCTCTGTTGTCACTACCGTGAAACAGGACACGTCCCCCCATGCACCTGTATCTAAGGTATGCTTCCCTAATCTAACCAGCTTGCTTTCTGTAGGAGCCAAAACCTAACTTCAACGTCTCCCTTGAGTTAATCTGTGCTCCACGGATTCTGAGTGGAGGGAGCCCATAACCTCCCTCGAATTGAATGAAACGTGTGTGTGTGTGTGTGTGTGTGTGTGTGTGTGTTGGTTTGGAGAGTCGGTCCATAGCATCCACCATCTCAGACCACACTCCCTCTTGGTTACAGTCCAGCTACTCTGGCCTTCTCTCCTCAACTCTAACAACCCCCTTCCCTCTGGGGCCTTTGTCCTTCTCTCTATCCGTTATCGTCATTCACAGCCTGCATCACACTCAGGAATGACTGCAGTCAGGTGCTTGTGACTTGCATGTCATCTGTCTTCCCCTCCGGAACGGGAGTCCAGTAGAGCAAAGCCACCTTTGTCCTGCTCACCTCGGAATCCCCAGAGCCTGAAACAGGCCAAAGTAGTGAGATGCTCAATCGATACTTGCTGAATTAATAAATACAGGAATGAATCAACCTCTCAAAGTGGTTTGAGATCTAAGAAAAGCCCTGACTGGGTTGTTCGACATGACGGAAATCAGCACCCCAGTAATCAAAAGAACTGTATGTCATATATTCTAAATTATCTTTAAAAATCAACTAACATAATATAATCATAATATTCTATTCTCTTTGGCTTCTGATCTATTCTTGTGGCTTTCTTTCCTTTCAAATATGCATCCGAATCTCCTTTCAGATGTGCCTTGTTCACTGTTGTTCTCCTTGCTTTTCAGATGCATTATTTAAAGTTTGTTTAAAGTTTGTAGTTTACTTATGACTTCCCTTCCTGTGAATCTGGAAAGATGCGAGTAGGGGTTCTTGGGATCTTGGGTTGCACCTGGGTTAACACACCATAAAACTGGTGTGTTAAGAACCCAGAGGTAAAGGGGCACATGGGTGGCTCAGTTGGTTAAGTGTCTCACTCTTGATTTTGGCTCAGGCCACGATCTCAACGATTTGTGAGGTTGAGCCCTGCATCGGGCTCTGCGCTGACAGTGCGAAGCCTGCTTTGGATTCTCTCTCTCTCCCTCTCTCTCTCTGCCCCTCCTCTGCTAGCTCATGCATACATGCTCTCTCTCTCTCTCTCAAAATAAATAAATAAACATAAAGAAAAAAGAACAGAGGTGGAGTCGTCGCATTGGCCAGCAGGCTGCTGTTCTATCCTTTCTTCCCAAAGGCAGAAGTTTTTGTAAATGGCCGTGTCATACGTCAAAAATATTTCGAGTTTGTGGTCCTATTTCTACCACATTCCAACATCCCTCCAAAGAGAGAGGGATGAAATGCCTTTCTGCACTCGGTCCCTGTGGAGGTGACTCACCCTTTCAAGCCAATTCCACCCTGACTTTCCCAGGAGGATCCACGCATCTAAGCAGATCCCTGCTTTTACCACCCTTTTACCTCCCCCACTCCTGCCTGCTTTTCAGTGGCTCCAGTATGGCTTCCTGTACATCTTGTCTTCTGGGACATGCTGTACCCCCAAGACCAGGGTCCAAGACAGATTTTCCTCTCTACTCCGGTCAATAAAACATGTAGGAGGAAACAGCGCCTGAAGTCAAAGGGAAGAGGTGTGAGTAGTGGGAAGATGCATAAATGTGTGGAAAATGTGGTCATGGCTAGCAACCCCAAGAGGCCAGTAGCTGAGATCAAGTTCAAGGAGGGACAATGGATAGTCTGTTACATATGGAGGATTCCTACCAGAGAAAATATTTCTTATCCACTTCTGTTTTCTTTTTTGTGGAGAGAAGTCCATTCCTGATCTCTCTCTCTATCTCTCTCTGTCTCTGTCTCTTCCTCCCTTACCATCTCCCTCACTGAGGAAAGAGATGTCACTTTAGCTAATTAGTGAATTTGGCAAAAATAAATAAACAAACAAGTCATTTAGCTTGGCTCCCCCTCCTCCTCTTTCCTACTCAGGTTGTCACCAGGAGACACACCTGCTCTGCTCCATCACCTCCCTGTGGGCCAGCACATGAGCCATCCAGGACCATCTAAGACTGAGGGACTCAGTTCAATACTCGTTTTGGTGTTAGGAAACCCACTTTCCTATAGATCTTAGCCACATTTTCAAACTCTGCTTTATTAGTTATAAGGATAATGTTTTACCCTTCAATCCACTCTACCCATTGTCTTATTCGTCAATAGATTGAGAACCGGGGCTGGAAGGAGAGGGTACTGTTTATCAGGCTCCAAAAACTATAACAATTGCTAACGTATGTTTACTTTCCTTTCCAAAACGCTACTAACATGACAGGAAAAGATTTTTTAAGTTATTGGTCTGTACAAAGCAAAGCAGAAGAGGAGATCTAACGAATGTTTGGAGGGAAAAAATGATGGGAAATTACACCTCAAGTACCTGTTTAAGATGCCTTTAAAAAGTGAAGCAATTTACACTGTAGAACCCAGAAAAGGGGAGGCCTTGTAGACTGCAGTCATCACAGGAGGTCTGGCTGAGCTTGGGGCTGGAAATGCTAAGTATCTCTACACAGAGTTACTGGAGTTTTCTTCCCAAATGTTACATAAAAACAATCTCTTTGCCGTATGTAAAAATATGAGAGGCGAGCAGGCTCCAGAGAGAATTCTGTTAAAAATGGACCGGTCAATAAACAGCAGCTTTGGTGAGGATGTGGAGGAAAAGGAACCCTCACGTACTGTCGGGGGGAAGGCAAATTGGTGCGGCCACTCTGGAGAACGGTATGGAGGTTCCTCAAAAAGTTAAAAATAAAGCTACCCTATGATCCACTAATCTCACTACTGGATAGTTACCCGATGAACACAAAAACACAAATTCAAAAGGATATATGCACCCTGATGTTTACAGCAGCGTTATCTACAATCGCCAAATTATGGAAGCAGCCCAAGTGTCCCTTGATAGACGAATGGATAAAGAAGATGTGGCATATATATATGACAGAATATTATTCAGTCATAATAAAGAATGAAATCTTGCCATTTGCAACAACGGGGATGGAGCGAGAGAGCATATGCCAAGCGAAATAAGTCAGAGACAAATGCGATATATTACTCACATGTGGAATTTCAGAAACAAAACAAATGGACAAAATAAAAGAAAAAGAGAGACAAACCAAGAAACAGACTCTCAACTGGGGAGAACAAACTGATGGTTATCGGAGGGCAAGTGCAGAGGGGGTGAAATAGGTGATGGGGATTTAGGGCACACTTAGGGTGATGAGCACGAGGTGATGTATGGATCACTATTCTGTACACCTGAACCCGATATAACATTGTATGTTAACTACGTTGGAATTAAAATAAAAAACCTTAATAAACAGCAACAGCAACAATGTATATTTAAAAAAAGGCGGGGACCAGTCAACCACTTCATACCCATTGGAATGTGCACCGTGGTTCAAAATGAAGCAGAAAACAAGTGTCGGGGAGGACGTGGAGACATCGGACGCCGTGAGTATTGCTGGTGGGAGTGCAGCCACTGTGGACGGCAGCATGGCAGTTCCTCAGAAAGTTAAACACAGAATGACCATATGCTCCAGTAATCCCACTTCTGGGCATATGACCAAAAGACCTGAAAGCAGGAACGTGAACAGGTGTTTGGACAGCCAAGTTCACGGCAGCATGATTTACGGCAGCCAAAAGATAGAGGCAACCCACATGTCCAAGGACAGCTGAATGGATAAACAAAACGTGGACTATATATACAAGTGGGACACTACTCAGCCTTGGAAAGCAAGGAAACTTTGACGCGTGCCACAACGCGGATGAACCCTGAGGATATTATGTAAGTGAAGCAGGTCAGTCACAACAGGACAGACCCTGTATCATTCCACCTGTATGAGGTGCCTAGAGTCGTCAAATTCACAGAGACGGCAAGTAGAAGAGAAGTCATGGAGAGTGCGGCGAGGGGGCAATGGGGACAGAGTTTCTGTTTGGGAAGACGAGAAAGTTCTGGAAATGGTAGTTGTGACGGTCGGACAGCAATGTGAATGTGCTTAATGTCCCTGAGTTCTACACACAAAAATAGTTAAAATGATACATTTTATGTAATGCATATTTTACCACAATTTTTTAAAAAAGGATTTACCAGGCAATGGGGTGCTGAAAAGGGCACTAAGCCATCAGTGGAAATGCTGAGGAGAGGGAGAAAGTTTCTTCCAGAACTCCTCTCAGTGAAAGTCATCTGGTAAGACCATTTATGTGAGAAGCAGGGCACTCAGGGGACAGCATCTGCTCCTGGCATTCCTCTTGAGGTGTTTGCAACGTGTGGCCGAGTAGAATGTTCCAACGGCTCCGCAATATGGAGCTACGAGAAGATGCCCCAAATACACAGCCAATTTCTCAAACTCTGGTTTTGTTAGAAGAAGGCTGACATTTCTGATACCTACAAGGACTATTACTCACATATTATTCACTGATATTGCCGAACAAATAATTCAGATGATGACCTTTTCCAAATCAATAATTAGGAAGCATTACCTGAGAAAGGGATCTTTCTGATCCGTCAATGTGAAACATGGAATACGAAACAAAATATCTAATAAGGTTGTAAAAGTGATCTTTAGTCATACATTTAACAACACATAGCTTTACTGAAAAGAAGTGTCAAAAAAAGAACCCTATTCTAAAAAGATACAATCACCATATCCTAACAACGCAGTCGGACTGCACTAGCCCGGAGAAGCTCTCTCAACCAGGCGTTCTCCATCTTTTCTTTTTTAAAGTTTATTTGAGAGACTGAGAGAGAGAGAGAGAGGAAGTGGAGGAGCGGCAGGAGGTGGGGGACAGAGGATCTGAAGCCGGCTGTGTGGCGCTGCCAGCACGGAGCCCGATGTGGGGCTTGAACTCACGAACCATGAGATCATGCCCTGAAGTTGCACGCTCAGCCATTGGAGCCACCCAGGCTCCCCCACGGGTTCTCCATCTTGGCTGCAGACTGGAATCATCTGGAAGCCTAACAAAGCACCCTCGCCTGGCGTCTTCCCCTGGCATTCTGACGAAATCGCTCTGGGAGGGTTCTGGGACTTTCCAAAGCTCCCCACGTGGCTCTAATACGCGGCCGTGGCGGAGAGCTGGTCTAAATAAAGGAAACCAATTTCCTGATTATTGTGCAAGTAGATAGGTCTGGAGAGGCAGTAATTCAAATGAGATGTTTGTGCAGGAAACTCCCACCGCCATTGGCAAGGAGCTTTTCGGGAACTTGCTCTCACAAAGAGTTATACGAAATAATTGCCAGGAGCCTTTGTTTTCTGCTGGGTCCCTGAAATCGGATGGCTCAGCCCCATGGACGCGGACTCCCCCTCACTCTCAGTAGGTCTGCGGAAAGGGGTCTGGGAGCCAGGAGGCTCCTGCACCTCAACAGCTGCTTGGACTGTTTTCCGAAGATCCCCACCTTTACGTTGGGACAGATAAACACAAACTTCTAATTCAGTAATCAGGACAGATAATTGCATCCTCCTAATTGTTTTCTTTTTTCAGCTTAGGTTCACATTGATGGGAGACGGAAAAATTAGTCCACAAGCCATGTGAAGTTTGCTACTTTGCTGATTAAAGCCTTAATTGATTCGGAATGTTTTACAAATCAATCTCTGTGAATCACTTGAGGCGCATGAAGGCATCTTATAAAGAAGTGTTAGCCCCGAATAGGGTTTTGAATGAGCCCAAGTTAACAGACAGCCCCTTCTGGTGGAGGTACTCGCGTTCTCCACGGTGGGAGAATGAGTCTTGCTTTCTCCCATTTGTGTTCAAATTACTCATTCCATTTCTTTCTGGAGGTACCCAAGCAGCAGGGGGGTCAACTAAGCGTCTTCAGTCTAAAGCACACAAGCACTCCCCATCCCCCCAAATGTCTGCGTGGTGATTCCACCCTCCGGCAAGGGCCCGGATGCGAGCACCACAGAAAGGATGGATGGAGATGCCCTGATGTTACAAAGACATCAAACAAAATGGGTGGATTTTGTCTAACAAACAAACAAACAAACAAACAAACAAAAACTATCACTGGAACAACTATCAGTGTTCTTTCCCCATCTTTCTACACAGTGTTGCCACTGACCTTGGGGCACAGTGAGGCGGCATGCTAGACACGCAGGAGGTTACCTCCTCCATTCAGGAGCATGAGACTTATTTCCAGTTGACATAGATACACTGAGGAATACTTGCACATGATGGTAGGGAAGCCTACGGAAGGACGCTGGGAAGTAATCCTTCATTATAACAGATACTATTTAATTGCTTATCAAGATGGCTGCATTAATCTACACATCAATTTACAGCAGTTTGAAAACGTCGTTATTCTGTTCCGTGCCCAACACTGGATACTGGAGATCACCAGACTTCTTGAATGTTCAACGATGTGATGAGTGAAAATTTACTCTATTTTTATTTATATTTCCTAGATTGAGAGTAAGCCTGTCCATCCTTGAAGAAGCTTACTGGAAATATGCATTTGCCTTCTATCAACTGCTTGTCCTAGCCTCCTATTTTTTTTTTTTTACCCTTGAGTTATCTTTCCTCGTGGTGATTACTTCTAAAACATTAAGTCTTTGTAGACTGTGTTGCAAACACTGACTTCCAGTCTGTCTCTTGTCTCTTAATTTTGTTTACAGGGATCCTTCTTACACAGAGGTTTTAGATTTTGATGCAGGGGCACCTGGGTGGCTCAGTCGGTTAAGCGTCTGACTCTTGACCTCTGCTCAGGTCATGATCTCAAGGTTCATGGGATCAAGCCCCGAGTCAGGCTCTGCGCTGACAGTGTGGAGCCTGCTTCGGATTCTCTCTCTTCCTCTCTCTCTGTCCCTTCCCTGCTTGTGTGCACATGCTCTTTCTCTCTCCCTTAAACTCAGTTCTCCTAGTGCTTTACATTTTTGTTTCTTAGAAAGGTCTTCCCTATACCAATATTTTCTAAGGATTTACAATTTTATATTTTACATTTATGTATTTATTTGGGATTTATTCCGATAGGTATGGTGTGAGAGAGGTGTCAAGGACACTGTGGTTGACTCATCAGTATTGATCCATCCCCTAAAAACTGGTCTAAGCTAATGACCATCTGGCTCTCCCCTCGTGACTGTAGTTGCAGTCGATCTAAGGAGACAAAAGGGAAGGAACTTTGATGGTGTGACGTTCTTTATCTCCTGATGAGGAGGCATGAAACCCAAACTGCTACCAGCAGTCGCCTTGACTTGGGATGAAGCCAATGCTGAGGATGCTGAGGATGGTAAAGCAGAAAAGCAAGAGGAATCTGGGGCGCTGGTCACATCACGAGCCACACCAGACACCTCTGGACTTTGTGGTGACACACCTGCTTACAGTTAAAAACAAGTTTGAATTGAGGTTTTCTGCTGCCCGAGGTCCAAAGCAACCTAATCGGTAAGTGGATTTCACCACATACAGGTGCCACTACCCTGAAGTCACCGTAAATAAAGTCCCCAGAGAATGAGACATCACAAAGAAAAGCCACCTTAGAAGGAGGCCTCTAGCCCAGTCACGCAGAGGACAACCAGTGGGTCAGAGATGAACCTTGCAGCTAAGACCCTCCCCGATTAATGAACCACGAAATCGTGAGCAAAACAAGAGAGAGGTTGTTATAAACAACTAAATATGGGGAGTAGCTGTTACACTAGATAACCAAACAGTATGTTTGTGCCTTCCTGCTCCAATGTGACAAATTTATTGCTTTATGATAACAGGGAAATTCATTGCTCTTGTCTTAGCCCCTGTGAAAGTCGTGCTGGGGACTTATGCTTCCAGGAAGATGGCGGAGACGCAGTGCCCCAGTCCTCCTGCTAAATGAGCACACCCAAAAATCCTGGGCTTCAGGTAGAAAGCACACACACGGAGTCTCCGAATGGAGGCTGAAATGCCCCTCAGAAATTTTTCTATTCTGTGCTCATCTTCCTTCTCCAGGGAAAGCCATGATCAACGGTTCAGTGCGAGTGTTTTCTGCATCTTTTCCAATGCATTTATCTATAGGTATGTGTACTAACGTGTAAAAAGGACTGTTTTGTGGTTTTTAAAATAAGTTAATCATACTATATGCTTTGTCCTATAACTTTCTCTATTGCACAGAAACATATGTTTTGGAGTCTGAGCCATACTCCTACGTACAATCTACCTCATTACCCTGAACGGAGCCATTGTATCCCATCATATATGGACATGCTGGGATTTAGTAAGCCGTGTCCTTTTTGAAGGTTTCCACATTCATCCTTAAGTAAACTTGGTAAGTCTCCTCATTGTGCCGTTTATAGAGTAATCTGGGCAGAGCTGATATCTTCCCATAATTGAGTTTTCCATCCATGAACATGTTATACCACTTCACTTGTTCCTTCTTTTAAAATCCTCAGGAGAGTTTCCACAGATACTTATAAATTTCTTATTGGATTTATTAAAAAATATTTTAAAAGTTTAGCTTGATATAGTGATGGCGTGTTTTAATTTTTATGTATTTTTTTTTTTTCGAGAGAGAGGGGGTGGGGAGTGAGCAGAGGAGCAGAGGGAGAGAGAGATCATCTTACGCAGGCTCCATACTCAGCATGCACCCAACACAGGGCTCGATCCCACGACCCTGGGATCCTGAATTGAGCCAAAATCAAGAGTCGGATGCTAAGGGTGCCTGAGTGGCTCAGTCAGTTAAGCATCAGATTCTTGATTTCGGCTCAGGTCACGATCTCGTGGTTTGTGAAATCGAGCCCTGTGTCTGGCTTGCGCTAACAGTGCAGGGCCTGCTTGGGATTTTCTCTCCCTCTGCCTCTTCTCCGTCCTAGTGCATGAGCCACCTAGACGCCCCTGTTATGTTTTTCTAGTTATTCCTGATGAACAGAAAAACTGTTAATTTTCTTCCATTTAATCTTGTATCCAGGCATCTTTCAGGACTGTTTTATAAATCCTAACCTTCAATAGATTATCTTAGATTTTCTGTGTCAGCAATCACATTGCCTGAAATAATGATACTGTGGCCTCTTGACAGTATCCGTAACTCCTTTCTTTCCTGTCCTTCTGCTCCTCCCCCTCTTTTACCCCACCCCCCTCCTGTTATTTCATTTACTGTCCTCAGGATAATGTAATCATTGCCCAGATCCAGACTTTAAACTCAAGGCTTCCATTAATTTACCACTAATTTGTTTCCAGTAGGTTTTTCTTAGATCTCCTCTATTAATATGCTTTTCTTCTATTCCCAGTGGTGAACCTTGACAATGGATTGAAGCTGAGTTTTTTCACAGTGTTATTCGGAACCATCCTCCATTTTTAGGTGTCTAATACACCATCTTAATTATGACCATCAGGGTGTCTTGTTAGATCCCTTTTAAGCATGAAATATCCCTCTTTGTTCTTTTTAATACCATTAGACCTGGATTTTAATTTATCTAATATATAAAATATTATTAAATCAGATTATGGTTAACATTTGTCTAAGTCTTTGTATCTTTTTATTTCAACCTTCTTACATTATTTGAGAAAATATTTTCTGTCAATAGCATATAATTGTGTATTAAAAATGCAATCTGAAAGGCTTTGTCTTTTATAAAGGTGAGTTCAAATTAGTCACATTTACTGAGAATTCTCATCTGTTTGTAGTAGTCTTGCTATCTTGTTTTATATATTTATTTCCCACGATTCTTAGTTGTTTATTTTCTAAAATCCTCTTTTCCTGTTCTTTCTTGGATTGATCTGATTCATTCCTTTTGTTCTCCAGTAGTTTGGAAGCAATGCATTCAATTTCTCTTTGGCTATCCTTAACATTTTAACATTTACTTAACCATACTTCTTCCTTCTGTCTAGACTTAATCAGTAGGCATGTCCTTCTCCTGAACAAGAAAATTAGTATACTTTTTCTTCATTTCTCCACTACTCCTCCCTCCCTCTCTTCTCTCCAGACCATCAATACCTCTCCTTGTTGATGACGCCTGGAATTTTAGTTCTGTCTTGAGAGTGTCAATAAGACACTTTATTTAGATTTAATAGTAAGGTTGAGCCATTCTTTATTATTACTTCATTCATATGTGGTTTTCTTACTGCTAGAGCATGTCTTTTACTAAATTCTTTTGCAATGAGTAGGTGGCAAATTTCTGAGTCAGTGAATGTCTGCAAAGGTCTTGAAAAACAGTAGAGTTTTACATTCAAAATTATTTTCCCTCAGAATCTTGAATAGAAGTATTCTATTTTTCTTTCAGGGCTCTTCTAGGATATTGTGTTGGGAGGTGTTTTCCCCTTCTGTTTGTGCTGGCACCCTGGCACCTCTTCGTCTTTCTTCCATTATGGAGGTGCCCTGGTATTTCTTTGCATATCACTCCCCGACATTCTCTTAACGTGAAACTCGTGCTGACTAAACGCTGGCTGCATTTTCTCTGACCATTCACTTTTGTTCCACCTACATAATGCCTCACAGTCTGTGGCACCTTCTAGGGGAGTTCCCAGGCCTGTTCTCCTATCGTGTCCACTGTTTTCCTCCATCTACTGCACGTTTATCTCAGTAACCAGTCTTTGCTTTCCAGGATGTGTGGTTTTGACCCAGGAAGTGCTTTCTCGTATCTTTCCTAGAATCACGGTCTGTCTGTTCTCTATCGTTCTCTTCCACTTGTTCTCTTCGGTGCCTCTTTGGATGAGAATTCTTGGCTGAGTCTGGGTCTCTTTGCTGGGTGACCCTGGAGGTTACGTTCACCTGTGTATCGCAGATCCCACATGAGAATACTGGCTGCACCCCTTCCCTGCTCACCTAGACCATCTCCAGGAAGGAGTGCTCTCCTTTCCTCCTCCCTTCTGGAGGCAGTGACGGCTCTTTGTCTCCACCCCCGGGACACACAGGTCTCACCTGCAGGCATCCGGGGCTAAGCAGGGTGGGAGGGGAAGTACGGTGTATGGAGACTCCCGTGGATGCAGCCTCCAGAGCCCAGTGAAGCCCCCTGTGCTGGCACCACCCCCACCCTCCACTGTCCCCGTCTCCCACCACCTAGCACTTTTCCCACCCTTCTGATGCTTCCTTTCAGTCATTCTCATCTGCCTGTCTTCATTTTTGTTTCTACTATTTGGCGCAAGAGGGAAAGGCAATGGGAGATTCTTAGTCTGTCATTTGATCTGAAACCCTCAAATATTCTCCCTGTATTTTCAGAAGAAAATATTGCAGAATAAAGCCAAATTGTTGCTTTTATGTTTTCTAATAAATACAGGCACTCAAATGCTGTTGCAGGACTCTTTTTATGTTTTTTTTTTTTTTAATTTGCACGACTCCTTTTAAAATTTCACAAGCAAAGTAGTTCTTAACTTGCATTCCATTGTCACCATCTGTATTACGGACTGTGATCACCATCTTACTCTAGGATATTGGACCATCTTCAGCACTTAGTAACCTGTCCTGGAATAAGTACAGAGACTGCAGGCAAGGCGATGAGAGGGAAACATACGTAACAGTTACTGGATGTCTACCACGTTCTAGGGGTTCTCCTTATGTAATCCGATTTAATTTGCACAAAAACTCTGTCAGCTATGGATTGTTGTGGTTATCCACATTTTACGGATGAGGCCTCTGAGGCTTGAAGGGTTAAGGTATCCTTCCCACACTCACAGGACTGGGAAGCAGAGTTGAGACCTGAACTGAGGTCAGATGACTCCCCAGTGAACCCCTTGCTCCTGGTTCTGTATAGAACTTGCTTGTGTGACCTGTCGTGCATGTCTGCCCAGAGCCCCACAGACACACTCCCTGGGGGCCTAGTCAGCTTGTGCTCCGTATCGGCCTCGGGAGGCGAACTGGCCCTCTGTTCCCGATGCCCAGAGGGATTAACTTGCCTCACCTCCTTGAGCCATTGCAGGCTGGCCCCCTGGAGTGGATCAGGGAGGGAAGAGAAATATGCAGACGGCCAGGCTCCTGAGACTGTGAGACATGGTGAGAGAACAAGAGAAAAAAATCCTGCGTGCTCACGACTGCGCCAAAGCACAGATCACACGCGGGCGCTGTATACATCGCCCTGGCGGGACCAGTTAGCTGGAATCCTCACCTGAGGGAGGATGCTCTGCCCGGGACCCTCGGCGGGACTCCTACTGGGCTGTTCCCTGAGGGGCTCCCCGGCCAGGAGGTTGGATATTGTGAGCACCTGATGCGATATAAGAACCCTTCTTTGTTCTTCTCTGTGCTTCTCTCCCCTTTATGTTTGCTGTAATTGTTCAATTCTGTATATTTCCTTCCCCTTAGAAGTAATAAAGCTTTCCTCCACGAAACAGACAGTGCCTATGATGAACATCTATCATTCAGAACACTCCTCCACCCTACCGGCATTGGATTTGGCTCCCACAAGTTGTCCAAGAAATGGAGATTTACTGTATCAAATACTTTATTCCTTGGAGTTTTAATCTCTATTCCCAAATTAAGAAATTTATAAGGCTTTTGTTCAATATAAAAGTAATATGTATACATGTACCTATACAAAATCGAATTAGAACATTTTTCTAGGGGCTCCCTGGTGGCTCAGTTGGTTGAGAGTTCGACTCTTGATCTGGGCTCAGGTCTTGATCTCATGGTTTGTGAGATCGAGCCCCACGTCGGGCTCTATGCTGACAGCACGGATCCTGCTTAGGATTCTCTCTCTCCCCCTCTCTCTGCCCCTCCCCTGCTCGCTCTCTCTCTCTCTCTCTTTCAAAATAAATAAATAAATTTAATAGGTTTTCTTGCAAAGCTTTCAATATTAAAATCACTTGATTGAAAAAAAAACCCCACAAAGGCTGTGAAACAGAAGACAGAATAGGTTGTGAGGTCTTAGAGGACGGTCATATTTACTGCTACATCCCCAATGGCTGGCACTAAATAAATGCCCTCCCAAATTGTTGAATAAATGAACAAACAAACTCCAGAATCCACACTCGGGTCTGCAAATGTTTGCCAGATTCGTCTGAACAACACTTTGCTTTCCCTCCTTCCAACCGGCGAAGCCAGCGTGCACACGGGCTGCTCCAAACGGCACACGGCCCGGACCCACGCCGCTTGCGGGAGGACCGCACCAAGCAGTGTGACCACAAGGCAGCGCTCTGCCTTCGCGCCAGGTGATCCCCTCGGGACTCTGGGGGCGGTGACGACCGCGAGGAAGGTATAGTATTTCGAGACAAAGGAAACAAGTTTTTCTTTGCTTGAAGAGCATGCTTCAAAAGTAAATTTCAAGAAACGAAAACAAACGGCGCCTCTCTCTGCTCTCACACGATTCACACGGCCGGAGTGCTCCCAGGGGTGAGCCCTGGACCCGCGGCAAGGCAGCCACGGCTTCTAGACGTGCGCGGTGTCCCTTGTGCCCCCGTCACTCTGCCCTGGTCGTTCCTGTGCTTCCACAGGACGCTGGCCAGAACCATTTTTGTAACTGAAATTCTAACGTGACTTAAATAATCCCAAGAAAAAGCAAGAGCAGACCCGCACTCTCGCGCGTCGGGAACAGGCGGGATGCCCGGAAAACGCCCTTGGAAAAGCAGAGGGAACAGGCGGGATGCCCAGGAAACGCTCTCGGAAAAGCAGAGCTCCGGTTCAAAGCAATCCTTCCTCCTCCTCTTGTTCCCCCGGATTAACTCCATTCCAACCCCACCAGCAAGCTCGCGGTGCACCAGCAGCACTAACTGGGGTAAGATGAACCTCCAACACATAGCGCCTAGTAGGATCACAGTTTTCTCTTATTTGTCAGAACCTGTCAGGGCTATGAGAATGAACTGCTTTACTTATACATCTTACTCTGTAATAACAATGCTTTAAATCTGGTTTTTCTTCCTCCGGGGGGTGTCTAAAGCCGTTCAGCCATTTAGCTTCAACATCCGGTCCTTCTCCAAAGGCCATTTCTTCTGTGTCCACCACGGCCACCTAGGAGGACGGTGTCCCGGGAGACCTGGTGAAACCCTGCCACGGCCTCCCGCAAATCCCGTACACCTGCCTAACGCCAGCCACCGTCACGTGGCGAACAGGGCCCTTTTCTGTAAAAGGCACATCTTCACGGCACTGATTGGCAGGTTTTCACATCAAAGATACTACTTATCTAAATGATTATTTCCTCGGGATTGGTATTTTCACAATATAGCTCCATTAAAGCAAACACTGACGACAAAGGCAGAGCGATACACACACGAATCCAAGAAGCACATTAAGCCTCTATCTTTATGGAAATATGAAGTATAAATTAGTTTTAACTGAGATTTTGAATATGTTAAATACTTGTAATATCACTAACATGAAGCCAAAATTAAATATCAGTTTCTTAAGAAATATGAAAAAATGATAATTCCTTCATTAAAATGTTAATATCACCCAAATAATTCAATTTCTAAAAAAGACTGTATCATGTCTTCAAGAAAGACATTGTCTCCTAATAGCTTATTACTCGTGGTAGATAGCATCTTTGTCTGCTCTTAACAAGCTTTAAACGCATTTTAATAAAATGATAATTTTTACTCTGACAAGTGAAACTTCCAACGCGTATTGTATAACTTTTGAGTCGCCAATAATGCACACGTGGGACTTTTTTTTCGTTGGTTCATCAGACAATTTTTAAAAAGTGTCTTATTTTGAAGGGTGTGTAGGTGGCTCAGTGGGTTCAGCATCCGACTCTTAAATTTGGCTCAGGTCATGATCTCACAGTCATGAGTTCGAGTCCTGCCTCAGGCTTGGCGCTGACAGAGGGAGCCTGTTTGGGATTCTCTCTTCCCCTCTCTCTCTGCCCCTCCCCTGCTCACACTCTTTCTCTCAAATAAACATACATTTAAAAAAGTGTCTTATTTTAATTAATAAGAATATACAATAATTAAAATAAGACAATAGTACAGTATCACTGTACTCAGTAATATTAATAATTCTATAAGAGTAATAATTAAATAATAATTCATGTCAGGCTTTATTAGACACTTGACATATACTTACCCAACGCTTCACACATTCCTGTGAGGGGCGTGTCACTGCCCCCCCCCCCCCCCGTGAGACAGAGGACGACGGAGGACCAGCGGAAGCAGAGGGGACGCTGGGAGGTCCCACAGGGCTATGTGCCTGCCAAGGGAGCGGCCAGACTCAGGCAGGCAGCCAGGCCCCCGGGGCAGGTGCCGCTCACCCCCGTGGGCCATCTCTGCTAACTGGCTTTGGTTGTAGGACAGCAGGGAGGAAGACAGGAAGTCAGGGATAGAAGGACACGCCTTACATAGTTTAATTTGCCAGATAACATCTAAGAACCTCTGCTATGTCTCCAGTTTCCACCCAACTTAAGAATTACTGGGCATTTCGACTTGTGAAAACACATATTATTATTCCCATCTTCTGGATTCTCTTTTCGTAAAGCTAATATGTTAGTGTGGTGCCAAACACCGCCTGCATAATTAAAGGTCTGCCTGCTTTCCTACTATACACTCCCTAGGTGAGCCTCAGAACAGGGTTTTAAACACGATTTAGGTATGATTTTTGAAAGTTACATAGATGGGTACAATAATGAGAGAAAGGAAACAAATGATCCCGCCACCCAAAGGACAGCGTGTCGTACGGTAGGTAATGGCCGCTATCAGCAACATTCCAATCTATTATCGACACAGCTGCCCTGGCACAGTCATCTGTCAAAGCGGATTCAACTTCCTGCTTTACACTGAAAGTCACCAGTCAGCATAAGGCTCAAGAGATCTTCCACATTCATATTTTCTTGCCATATTCTCTCAAGTCAAAAATTACCCTCTCAATCAACGACTATAATATCAAACCGTGTAAAGAGATTTTTCCTCAAAAATGGTCTTCCTAAAGAATTAGTCTACTTTCTTACAAATATTTAAGAAGTTCAATTTCTTGGCCCTTGAAACCACCAATTCCACTCCAGGCTATACACTGGGCATTGTGCTTAACCTGGGGATCCACGGTCAGAAGGGAGGTGAGGTCTGGAAAGGAGCTCGGGCCGCGACAGGTGAAGCAGGTGCAGTGACCGCCGTGCAGGGCATTAGGACAGACGTAGGAAAGCGCTCAGGACGGCGTACGATTTCAGGAGAGAGGGAACATGTGAGACATCTTGAAGCTGTGTGGGCAGAAATCAAGGGGGTGAGGGCACGTAGGCCCAGGCAACTTGCTCAAAGCATAGCAGAGAGGAACAGGGGTGCATTAATCTGGGGAGAGGAGGAAAATTTGGAAAACTGAAACTTCATACATAGGCTGGGACAGGTGTGAAGAGTCTTAAATACCAGCAAGGAGTGAAGATTTTAAGTTGTGGAGAAGGCAAGTGGCCTATGTTAGGAAGAGAACTCTGTTGTCGTTACTGAGAGGTGCTGGGGTAGGGCAGCCGCCAGGGACTAGAGGAGAGGCCACTGCAATAGTCCACAGTACGGTCTTCAAGCCAGGGACCCCTGCCCCTGGGGTAGGGTGACCTAAGGAACATTCTAAGCACAGGCACTTTTAAGCGAATCAGTTTCCAGATACTCAACTTCCATACGTACTTTCCCTAAAACCACCTGCCTGAGAAGTCTGCGTCCCAGGCACCCCGCCCTCCTCCCCGTTCACCTCTGCCCTCCACTTGAAGAAAAGGCTAAGCTCTCATCATCCTGAATTGCAAGGATGCACCACGTTGAGTACAACCCTTGGGGTCCCAAACCGAAGAACCAACTTGAGTCCCTTTCATTAAGGTACCAACACATAAATACCCTTGAACCCATCTCATTAAGAGAGGTGTTCTCATTAAAATTTTAAGTTTAATAATTATTTATGAAGTTTGTAATACACTTAATGGTATTCTGATCGACCTTTGCAAGAAAGTATGATAGGGTGATCAATGACAAGTTTTGAAGCATAAAAGAACAGTATATTGGGATGAAATCCTGCGGTGGGGGGTGGGGGGTGGGTGGAGCAGAAGTCAATAATGTACCAGCACCACCGTCAACGGTCTGAGAAAACATTCCTCATGGTCTTTGGAAACGGATGGCTAAATCAAACCACTATGGTGATTAGCTATTCCAGGAGATCCGTTCAGAAGAAGGAAGTTTTACTTTTAAATGTCAATATGTACAATAATATCGCTTGCAAGTATTTACACATGTGGAAAACTCACTACAGGTGTGTGAGGAGGTGGGTGGCTTTCACAAGTTCAGGAGGAAAGCAGAAAAGGGCAGGAGCCCTGCTCCCGGGGTGGGGGGAGGCGATGAGAGCGAGAGCGAGGGGATCCGGACAGGGTCGGAAGCGCAAGGCACTCGGGAGCCCGGGCTTTGCAGCTGCGCACGAAGCTCAACCCTGCTTCTAGCACTCACTGGTCTCATGGCCGTGACGAGCCCCCCGTCAGGTTCCTCTGCACACCACCTCCCTCAGTGCCGCATGTTATGGGCCCCAGGAGATGCTAAATAAAGTTACTATTATTTCAGAAATAGAACGGACAGAATTTGGGAACTTCAGTAACTCAGTGAGGAATTTAAGCTGATCCTATGGTTTCCAGGTTTAAGAGGACTCGGTTACGAGTGAGAGAGCACTGGGTCTGGGCAAGAAGTGAGGCCTCTGTTATGCGGACAATGGTCCGAGGAGTCCGTGCGACATGTGGCCGCGTGAGGCCCGGCCGCAGCCGCAGCGCGCGCAATTAGGACAGCAGACTTGGGGCTCCAGGCCTCAGTGATCAGCACTAGCAGAAAAGAGGACATATAATGGGGGAGAGCAGCCAAAAAAGAAAGGGTGGAAGACACATCCCGAGCAGATCTGGAGTCGTACAGGTCACTTCTGACCCGCCAGTGGCAGTGCCAGGGGGGGACCAGACCCCCGAGGGCCGTGGAGGGTGAAGGCCCAGGAGCAGGGAGCCTGAGGGCGTCTGACAGCAAACGGAGGTTCACACATGACCGTGGAGGAGAAGGCACTGAGCGTGCCTACAGATTTGCAGGGGAGGGTAAGTGGACAGAAGACCAGGTGGAGCCAAGCTCCTGGAGAAGAGGAGGTCAGGGAGGTTCTCGAGCTCCCAAGAGGAGCAGAAATGTCCTTCCAGGACTGGAGGGAGGCAAACAGAAGGTGTCAACATATACAGATCTGGAGGGACTTTAGAGAGGGGTGGCTGGCTTCTTCTCAAAGAAGCAGGGTGGTGTGCAGGGGGCTGGGGCTTGGGGAAAGGTCATCCGAACATCAGCTCTGCTGGAAGACGGGCGCTCTACGTCATGTTCAGAAATGACCTATCAGGGGTAATCCAACTCCTTACAGAAATGTCCTTCTCTTGTTAAAATCGGAGGGCAGAATTCCCTTAGCACGTTTAGAATTCATAGCTTACGCTTTACCTATTTTTATGCAATAAACATAATTTATAGGAAATTTTTACTGAGATCTCTTTAAGCAGGATATTAACTGCATACCCAAAGGGATGTGCCAGTGCGTTTTCTTCGCCTGGGTGCGTGTGCTCATTCGTGGGGCTGGGGTGTGTGGCCCCTGTGAGCTCTTCTATTACTCAGCACAGGAAAAGGAGTGTCAATTATCAGCAACCTAAACTTATAGTTAACAAAATTTCTCCTTGCTCCCTGTGAGTTCCTCTCATTTACTTCAAAGAGAAACGCATAGGTGTTATCAAGAAATACGAACCCACCCTTCTTCAAGTAATTGGGAATATGGTCTAAAATTCTTAAATTGGATTTCTGTAAGGTTGTATATAGGAGAGTGGTTCCAACAAAATATCATTTCTACTGAACTTATTCCAGAAACCACAATTTCATCTGTGTGTACTGATGATCCCGTCACTTCCTAAATGTATCCAGTAATGTTCTCTATCCACTCAAATACGCTATTTTATTTGTATTATTTTGAGGCTCGTACAGCAAGCAACCTGCCCAGTGTTAAATATTCACTGCAAATGGAATTTCTTTTTAATTGACTAGGCTGCATTTGTTAAAAAGGGAAAAAAAAAAAAAACTGCGTCAAGAGAATCCTATCTGGAAGGTCGAGGGTGACCCACAGCTTAGGGGACACTGAATCGAGAGCTGCGGTGTTTTGAGGGCAGGTTTGCGATCTGTCAAGTCCGCCCAGCACGCCCAGCACGCCCAGCACAGGCCACTGTGCGGCCCTCTGCCCGGCTCTGGGGCCTGCTCTGCCCTCCGTTCTGCTGGTGGGTTTGCCTCAAGACATGGGGTCTCAGGTGAAGGTTTGACCCTCCTCCCACCCTCCAGCTGGAAGTAGCTTGGTCTTCCCAACTCGGCTCGCCTCCCTCTCTGCTGTCCCCAGCTGGGCACGTCCATGAGAACTTTCCGGGTCCCCGCTCTGGAACCACCCTGGCTCTCCGGACTCCCTCCTCTGAGGGCTGTCCGGCCTCCCCTCCCCGGGCCAGGCGGTGAAGCCCTGTATCTTGGGTGACAACAGATGTTCTGCTGAGATATATATTCTAATAAAGTACTATGTTAAAAGCCCTTCTCTTCAAACAACACCACCACTTAATTGGTGAGTACTGAATGGATTAATTCAGGAGGTTCTACTCATAATGGGCTGTGAACACAGGATCACCCGTTTTATTAAAATGAGGGCTCTTGTTTAATCAAACCAAGTCAGAAACATGGTAGACAAACAGATTTGACTTTTGTCTCCAAGGCCCGAGGCAAGCAGCGAAGTCATGTGCACGCTAGAGAGCGGCACTGAGGTGAGCGGTCCTGTCGAAGGTGTGCTTGTTTTTCTCTAAATTCTTCATTAGTGAAATTGTAATCAAGGAAGTGGATTTTTCCTCGCCTTAGTGAAATCTGGTTCACAGCTGTGTGTCGCAAAAGAGAGTAAGTCCCAGGCAGCTGGCTGTCTGAGAGGGAAGATCAGCAAAGGTGCAGACTTCAAGTTTGTTCCCTGACGACTAGGTCCGCACCTCCGGGCCCTCCCACACCTGAGTCATTAGTTTGGGGTGGAGCTGATACCTGAGGATCAGTTCTGAGTCCCCCGAGGTCCTCTCATCACCCGCCCATCTGTCCTCTCCCTGGGCCCTTTACCACTTAGTCCCCACCGGGCTAAGAAAATGTCTCGTCAGCATAACGTTTACATAACCTTTGCTTATATTCCTCGTATACCTGTTCTATAAAAGTTTAATGTTGCTCGGCTCATAAACAAAAGTTGAGATGGAGCCCACCTGGTTCCAAGTGCTCATTTTACAGATGGGAAAACTGAGCCCCAGGCCCCGGGCAGCCTAAAGCGTCCACAGCTGCACACTGGGGGGAGCTCTCCCTGAAACAGCCTCCCGCTCTGGACCCTCCGGCCAGGTTTGTAATAGGGCCCTTTTGTCCAACGGCGTCTGAGTGTCCGTGATAACACTGTTTCAGTTCTTCAAGAAACTAATTAATTTTCATCAAAAGCGCTATGAATAAAAAAAATCAGAGGTGCCTCAAAATGAATTAAAAGTAATGAAGGACTATCGCCAATTGAAAATAGGTTGATTCGAGTTAATTCGGAGAAGAAAGAGCCAAGTCCTATTTGCAGGTGATAGGGTTTTAGCAATTTCTTCTTCACAATAACCCCCCCTTTTTTTTTTAAATACGTAGAGACAAAGTTAATAAATCACAGCCCATTTGTAGTCCTAAGGAAGACCCTTCGAAGCCAGAATATTCCACTTGGCCCAGAACACAAAGCGATGGGAGCCCACGCTCCGCGGAGGTCTGAAGTAAATGTAAGTCAACAGAAAGTGGGGTCAATGCTTCTGGTTTCAGGAAGACGGACCCGCAAGGCTGCCTGGCGGCTAAAGCCCCGTGTCGAGGAGGTCAAGAGCGCGGGGAGGGCACGGCTGCCCTGAGCTGCACCTGTTCCTGCACTAAGTATGGGAAGCTTGCTCACGAGACCCATTTTTTCCCAAGTTCGAACTCACGGGGGTGGGGGGTGTTCACCAAATAGGACCAGGAGCTGGGCCACCTTCCTCTCCCAGGTTCTTCGGGGACTCCTTGCCCCCAGAGACGGGCGTGCCGCGCCCCCACAAACCGCACGGCACATCTCCTGGCTGCAGCCGTGGTGACACCACATTTTCCTCGCTGCACAGACTCAGTCCCGTGTGCACTGGGCTCAGCCTTGTGAGGGAGCGAGATTCCAGGGGCGCAGAACCAGCGGGCCAGCCCTTCAGCTGGTCTGGTGGCTTGTCTGGCCAGGGGACCCAGTCCTTCCTCAGAGCGTTTAGTTGACTTGCCCCAGATGCTACAACCCCACACTGCCTATTACCGTTGGGTGCGGAAGCAGTGGCGACGACATACCAGAGAGTCACCGGGTTTCAGCTTCCTCCCTGCCCCTGTTGTGGGGCGAAGGCTTGGGCTCCTCACGGTCATCGGTGCCGACTCCCCAGCCAGCACCTCAATGTCTTCCCTTGTCTGTCCAGGGAAGCCTGGTGTACTCCCTGGTAGAGGCACCGTCGCCCAGGACGCAGGAACTCCGAGAGAGCAGAGTTAAGGGACAGGAAGCATAACCCCAGAACCAGGTCGGCAGGCGGGACGGCGAGGACCCCCCTTCACCCATGTCCTCATGGCCATCCCCCAGAGGGGCGCGCCGTGCAAGCATGTTTCCGAGGGGCCGGAGGGTGCTTGCGACCCGCCTGGGGGTCGGTCCTGGGCTTTCACTCCTCCATCAGTTGGCTGTTGGGACCCTTTCCCACGGAGGCTATGGTCCTAAGATGGGGCAGACATGTCGGTGCTGAAGAAGTGGGTGACACGGGGGCTGGGGGTCACCTTTCCTGTAATTTCCTGCCTTCTGTATGTGCGTGGGCCCCGCCTCAAGGGCGCCATTTCCACGCAGCTGCCCTCCTGACTTGGAGATCTCACAGCACCCGGCTGGTGACGCGCAGTTCTGGGAGCTGGTCACTCGGTCCTCAGGGTCCACAAGGGCGCAGAAACTCATGAGAGCAGGATGTCTGTCCTCCTCAAGTAAGAGCAGTTCACTGCGGCGGAAGGAACGAGCTTGCCTCCGTCTGGGGCCCCCCACTGCGACTCTATGGGGCGGCCACAGACCAGACGCTCACAGCCCCGCCTCCGGCAAGGATGCCTCCAGGAAGTCACCACCGGATCTGCTGGAGCTCCGGAAGCGTGCCACCGCGGGAGAGTGCGCCCGGGTGTACCGGGGCCCTCTCTGATCTGGTCCCCCTCCTCCTCAACACTGACCGTCTTCTGAATCACGCCATAAACGGCTAGTGGCAGTGTGTGCAGGGACTGTCGGTGCAAGAGGCACTACCAGCCCGCGCCTGCAGCTGCATACGATCGGCCATGCAACCAGGGCCCCTGGCCAGCAGGTGCCTGGGGCTGGAGACCGGTGAGGCTGGCGAAGCAAGGCTAGCAGCGACTCGCTCACTGAGCTGGGCCTCCGGGTGCTCAGTCCCGAGCCGTCGCCCTAAACTAGTGTGAGGCTCAGAGCCGGCCCTTGTGAATTCTCTCCAGAGCGGTTGCTCTCCATTGTGGTGTGGGGAGCACCAGAATCACCTGAGGGTTCGTTAAACCCCGATTCCTGGGTCCCCCTCCCAGAGGTTCTGGTCAGGAGGTCCAGGGTGGGGCCCTGAGAATTTGCACGTCTACCAAACATCCAGGTGCTGGTCCCTGGAGCACCCTTTGAGCAGCTCTGCCCTAGAAATGCTGTACCAGCAGCAGCAGCCCCCGGGGCTCGTCAGAACTCCCGGCCTGTCAAACCTGAGTGTGCATAGGAATCGCCTACGGATCTAGTTCGGGGGCAGAATCTGACTCGGGACTGAGATGGAGCTCAAAATTCTGCATTTCCAACAAGCTCCCAGGATGAGGCTCATATCCTTGGTCCAAGGACCACATGTTGCCTTTAACCAAATAATTCACAGCACTGGCTGTGTGTGTGTGTGTGTGTGTGTGTGTGTGTGTTTGTGTGCAGTCAAATTACCTGGGTGTTTTGTTCTGTTTTGTTTTGAGAGAGAGAGAGAGAGAAAGAGAGAGAGAGAGAGAACAAGCAAGCAGGGGAGGGGCAGAGAAAATACAGAGGGGCAGAGAAGAGGGAGACAGAATCCCAAGCAAGCTCTGCCATGTCAGCGCAGAGTCTGATGCGAGGCTTGAACCCATGAACCATGAGATCATGACCTGAGCTGAAATCCAGAGTCAGAGGCTTAAGTGACTGAGCCACCGGGTGCCCCAACCTATGTGCTTTCAAGAAAAGTCCTGAACCAGCCCAGGTGATTTTCATGGGCACCTAGGGTTAAGGCACTGTCATATACTTAAAATATTTTTATTCCATTTTGTCACCTTTCCTGTGATTATTGTTGAACATATTGGCCCAGCACTTTTATAAATTTTGCGTGATTTGTCCTCTGTCTGACCTTCTGGCTTTCCCACTCTCCTGGCATTCTTGGCAGGACCATTTGGGGGTTCTCGAATCCCCCTCCCCCACTTCAACTTTCATTCGCAAACCAAGCATATACCTTGCATTTACCACATTCAGTGGCACAGTTTTTGAGTATTTTTGCCCATTTAGTTCATAAAAGAATTTTTTTTTACCATTTATTTATTTTTGAGAGACAGAGAGACAGAGCGTGAGTGGGAGGGGGGAAGGGGGGCAGAGAGAGAGGGAGACACAGAATCTGAAGCAGCTCCAGTCTCTGAGCTGTGAGCACAGAGCCCGACGCGGGGCTCAAACCCACGAACTGCGAGATCATAACCGGCGCTCAAGTCAGCCGCTTAACCAACTGAGCCACCCGGGCACCCTAGTCCATACAAGAATTTTGAAAAACTATATCCCCCTCACATAATCTTTACATTTAATTCTAGTGTGTTTTAAATAAAACTATAGATGACTCTTTTAAGTGTATCCAAAGGGACCCAGATATGACTGTGATTTCATACAACCTATCATTCATCCTAAAATCTTTCTAATACTTGCAAACGTTACATCATTCCTTTTTCCCAATCCATGCACAGAATTTTATCTACTGTAATATTTATTATGCTTGCGAGTCTTTTATCACACTACTCTACACAAGATAGGATAGAGGTTTCATTATTTTTTTTTTTTCAAATTCCATGATCCGAAAACTTTAAAATGTTAAAAATTCTGATGGGTCATCCATTATAATTATTATTAGTAATAATCACACCAACATTTATCATTATAAATTTTGAAAAATATTGAACATGAGAAAGTGTAATTTTATTGGAAATACTTTTAGTGGATGAATGGAACTTTTAAAAAAAATTAGTTCATGTATTCATGGATGAATGTTACTGCCAGCTAAAATGAGAAGGCATTCAGCATCAATTTTATTTCTAGTGTTTGTTTTTATTAATGTATGCACTTATTTTCATAAATAAGCATATGGCAATGGAAAGAATTTTGTTAGAACAGTGTCAATTCCTTGACATTCCAATGACTACACCCAAATGACACAGTAATTTATCATCAAACATTATTTTTAATGATCTATTGGCTGACAACTTGATGAGTCCTTCAGTTTTGCTGAAAGCTGGGAACTGTAGGCCACGTGACTTTAAGTAGGATTTCTTACTCAGTTGTTACAGTCACCCACTTTCTCAGCACTGGCCTGTGTGTGAAGCTGTCCTGTGTCTGGCAAGCAGAGGGATTGACCGTCCAGAACAACACAGGGGGGAAGATCAGGAGGTCCTGGGTGGATGGCCCCTCTCTCGGGCACAGCTGTCCAGGAGACGGGACGTGTGTCCGCCGTGGAAGCCGTGTCCTGTGGACATCCCTCACGGAAGGTCCCTGCACTGACTGAGCCCTGACTGGGGACCCCCAGTCAGGATTACCCCATCCGTTAGCGGTGAGTGGTGCTGACACGCCACACAGGAGATTTCTCTGCAACAGGAAACACCATCGAGCGAACACCATAACAGATCACACCTGGCTGGCCTGCTTATTAGGGACACAGCCTGGGAGAGATGCGCCGCGGGAAGTGAACCACACGTCCTCAGCTCGAGCCGACTGCTGTCTTGCAGGGGCATGTGGGTGCAGGTCACCAGATCTTCAATGCTTATGTGAATTTCCTGGTTCTGAAAGCGTTGTTCACATTTCCAAACAGTTACGTTTGGGCCCTCTGCGAGAGCAGAGCTTTGTTCTTGTCTCGGAAGTTGGTGTGTCCAAAGTCTGCGAATGGAGAAGCTTCTGCTGACGCCAGGCACTGCCGTTTTCCCTTTTCCCTTTACTGGGGCGCCTTCCTCCCCAGCTCTTCATCTGACTGCTCTTACTCACCCTTGAGGTCACAGTTAAATATCAGTTCCTCAGGGAAAACCTCCCCAGTCCCTCCAGACCTGGCTGGGTGGCCCCTACTGGCGTTTCCATAGTGACCTGTGCTCCTCTCCATCGTGGCTCACACACCTTTGTTTCAATTCTCTCTTGATGTGACCATCTCACCCTTGGCTTCCCTAACTGGTCAAGGCCTTGCCCAAGGCTTGGTGCACAAGAGATATCCTATAGATAATTGTGGAACACAGTGATCAAGATGGCCATGTCTACCCAGGCAGGCTGGGCAGTGACCACCCACTTTTAGGGGGTGTCATTAATACAGACTCCTAGAGACCCTGAAGGTGCACAATGCATCTGTGCCAAGTGACTGACCAATCATATTTGCTCCCTGCACGGCCACAGACCCTTGGTAAATAAGCCTTAGTCATTTCTCCTGCTTGTATGTGCAGCCTTCCCAGGAGTCCTGGGAGTCAAAGTATTGCTGGTCATGACAAGCCCTTACCACGCCTAGAAAATTCCGGGAGCGTGTATCATCAGTGATGGGAAGTGCTACACGTTCTTACAGAACTGCCCGTTCCAATGTGGTAGCCTCTAGCCACGTGAAGCTACTAAAATTAAAATTTAAATTCAATGGCATTTATAGCTCACGTCCACAATTTCACTAGCCACATTTCAAGTACTCAGTAGCCCCAGGTGGCTAATGGCTCCCATATTGTGCGGTACAACCAGAGCCCATTTCCTCCATTTCCTTCATCACAGACACTCCTAGTGGATCACAGGTCACAGCTGTAATGCTTCGAGAGCAGGTAGCTAATGTGAAGGAATAAGGCTAAGGGGCAGAAACACTTCTCTCCAAAGACGAGGCCTGTTAACACACATACCCAATCCACCTCAAGAACAAAGAGCCTTCATCCCTCGCTCTAAAACACCCGCCCCTTACATGGCTTTCAGTCTGCAATCATTTAAAATCCACAATGAATATTTTCCCCTGATAGTGCACTCCGCCGGCAAATGGAGGCCTCAGCCCTGGGAGACTGCACTCAACCACACAGCCTGCTGGACCTGGCAAGGCGGGCCCGGGGTGGCCAAGTCGTCAGCTATTAGTTCTTTCTTTCTTTTAATTAATTAATTAAGAGTATGAGTGGTACAGGAGAAAGAGAATCTGAAGGAGGCTCCATGGCCAGCACGGAGCCTGACACAGGGCTCCATCTCAATGGACCTGAGCTGAAACCAAGAGTTGGACACTCCACGGACTGAGCCACCCAGGCGTCCCTTGTCAGGCATCTTTTAAAACGGGAAGAGTCTCTCTCGATGTATAAATACCGGCTTGTGTCTTTTTAAGGTACTGTGTGGGCTACTCGAAATACAGTAAGGAGCACACACCGCCCACAGACGGCCAAAGAGGACATCCGATCTAGAGCAGTGCTGCGCGCTAGGAAAGAAGCCGCAACAGGGAGAGGGTGGTTATTATGCACTAAGTTGTGTCCTCCGAAAATTCATAGATGAGAGTCCTACTCCCTAATATGTACTTGGAGAAGGGGCCTCTAACTAGCGAGGTCATTAAGGAAAAATGAGCTCGAAAGGATGGGGCCCTAATTCGATGGGGCTGGTGTCCACATAGGAAGAGGAAAAGCCACCAGCTCTCTCTCGCCCTCCTCCACGTGCAGAGAGGAAAAGCCACGTGAGGACACAGGGAGAAAGCAGCCAGGAAAAGAGGGCCAGGAAAAGAGGTCAACTGTGCCGGCGCCCTGTGCTTGGACTTCCAGCCTCCAGAACTGTGAGAAAATAAGTATCAGTTTGTTAAACCCCAGCCGGTGGCATCTCGCTGTGGCGGCTCTAGCTGACTAATGTCGTGGTTGTCACTTACACACTGAGGTTATTTTCTGTATGTGTAGACAAGTTCTATACATAACTTATCTATAAGTTATAAGAAAATCAATTTTTACAAATCACATATTGAATGGCTTAGAGATGAAGAACCTATATTAATAGTCCATTTGTAAAGCAACTCATCTTTTAAATTACAGTCTGACAGCCTGGCCTGCAGAGCACAGGTGCTGGCTGGCACTCTTTCACGTGGCGCCGTCACTTTTGCCCACAGAAGGGCCCTGCTCGTGAGGATAATGAGGCCCACGGCTTGAAGGCTGTAATTCTACCGCCTTGCTCTATTTCTCACATAAGCCATCTTTAGAAACTTTTCCGTATTTTCTTTATCTACGCCTACACCAATGGTCATGTAAATAAGAACTATCTATTATAACTCCTCCCCCCCAGAAGTGTTTCTTCAACATGCAATCTTGCGTATCTTTGTATTTACGGATTTGGCCTTTTCCAGCAGGCAAAGGATTAGTTAGACATGGAGGAGGCAGAAGCTCAGGACGAGTGGGAAAATTACTGTTCCCTCACTTAAGACGTCCCATACCACATTAACCATGCTTGCTTGCCTTTCTGACCCACCAGTGCAGGCTGAGATGGCAGAAACTAGTCTACCCCGATCGCTGTTATATCCCAACGCCCTACACAGTGCTGGCACTTACTAAGTACTCAATAAACATACGCGGGGTGAACATATCAGCAGATGGATAGATGGGCAGATGGATGGGTGGAGAAATGTTGTGAAAGAAGCAGGGGTTTAGATGAAACGTTCAGGGACAGCGAAGAGGTGGAAATGCAAAAAGGCGGTGAGGTGACTCTCCAGGGAATTTAGGAGAACGGGCTGCTTCGGACAGAAAGTCTAAGGAGACAGGCTATCTACCTTCCAAGTGAAACTGTGCAGCAACACAGTGGGTCTCATTCTCAGGGCACCGTGCCCACGCCCCACGGTAGACTGGGCCAGCTCTGCCCACTGCACTGCATGCAGCAGCAGAACCGGCAGAGCGAGACCGACCCACAGAGGGGGGCCGGACACCAGCGGGTCAAGCGAAACCATGAAAAGGAAAGAAGTAAGTCACTAACTGAGGAGATGCTTGGGGGCATGCCTGCCACTACAGGGCACCTTAACTAAATCAGACAAAGAAGTCGAACAATTAGAAGATAATCAGAATGTCAGAGCCATAGAGGACTTAAGTCATTTCATGCAGCTTTCCGCTTGAAGACCGAACGCTCAGACTGGCATTCAGGTCTGGAGATAACGTGTGATCAAAGTGATACAGAAAGTCACAAGAATGAAGGAGTTCTCCAAGGAGAAAACAAAACTGCAGAAAAACAAAATGAAGTATTGTACCAAAGGCCTAAACAAGGGAGCATCCTCATGTCCCACATCCGGGGGCAATGAGAACCAAGGGGAGCTATGTGGCGTGAAAGAGAAGGGGCAGGGCCGGAGGAAGGACCAGGACAGGGTTGGTGGGAAGGCTCTTGCCGAAATGGGGAGGGCGGGGCGAGCGGGAGGAGGCACCTGTCCCTGGTGCTGAAGGAGGAAGATGGGAAATAATGTGCTGGGTTCTAGCACCCTCTCTCCTTCACAGAACAAGCACTAATGAGGCCCCCCATTTCTCACGCGCTGCTGGTGGAATGAGGGGCAGCCTGCCCTCAGGGAATATGCGTTCTGGTAAGAGATCAGGACACTACACTTAACTGGAATGAGCATCTTGGGGACACTGGAATGGAAACAGGGAGCAGACAAGAGGGAAGCAGCCGCCACCTGTCCTTAGTGGAATGGAGCGTCGTTCCGCCCCAGACCTCCTGGTCTCCACGGTCTGGCTGGGAGCGCCGTGTCTCTGTAAACAGAGGCGAGGACCACAGGGCTCTGCCGGACGCTTTTCCAAGGTGGCAGCGGAACTCACCGGCCGCTGGCCTGTGCTCCTACCTACGTCCACTCCGCAGGGCGTGCCCCACGTCACAACCCTGCCGTCCGCTCGGGGTCGGCCTCTGCTCAGCAAAGCTCGGGCTCATGGAAGGCAAGAACGTGTGTCTTCTGCACGTCGTTTCCTCAGCATCAAGCATCATGCCGGCACATATTAGATGCTCAGTATTTTCTGAGCGAAGCAGCAGACATGAAACCTCAATTTTTAAAAGGAAGGATCACATACACTGGGACCAAAAGGAGGTACACAGACCGTAAAGGCTGAGGGGAATCACAGGGCATCCCTGTCCAGTGCTCCTGCCGTACAGACGTGCCACACGGTGCCAAGCGACGGCCCGGGGGCACTCAGAACAGCAGGGTATGCAAAAGGCTCCCACAGTGATGAGAAGTTTACTTTCTTACGTGCCCTTGAGGATTTTCCCAGGCTGGAGTGATATGCAGAATATATACTGATGGACATGCCAACGTGGCAGGGGCACCAGCTGGTCAGAACAGAAGCCGGCAGGGGCACAAGGGCTCAGTGTCAGTCCATCAGGTAAAACTTGAATGGTGGGTATGATCCAGCCCAACTTTTTTGTTAAAATTTTTTTTTAGTGTTTACTTATTTTTCAGAGAGAGACAGAGTGTGAGCCGGGGAGAGGCAGAGAGAGAGGGAGACACAGAATCTGAAGCAGGCTGCAGGCTCCAGGCTCCGAGGTGTCAGCACAGAGCCCAATACGGGGCTCGAACTCACAGACTGAGAGATCATGACCTGAGCCAAAGTCAGACACTCAACCGACTGAGCCACCCAGGTGCCCAGGATCCTGCCCATCTTAGTGGCAGCACAGCGTCCAAGGAATTAGAGCCTCCTGGATTTCTATCAAGAACATGCTTACTGTCATGATTTTTTAAACACTAGAACTAAAATGAACAATGAAATAAAAGGCTGAGAACACTGCCTATTCATTTTATATTTCTTTATGACAGTAACATTTTTGGCATAATTTTTTTCCAAGGCTATTTTCTCATTTCAGGAGAAGTTTTCCTCCATAGGCTAAAATAAGTGTGAAACCACTTCAACTTTCTGAAATGAACTAATAACCAAAGGTCAAGTCCTGCGTATGGTCTTATACAGAAGTCATTCCGACAAGGGTGCTTTCCCAAGTCTCAAAGAACAGAAAGGGAGAAGTCTGAAATCAGAAGCACATTTGTGCTGGAAACCTTCCCACCCGAGGGCAAACATTTGTGTAATTCAACCCTGTCTGCATTAATATAGCCACAGAGTGACATCGTGATGGGGGAATATATTGGAGTGTGCTGCAGTCTCGCCAGCAAAGTGAAGGGAGCGCACAGCGTGGGGCCTACCATGTAGGTGAGATACAGCCCCGAATCCATGACCAGTAAGACCAACAGACACCCAGCTACTCACACGGGGCCAGCTGAGTGGG
>CM053564.1:34942811-35132247 GCA_028646485.1 Cryptoprocta ferox
GAAAGCACAAAAACTCACAGGTGGAGACTGTTGCTAAGAACTGGCTCATTAGAACCTACAGGGTCTACATCTTACTCTCCATTTCTGGTTCCTCTTATTTCTGATGCAAATTCCACGGGTTTTTACCTCTCAGATGCAAGTGTTCTCGGAAAAGCAGGGAGTGCAGCTCTCTGGATTCAGTAATGGTCTTCAGAGCTGCTGAGTGACCTTTTACTTTAACAGACGCTTTACCTGATTTTCTTAAAGCTTGATTTAATATTCACACGCACCCTGTAAAGATCTCCAATTTTAATCACCTGCTGTAATTGCCTTCTATGAGAGCCGAAAGAACATCATTTACAGTGATCAGCCATAAAACATTATGACTAAGTTGTAAAGGCAGAACTGAACTATTATCAGAAGGTGACTGGTTGTCAGGCTGCAAACAGAAAAGCAGCAACCAGATTAAGATCTTTTGACATGATTTTAAAAGTCGAAAGTGATCTGCAATATAAATAACGTCAGTAAAGAAAATGGAGATCATCTCTTAGGAAGACAGACAAACTTGGGTGGAAAGTAAGCCACGCAATTAACTGTGTGCCCTTGTGCATATTATTTCTTCCCTTTGTTTCCTCGTGTGTTAAATGGGGATGACAGTGACCTCATAGGGCTTTTTTTTTAAATGAGGGAAGAAATTATGTAGAATATTTGCATACTGGACCCAGAAAAGAATTCAGTAAATGACTCCTGTTCCTACTGCTGCAATGGACTGCATTTCTGGATCCCCTCCAAGCTCTTATGCTGACATCCTAACCCCCTGGTGTGGAAGCGGGAGGTGATGGCCTCAGGATGTGGGGCTTTGGGGGGTAATTAGATCATGAGAATGGAGATTCGGGTCCTCATAAAGGGACCCTTTCGGCCACATGAGGATCCGGTGGGAAGTCTGCCTCCCAGAAGAAGGTTCTCCCTGGAAGCTGACCAGGCTGGCAGTCCCCAGCCTCTGGAGCCGAGGGAAGTAAATGTCCGTTGTCCACAAGACCCCCAGTCTGTGGTGTTCTGCCACAGTGGCCCAAACTAAGACAACTACCATCACAGGCTTTCATCGCACATTAGGCCACATCATGTCTTCCCATCCTTGGCGGAGCACCTGAAATGGCTGTTACAGCACAGGGGGCGCTGGGCCTGCCCCCCACGGCACCCTGCGGTCACTGAGATTGCTGCCACTCTCCACGTTCCCTCCACATCAGAAATTCACATATTCTCATTTTTCTGAAGCACAAGCTACGAAGACAGTTTGGCCCGGCAAGTCGGACAACGTGGAGCCTGCGAACCTTGGAAATTCTGAAGGAAGACAAACAAAACATGTGTTTCTTAATCAGTGGCTTCAGAACACCGAGCCCTTTCACAAAAGGAAAGGGGATAACAGGAAGGGGGGAGTGGGATTACTTAGTCCAGGAAACAGTAAAAGCTCCAACACCAGGGAACTAACCACGGTTATCATCTATATCTCACTACTGAGTCAACACAGTTTTTCACAGAAAACTCTATTTACAACTAACAACTGGTTCTGTGGCCTCATCTCGGCAGACAGCCATTACTTTATTCAGGGTTTCCTCAGACAAGATGGGTAATGGATGTATGTTAGAGTTGATAAAATGATTGCGAGGAAAATTCAATTTTCCATCCCCCTTGCTTGTGCCCTCTCAAAATTGCTTATCTTTTCATATCAATTATAGCGACAGGGAAAGCAGATGAAGTACTTCAATGAATGTGACATCCAAAGTGATCCAGGCTGGGAAGGTACTTACTGCATGAGTAAGTCACAATGTTGAGTCCCTCTCAATACATGACAAGTTCTGAAATGTTCTGTTTAATTATTAAGAGCCTGCCATGAAAGCATGTCAAATCCTCGGTCACCTGAATGCAGGCATGCGGCTGCTTGTTGGCTACAGTTAAGAAATTAGATCCCAGGGTCAAGGGTAAAATTATGAGGGTTACTTCCAGCTACATCCCTAGAACCGCCACAGTTAGAAGACTCCTAACTGTGTTTAGATGTCCAGACAAAATAATTTAAATCGATGTATTTCATAAGGGGACAGGAGGAGGGGTAGTTTTGAAAAATATGAAAGGTGGGCTTTGGGAGAGATTGAAGATCTGATTACGCAAGTAGCTACTAGATGACAGTTTGTGCCCTTGGATAATCAGCCTATGTTGGGAGCAGCAAATGAATACTGATGCTCTGTCTACTGAATGTGACCGGCTGGCGCTGTGCTCCTCACCCCCGGCTGCCGCTTGCTCTGGGGGCTGAGTCTGCCCAGGCAGGTCACCAGGGACGGTGGGGAAGATGAGGATGGCCATGCACACCATCGGGGCAGACCACGTCTTGCTTGACAGACCACGTCTTGCTCGACAGCCCACGTGGTGTCTAATGCATGATGGGTGACAACACACCCTCTTGCTGTTGTGACCGACTCACCACCGTGCTGCTCCATCACTGAGCGCTGACTATCTCCCCTCCCACCACACCCCTGCACAAACAGTGCCCAGGGAGCACGGTCTCACAGCCACCCAAGTGCACCCGTGTCGGCCGCAAACAGGCCCCAGCCTCTGAGCTGCAGGTGCATGAAGAGTACACGGAGACTCCATGTTTGCTAGGAGGGGTTCTGGCCTCAATACAGAGCGTCCTTTGGAAAACAAAACCAAGCTCCTCTGAGGTCTGAGTGTGGAGAAGCTCTTAACACAATGTCCAGTACAACGGAAGGCTGCTTCCCCTGAGCTCTGTCTTCCCCTCTGGCTTGGACACGGGTTGGCCACCAAAGCACACCCAGTGTCCAAAATGCAGGATGTCCCGTTTTTACAGGAAAGCCTAGGGGGTCGGGGGGCTCAAAGGAACGTTGTCTTGAGTCCCTAATCCCCACTGCCTATTCTTGTGATTTTGGTCGATGACCCAACTTCTTGGGGCCTTGGCGCCCTCAGCTCGGAAATGGTGTTGATCCCGGGCTCACACGCTCTGGTGGGGTTCCACAGGGAAAATGTCTGTGACACACTACCTGGAGCTCAAGGCTCATCAGGGCCCTGCTTCTGCCTCTCCCTTGGGGAATCACTTAATAGCACACTTGTTTATAAATTATCATCAGAGCTGCCTGTAGCTCGGAACGGTTTCTGCTCCCACATCACCTAGAAGAATTCTGCAAAACTGGGTTGTTCCACAGCTAAAGTGAACATCTAACGTTTCTCAACACAGATTTGAAGGACTACAGAGAACAGAATTTCACATGTATTTTAATTTGGGTATGTTTGTGTGTTTTAATAAAATAGAAGTCTGTGGCCTCTTTTATATGTGCCCAAAGGAATCTAGGCATTTGATAGAGCGGGTCTAAGGATTTGATGCACATCGTCACCTATTTGAAAAAAACGTAACAGGCTTTAATTGTTAATAGCCAGAAATGTGACCTCATTCCTTTTTCCTTCTTGAACCTGTATTTTCATTCTATACCTGCCACAGAAGTTTATCCTAATTTACTATATTTAATGATTCCAAGTATTTTATTGATCACCCTATCATAGCCGCTGGTAAAATATGCATATACATTAAAATTTCCCAGCAACCATATGGCTCTGGGTTAAAAAAAAAAAAAGTTCTTGTGGATTGAGTTACTGTTAGAATTATTATTTGTACTCAATTAATCAAAACAAATGTATAACCGATTTTGATGGATATTATGCACTAAAAAAAAATCACTGAAAATGCATCTGTCCATGAACCGGAGAGCCGTTTACCCTGATTCTAATCCTACTTCCTTTCTGTATATACGACTCCTGTGAAATTATGTTCATATAGAAAAGCAGATGAGGATGGAAGGAATTTTGTTACAAGGGTATCTCGAGATTCTTTCAGCCCCTTCTGAGTTCCACATGGTCGTTTATTAGTTAGGATAAGACTGCTTTTTGTTCCGATAACAAATAAAACCTGGAGTCTCGGTGCGTGGCACACAGAGGTACACTCCCCACTCTGTAAGGCCCCAATTGCATCGGGGGACTCTCTAGGGCTATTCTTCCCACGCGGTGAGTCAGGTGATTCAGGACAGCTTCCAGCCTGGGGCTCCACCATCTCCAAAAGTGGCCTGGCCATAAGGCAGGGAGAGTATGAAGGGGACTTGCTGCCTCTTACACTCCTGGCCTGGAAGCAACATGCTTCATTCCACTCACATTTCACTGACTAGTGTTAGTCACATCGCCCCCAAACTGCGAAGAGGCCAGAGCAGTCTTGCTGTCCTACTAGCAGATGCTACACTGATGTCAGCAATCTTCAAAACTTATTTGTAATGAGAAGTCAACTGGCACTGTGTTTGGGTCCTGCCTCATTTTGCAGACAGCAAGAAACTGAAACACCTAATTTATAAAACGATTTATGAGGGTCCTTCACTTTCTCAATCCTGACACTGACATTTAGAATTATCACTCTGTTTGGCACCTGGATATTCACACCCTCACATAACACCTGGTTTAAAGATCCGGGATGAGTGTGATTTGTGCCCAGTAAGAGAGGCAACTGTGGAAGGAAGAGAGCTCCCCGAAACTCAGACACGCTCAGGCATCTGGTTTTAGGAAGAGCCTATGAAAGCACCTGGAAATCCCACAAAGATCACGCATGCCTGCTTACCCCCTCGGAAATGTGTGTGTGCCCTAAGAGGTCCGCATAGCCCAGTCTGAAGATGGCTGCTCTGTGAGCCTAGGGATACTGGCTTATCCCAAATTCATTCAAAAGTTGAAGGGAAATTACAATTCATGGTTTAACCTGATTCCCTAAGTCTTACCAACAGTAAGATTAGGATGAAATCAGCCATGACGAGGAAAGACAGGCAGCATGGGAAAAGACGATGGACGAGAGCAGGTAGGTAACAGAAGTGACCCAGTTTTGTCCTGTCGGCTGGGGCCTCACTGTTGCCGCCATCATCTTTGGTCTTTTGTTGTTGTTGTTGTTGTTGTTTGTCTTGTTTTGTTTTAAACTAAGTTGAGAATCGCCAGTTGTACTGGACTCTAAGCCTGTCACTAATCCAAATAGTGTCACTAATCCAAATAAACATGCATCTGGGGTTGAGAAACAAAGCATTAGAACTGGCTTTTTTTTTTTTTTTTTTTTTAAGTAAGGGCTTGAACACAGGGCTTGAACTCACGACCCTGAGATCAAGACCTGAGCTGGAATCAAGAGTTGGACGCGTAAGTAACTGAGCCACCCAGGTGCCCCAAATCTATGTTTTTAAACCAAAGCCGTAAGAAGAAAACTAATCTTTGCTAATGCCACTTGTGACGCACATCAGGGGTGTTGGTGGCATGGCCCCACGTCATACACTGTAATGCACGTTCTCTCAAGGGGAGAACTAAGATGTTCGTTTTCAAGGAGGGTTGGTGGACAGGAAGCCCTCGTGTATGTTTGCTCTCAGAACTTGCCAATGGGCTGTGGCTTCACCTTTGCCCAGATAGACATGTTTGTGTGGAGTGGACCCTTCAACAACCTGGGAGTTGGGTTGCCAACATCCCCACATTTGAAAATCTGTGTAGAACTTCTGACTCCCCCAAACTTAACTATGAATAGCCTACTGTTGCTCATAACATAACACTCGATTAATGTAACATTTTGGTTATATGTTTTATATGCTGTATTCTTATAATAAAATGAGTTAGAGAAAAAAAAATCATTAAGAAGATCATCAGGAAGAGAAAAGATATTTACCGAGCCATACTGTGTTTGTCAGGAAAAAACGTGCATACAAGTGCACAATTCAAACCTGTGTTCTTCACAGGCCAGCTGTATTTGGTTTTAACTAAAAATTGTCACAGAACAGGTAATCAGACACAAGCATCCTGGGGAAGAGGCACAGATCTGAGTTACTCCAGGGGGAGCAGAGACGAGGATGACAAATGGCAGCGCCGACGCTTGGACTGTCCGTGCGGCTCTTCATCAGCAGTGACACCAGATACATAGTTCTCCTTATACAGAGGCCGCAAGAATTTGTCCAAAAAACGAAACATCAGGAAGACCATGTAAAATAGGGATTTCCACTCACACAGTGTCTACTGTGCCCTGAGACTTGAACTAAAGATGGAATGAATCTGAAAATTAATGACAGGGAACCTCACAGAAGTCGGCTCAGGGGCTAGAAGCGGAGGCTGGAGAGGGGAGCCTTCCACTTGACACCTCTTACAGGAAGAACTGTCCATTACGGGCCCGAAGGAAGTATGGTCAACAGAAAGAATCCTCAACTACGGGGCCCGACAGGGAAAGATACGCAATGCATGTCCTGTACGAAATCAACCACCCCAGCAACGCAGGCAATCAGGGACCGTCATCACCACGAACTCTTGCTCTTCCCCAATGGATGTCTGTTCAACACCATGCCCCCTCCTCCGCCGACTCCACATACAACTTCCTCCTTCTTCTCCATAAAATAACATTCCTCTCCTTTGTTTCTTGGACTTCCCTACAGTTTTGCCATAGTTTGCTTGTCCTGAATTGCAATGTTCTGTTATTCCTGAATAAACTCACTTCTACTGGGTAAAGTAACTACTTGTTTTATTTTCACGAATAATAAGATGTTCATGATTAGCAAGAGGCTAAAGATACCACTTATTTCATCTTTATCTCTTTTGTATGATAGTTATATGCTTATAATTTCTAAGTAACTGAGTGTGCATATGTTAGGGGTGAAGGCTCAAGGCTTATTTCCTGATGGGGTGCCTACAAACACGCTTTAGAAACCACAGTGTACACTCAGTTCCGCTCCCGACCAGCTCCAGGATGCCGGGGCCGGAGCATGTCTTACGCTTCATTACACACCCCACTTAGAAGGTTCAATACATCCGAAATGATTAACTCATCACTCTACCGTAAAGTACACGACACTTGCTATTTATGTTTCTCAAAATCCTGGCAGCAAAGTTCCATACAATGTGTAAAGCTGTAGCAAGATTCTAAATTGATCATTTGGGGGAGGGACACTGTCTCTAGACAGGTTTCCAGTAATGTTTCAAACTGTTTCTATTGCTTTGGGCATCCGACCCACGTCAGAGTACACTTGACAGGCTCGTGTCTTGCTCCCTCTCTTCCTGAATTTTTAAGGCACAGAGAAAATAAGGTAAGAATCTTATCCGGGCACACAAAAGCCACGTTTTCCAGGGCAGTTCTCGCAGACGACTGCTCGTGGACATTATTCTCAGGAATCCGGTCTCAACTACTAAGCATATATGAAGTCTGCAGTCAAATTAGCATTATAGAGGACAAAAGAACGTTGAGTGGGCTTCAGAATGAAAAGCAGGGGTCTGTCAGCCCGAAGGAGGATCAGCTGAAATGAGATGCTCTAAGGGGATGTTGTTCGAAGGGAAGGCACTGAAATGAGAGGTGACAACACAGGCAGGAGGCAGGCGGCCGTGTCTTTCTCGCCCTGGCCTCCTCCCCGGCAGACACTCTCATTACGCCGGGCGTCCTGCACGTTGGTTCAGAACTGATGATGTGTCGAGGTGTACAGGTGGCATTCGCACAATGATGGATTGATCATTGTGCGGAATTCCTCTCATCTCCTGACTCTCCCCTTTTCTCTGATTTTAAGAAGAAGCTCTTGTTCCCATATTATCAGTTCAGAAGATCTGATCCACAAAAGTTAACTCAATGTAAAATCTTCAAAGCAAAAACCAAAAGCAGGTTGACAGGTTTATAAAGCTTGCCTGGGTCTGACCTCAGAATAGAAACGTCTACTCTCGGTTGAGTTCAGCCCATTCTTTTTCTGGCGCGCACCTGAGCTGCGGGAGCCGGCTATGAAAAATTCATGCAGGACGCTTCCACGGTCCCACCTATGTCCTTAACATCTGCTGGCTTCACGTCACACTGCAACTTCAAAGTGAATCCACCCCTGAGAAGGCAGCAAGCTTTCACGGGGGAGGAGGATGGATCCTTCAGAGATGGCCTCTCCTTCTGGACTGGGAATATCTGTGCAGGACATGCTGCGATTTATCCTCTGAGCCACACAAAAGGGGGAAAAACGTGAAGAGATCAGAACATCAGCAACCAACCATGCACAGAACGGCAGGCGACACCACTACGGGACTGCATTTCCCTTCTAATTGTCATGCTTTTTTAAACATTTATTTATTTTTATCTAAATCCTCTTTGTCTTTTGCTTCCCATAAGCTTCAAGTGTAGGCAAAACATTTGGCAACTGAACAGGTGGTGACGCTGTGAACTCTCAAGGACACAGCTGTTTGGGAAGATACCTCACTCTCCCCCACTGGCTGGGTGTCAGGGCGCCACTCACTTGGAAGTCTGGAGGCAAGGCTGGCCCCTGGGCACTACTCCGCCTGGACACTAGGCTGTCCTGCGGGAGAGACGGCTTACTATTATGAAGGGAAACAAGAGGTGGGGCCGCCTGGCACTCTCCCATTTCAAATTAATTACAGTACAATTCCCACCAGGAACTTAGTCTCCAGCTACCCCGACCACCTCAATCGTATTCAGCACAGAAACGTTCCTTATTTTACTCTCCTGAGGCCGAAGAAAAATTTATCTTCGTTAAATGATAACTGGCCGTAACATCTTTTGATTCTTCAGAAATGCTGGCTGGCAAGTTTTTTAGAAAATTGTATCAATCTTGTTTGGTGTTTTTACAAAGCCTCCATCAGAAAAAAAAAAAAAAAAAAACAGGAAAAGATGTGTAAGTGTGCAGAGCACACCACATCTCGCCGCCGGCGCGGGCCGTCTTGAGGACACCTGATTCCCAAGCCGCCTCCCGGTGCTGCAGGGAGTCCCCAACTACAGCTTCCGACCCTTTCAGCGTTCCCTGCATTCCGGAAGGAAGCAACATTTAAACATACGGTTCTGGGGGTTTCCGCAGATTTATCAGTAGTGCTGATCTTCAGAGGTTTCAGAATAGGGTGTTTAGTGAGAAGATGCATAATTGAGTGCCATTTAACTTTCAGCTAAATCCAATATGTCAACAGAATGTTATCTTAAGAATCAAAATAAGGCCGGGTCCTCAACCTTCTTATTCCTCACGTTTTACTTGGTCCCAATAAAAAGCAAGGGCTATATAAGGAAACAGTACACAGCTTTTCTCCTGAGATTGAAAACAAGTCCATCCGTACTGCCAACCTCATTATAACCCACCTTCTACACATTTTACCTTGTGCCAATGCAAAGGTAAAGATCTACAAGGAACAAAATGCAAGGCAGTTAATTATAATATTTATGAGCTGCTCCCAAAACACTTCTTGGTTGCAGTAGAAACTGAAATTATTGAAAAAGCATTTACATATTCCAATTACCCAACGCTACAGTATCCATTTGTAGGGCATCTTGCAAAGTCACTGTATTAGTTTTGTTTCCTACTGGCCTTTCTATAAGAGGCATGTAGGACACTATGGGTTCAGACTATTTCGTAACTGTGATGTTAGCATTATGTTAAACAGAATATTTGTGGAATTTCTCTCCCCTCTTCCAACAGACTGAGGCCAATTTCCTTGTTTCTGACCTAGAATTTTACCAGTTTGACCAATTATTATCTGGGTAGGTATATCACAACTGAGCGATAAATCAATTTTCTACATAGAATAATGGCTGTAGCTGTAAAACTTGGAAATCACTAAAGCAATCGATCTATTTGATAATGTGATTTCCGTCCTTTATTATCGATATTGAAAAAAAATCTTGATCAGTCACATTTATTTCCACTATGGTCCTTTAAACAGCAGTGCCTGCTGGCCTATATGTTGTGAACCCCACGCCTAGTCAGTGCACATAACTCTGCAAAGCCTTAAAAAGGCCATGGAGACAGCCCGGTATGCGCCCAGTCTGTGGTCTGGAGATGAGGTTTCAATTGCCAGGAACAAAGGGGCTGATGGCAGGATAATGGGCACTCAGGAGCATTTCCCAGGAGCGTGAGGGCATGTGAAAGCCCACCCAGGAAACCCCGGGGTCTCCTACCCCATGGTTGCTACACACATTCACTCGGCCAGTCCCACTCGGCTTCGTGCAACTGCATCCCTCAGGGAGCACGAGCGGCAAACACTCCAATCCCAACCCATGAATGAAATGCAACTTTTCAAACCACCTGAGGGGGAAAGCCATTTCTCCAAGATGTTTCTCAAAAAGATGACGTCCGCTGCGATACAGACAAAATCATTTACTTCACTCTTGTCTGATGCGATCACGCAATTTTGAAATCTATAACCATTTTCCACCTGTATTTTCTCAACACGCAATCACGGCCTATCATTCATGTGGCTTGATGCTACAAACGCATGGTGACGTGCGCCGTGAGACACACATTTTAATCTTTTAGGCCAGAATTTTTGCTTCTGGTCATTTTCCCCTTCTCTAGCAGTCAACTCTGGGAGAATTCTTAGAGACTTCTTTCAAAGACCAAATGTTAAAACCAAGTTTCCTCAAACAAACATTTACTTAAATGAACTGAAGGCATAATGGTAATTTGAGCGTCTTCTCTTCACAATTCCCCGTTAAATCAGCTAGAGAAAATGGTCAGCTGATTACGATTAAGAAACACTGCTAATTTTAACACAATGTATATGTTTTCTCAAGTATTTTATTTTTAAACTAACATAACCTGTGCCTAATCTAGTCTCAAAGAAGGTTCACTGACGTAATTCCTTATAGATCAAGATTTGTTGTTGTTAAAAACAATACACGTTAAAAACTATTTTTTAAACCTGCAAAACAAATAAGATCTTGCAGTCAGCGGGGTCTGTTGTGCTCACATTTTACGCATACCGCCTCAGAGAAAGCAGCTATTGACAGTGGATCAATAGTAAACCACAGCCACCATCCTAGAGGGAGAAGATTTATTGCAAAATGCCCCGTGAGAAATTATTAATTAAATCAAGACTTTATTGCTTTCAGAATGATCACGTGGAGTCCCAGAACTCACCTGCGACGCTCAGGTGAATGAGCGGGCTGGTCTTGCTCTCTCCGTTGCGCTCATTGACGGCCTGCGCGTAGTAAGCCCTGGAATCGCCCGCTGTCGCCGCGAGGATCACCAGTTGATTTTCCAGCGTGACGGCTCTGTGTCAGACAAGAGACAGCGTCAGAGCCACTCCACAGGACTTCTTGTTTGTAAGGCAAATCAGTTTATCAGGCCATCGAGAAAGGCATGTCCGGGGTTTTAAAAAGATCTAGAAGGACAAAAACAAATCCGCAGGCCAAATACACGGTGGTGGCTAGGCCTCCTCTGGCCCCGTTCACACACTCAGGCGGGGAGGGTTTGAGTCCTCTGCCTCCCTTCTGGCCTTTGGTTGTGAGGAACTTTCATATCCAGGGTTTGTTAAAAACTCGGAGCTTCCCCTGGGAACTTGTGGCAGTTCCAGAGACCCCAGAAGGGCTGGTCTTTTTCTTTCAGGCAGGGCTGTGTGATCACACCTCGGTCACAAACCTCTCAGATGGAAGGCTGAACCACCCAAAACCTGGACTGCGGGGCAAAGGAATTCACTGCGATTTTCCCCACCTCCCAAGGAACCTCATTAGAGGCTCTGTGCGTCTATTTCTCAACTAGTGGGTAGAGGAAAAGCTGCCAGTGGGCACAGTGCTCACCCGATTCTCCCATAGCCGCTGACGCCAGGCCTGCTGGTCCTCCCCCCGGGGCCATCGCCCCACCCTGCCCCATTCCACAGGTACAAACGGCCGGCCTCGCCCACCACCACCGAGACCTTCCCGTAGAGCCCAACTCTGCCACCCTCTCTTTAGAAATGAGGAAACTGAGGAAGAGACAGGTTATTTGTTCAAGGTAACATAGCGAGGTAACAACACCAGAGGGAGAACACAGTCTTCCCACATGTGGACTGACGCTCTGCCAACCAGATCACACACAGACTCACCAGACTATTTAAAAGAAGAGGAAGAAAAATAACAAAGACACAACTTCCATAAATCCAAGCAACTCATTTTAAATAAAATAAGTTGTCCCAGTATCGTCTGCTCTTGCTATCATTTGTAGAATTTCGTAAAAAACAGAAAATACAAAGGGCGGACTCACATGGAGAGGAAGACACATCGTGAGCACCAAAGTGCCATTTACCCTCACTCTTATTTCCAAACTCTGGGAGCACCTTGGGACCTAGAGAGAATCACACAGCTGCCCACAAGTTGTTATTTTGCAGGGAGTAAGTTCATTTGTTCATTTTATTCTGTTTTACATTTTTATTTTTGTTTGAGAGAGCGCGAGCACGCGAGCAGGGCAGAGAGGCAGAGCAGGCCCTACCCTCAGTGTGAAGATCAACGTGGGGCTTTGTCCTATGACCCCGGGATCATGACCTGAGCCAAAATCAAGGGTCGGGTGCTCACTCACCTGAGCCACCCAGGCGCCCCTATTTGTTCATTTTAAATCTTAGACAGTCGTAGCCCTTCCAAGTCTGGGTAAGCTCTCTGTTCTCATAACAAAAAACACAGAAACTGGGTGATCGGGCATGGGGGAATTTTACTATAATAATCATCTTTTTCTTCCTGCTACCTTCTGGAAAGCTTTTGCAGAAACTCTTGACTTTTATACATTATATAAGATTATCCTAAGAAGTTGCTGCTTATTCAGGGCTGCCATAGGATATATTGCAGCTTGAGGTCTCTCTGACTAACTCACCTTCCTTCTCACAAAAATTTCCCTATTAACAAGTTTTCAATTTTTACTTCCATAAAAATTCCTCAAAGAAGCTTTACTATAATTATTTATGACTCCTTTATAGATTCCTTTATAGAACCACAGAAATTGTTCCATTTTAGTGCATGTCACACCAGCACCTAAAATTAAATATGAATATTTATTACACCTTAAGTTACACATTAATAGTATAATTTAAAAAACTGAGTATGTCATAACTTTTTTCCGTAACATCTGATTTTTGCCACAGTAATTTCAAATATGCCTAATATTTCTCAGAATTATTCTCTGAAAATGCCTATTAATTCTCTATATTATTTATGACATTGTCTCAAGGGTATTAAAAATAAAAAAGTACATAAAGAATAAAAATATTAAAGTTTACATCTATTATAATTTGTACCTTTAAGCCCATTTTTTTCTTCTAGTTTTTAATTTCTAGACCATTTTAAGTCAAAACTTATGAGGAAAAACTTGTCTGTGCCAAAAAAGACATCACAAAAATGCCAAAGCTTTGGAGAACATTAGATTAATGAGGACTTTATTCTTTTTTCCTCTCCAACTCTATCTGAACAGAGCATGTCTAATGAAGAAACTGATATTTTTAAATAAAAATTAAACTATCTAAAGGCATTTATCTTAATTTTGAATAATTCAGATAATTGTTATAATGGTTACAAAAAGTGAAATTTTTAATTTTTTTAAATGTTTATTTTTGAGAGAGAGCAAGCGAGCATGGGAGGGACAAGAGAGAGAGGGAGACACAGAATCCCAAGCAGGCTCCAGGCTCTAAGCTGTCGGCACAGAGCCTGACGTGGGGCCCGAACCCATGAACTGTGAAAGCCTGACCTGAGCCAAAGTCAGACGCTTAACCAACTGAGCCACCCAGGTGCTCCTGAAAAGAGCAATTTTTAAAGACAGTGGAGCAGGTACCACACGTTCATTCTTCTTCTTCAACAGACCTTTGATACTGCTGAGCCCACACCTCGTCTGGGCACCACGCATGCGGGCAAGTCGGCCCATTCTCAGCACCAGGCGTGGATTTTGGTCATCAGAGGCCATCAGCACCACACTCAAGTCAATGAGGAGCTGGCCCGGGGCCCAAGCTGCCCGTCAGAGGAAGGGGAGGAGCATGCTTAGGGGGAGAGCTCTCACGCCTGCTGGAGGCCAGGCAGGAAATGCGCTGTCAGCAGGAAATGTGCTGCCAGCAGCCACCCTTGCAATGCAGAGGAAAGGCGGTGTGTACACAAGAGCAGGAGGAGGGACAGAATTTTGAGAGTCAGCAAATTAGACAACAACCTGAAGGCAATAATGAGGAGGTATGCTAAGTGATCCTTCAATGTGACCCTCACATGTGTCCATAAAATACTCTGGAAAACATCTGGTTACCGAGGTGGCGGTTGACTTCCAACATCTATTCCACATCTCCGCCATCTTAGAGTAGAAGAGTGGTTTGGAGAATTGACCGCAACCAGGCTAAACCGATGATCATAATTCAATCCCTCTTGCCAGTGACTGACAAACGAGACTAGGCTTGACCCAGGTAGCTTGGGCATGTATGTGGTGACTCTCACTACCCTGCGGCAGCTGGCTCGTGGTCCCTCTCACCAGATGGAGGGGCAGGATGTCCAGGATTGGGCATCAGGGTTTTTCTCCCTCCACTAGATGCGAGCAAGGAAGCGTGTTGTCCAGATGTTCATTGTGGCAATGGGATGACCATGAAGGGAACGACCTGCACGTGACGCTGATGACGTTGGCGGCAGGAGAGAGACAAAAAAAGTACCTGGGCCTTTCACCTTGACAGCTGCCGAGTCAATGAGCCACATCCTGCGGCCCATCCCGTCTCTGGGCTTCCTATGCCATGAGATGAGGTACTCCATTCACGTTTAAACTTGTGTAAGTTAGCATTTCTGTTGCCCCCAGTCAGGTGACTGTGGACACAGCCTATGCAGTAGCGTCCATTTAGAGTTCAAAAAGAGAAAAGCGCATCCTCAGTGCATAAAATGTTAATAGTTCACTTTGGTATAACTAAGAGTATAACTTGTTTTCTTTTGATTTCTGTGTTTTAAAATATTTTTTCCAATTTTTCCAGAATAAATCACTTTTGCTACAGAAGAACAGCTTTCAAAATGAACGCAAGGGTATGCGTTTAAATACTTTGCCCATAATATGGGCTCCTTGGCTTTTTATCACATAATTCCGAAGTACTAATTTAAAACTTACATTGACTTTACAGGAAAATTATAGCATTAAGCCAGAGAGATTTTTCCTTTATTTTAACTTTATTAAAATAAAGGTATGTAGGGCTTTACATAAAACTATTTCCTTAGCCGTCCCCATTTTAATTCGACATCTCAAAATGAAATCTTATAATTCTAATTCCTAATTCTACGGGATAGTAATAAAGAAAATAACACACAAATTTAAAAATGGCCAGTATGGGTAAAATGCACTACAGCTTGGGAAACCAGAGTGCTGGATTCACAAAGGACAAGTTCGAGGGTCACTTGCTACTGACTCTAAGTACAGGGAGTTTTCAGAGAGAAACCTATCAGATGTCCTTCCTCGTGGGGCTTCACTAAGGAGAACGTGCTATGGCTCAGAAGAGAAGGCCCGTTCCAGGTGCTTTTGACTCTGCACTTAATTCTCCCAACACTTTCTTGAGGCAGTAGGCAAACTAAGAATTCTCGATTTCAGGAAAGTTAAAACCTCAGAGAGTTCCTTGGGGTCTCTGACCATCAGCACTGATCAAAATCCCCCCGAGAGGGAAAACGCCCCTGGGTGCCCAGACCCAAGGGCTTATGCGGTTGACGTGTGGGGTGGGGGTGGGGAGCCAGCCAGTGGGCACATCTACAAAGTGAGCTTCCTGCCATGCTTGCCAATGCCGGGAATGCCACGTTCTGGATGCCATAAGAGTGGCTGTGGGCCCAAAGGGGGAGTTCCAGGGGACATTCAAAAAAGTCTCCACAATGTGCCTCAAAACGTTCAATGCAACCCATCCTTGGCTTTCAAAAAAAGATAAACAGTCTTTTTGATTATCAATAAGTATTTTGATCCTTGACATCTTTAACACAAACTGGATGGTAATACATACATTGATTTATACATTACGATAAAAATTCAGTGAAGGGTTCAGTAAAGTAAGAACTTTGCCCATAAAATATAAAAGTATAATTTGGGTTTGTGGTTTCACGATCACAAATGGTAAGGGAGCATTTGATTAAGTTTACATTGATATTCGAGTACCTTTTTTAAAAAACTGGAGCACAAAAAAATGAAGAACATTAGTTTTTTGGTCCTTAAAAACACAAACATCTTCTCTATGTTAATTAAGCAATTAAGTTTTGAATGGAATGGTTTAAGGTGCAGTGTTCTGCATCTCAAGCCTACAGCCTCATAGCAAGTTCAAGGAGACAACTTCAAAATTAATGTACTTCCCTTACTGGCATAGTTAGAAGAACGAAAATTGTTTTCAAGTAGTTTTGGCAATAATGAATCTCTGGCCGTTCAGTAAACGTTAAGGCATCAGAACATCTTGTGTACTTGGTCACGAAGTAAGCACGAGCTGCTGACCGTTTGCTTTGGGTGCAGGAAGAACATTCTGAAAGCAAGTGAAGAAGAACTTGGGAAGCCCGTTTCTTAGAATTTCAAACCAACAGAAAGGATGAGTTGAGTTGTGTTCATTAACAGAAGTATTTCCCCAGAATGCTCGGGAAAGATGACGAGATACACTGGGTATGTGGGGCCCCAATTTAGCACTATTGGACTGGGAATGCAGGCCCCAAGGAGAAAGGCAGCCATTAAATGTGAGAGCTCAGGTTGTCCGGAAATATGCATACTGTCCTTCTGTGGTAGGAGACCAGACCACCATAGATGGAAGGAAGAGACAGGGAGCTGTGCAAACTTTCCACCAGCATAGTCACCACCACGGTCATGCCTCGCCAAACATTTCAATTTAGTCCATAGAGAGATCTTTTCTATAGCACGTATAGTTAATTTCATAAGAGCAAGCATATGGGGAAATAGAATTAAATTTATATAAATTCTTCAATGTAATTCTTCTATTCTACATGAACTGTCAACTCCTAATTACAGATACAAGTGGGGGTACATTACAAGACAGGATTTCTGAGATGATAAGTGCCTTAAACCTGTTTGGATTTGATTCAACACCCACATGTTTTGCCTTATACACACTTGTCTCCCAGTGTTTAAGCACAGAGCCTGACAAATGGGGCATAATCAATATATACGTGTTGAATGAATAAAAAGAAGAAAACACGCAAGTACTCATATTTTCTCTATTCATTCTTGAGCTTGCAGCTATATCCTGGTGCCAGAACCGAGGCAAGGAGGGAGGTAATCCCATCACTCGGTGAGTCTGTATGGAGCGCCCACTGTGGAAGTGACCCTGTCCAAGGAAGGTAACTGGGGAATATGGTCCCTGAACGCAAGGAGGGAAGAACACATCCAAAAGACTGAAGAAGAAAATGGCAGCCATATGAAGTTCTCAGTGCGTATTTTACAGAATGTTAAAGGAGGAGGAGCCAAAGAGGCAGCGGCAAATGCGGAGATCGGACCACATCCATCTCCCTGGTGACAACTCCTGAAAAAGTAAAATGCAGATGAGATGTCAAATTAGAAAGACAGGCCAGGTCCTCTAGCCCAGAACGTATGTAACAGCTCAGGAGTAGGGGGGCTGCTCCTGGAGGTGACCTGGAAGGAAGTACCGGCTTCCGACCCACGTGTCTGGCCTTCCACCCGCAGCTCTGGCCAAGCGCTCCTGTGAGACAGCACCTTCCCCAAAGGACAACGCATCTGAATCTCCCCCAAACTGTGGGCCTGGCCTGGGACTTCGCAGACTGCTTGCTGGGAGCACGGGCATGGGGTGAGCATCCTGGTCAGCAGGCCTAGCAGTGGCAGAGAAACTTCCAGGCGCCATCAAGAGAAGCAGAGAGGACACCCTCCTGGGTGCACCATATCTGTCTCTGAATACGAGCAGAAAGGACACCAGAGCTCAGAGCTCCTTCATCTTCTCCAAGTCCAGCTCCTGGTGGCCTGATATAGAACATGGCCGGCCTTCAAGTTAAAACCTCAAACGGTCTCCAGAGAAGACACCCCCTCTTTCTGCCAGTACGGGATGCTTACAGATGATAGGCAGGAACTCCATGGATAAACCCTGGCTGAAGCCATCACAATACTCTGTGTTCATGTAGAAACGTCCTTGAAATGACCAGGCAAGTGTGGCCCGGACAGATCAAAAGGCTCGCAATCAGGTCTGGCTCTGATTTGTTCCCTCAGGCTCACTACTTGGTTTTTCCATCTGCGAAATAGAGGTGACCGTACTCCCATCAAAAGGACCTTCGTGAAGTACAAATCAGGCAACGATGCGAGTGAGGCCGACACCGCGTCCTCACTCGGTGTTTGCCGGATCTGAATCTGGCTCCTCAGTATATCAGGCGCAGTGCGTAGGCAGTAAAATAATAAATGCAGTCCACTGTCCTCCTCCCAGGGCGAAATGTCAAATGCTTTTTAGCGTTCTAGTTTAACTGACTGCCGCACAAACACGGCCGAGTCACTGCACGACCAGAGTCACATCATAAAATGACACGACGCTGCTTCCACCTAAAGCCATCCGCACAGGAGCCGGAGCAACGCGGTAGCAAGAGGCCTAGGAAACCTCATTTCTAGGCCCTTCCGTCCATCTACCGCCCCAGCAGCTCACCCGCTTTATAAGACCCTGATGCCGGAAAATCCCTGGCCTCTTCTCGACACATGGTGAAGTGCCTGAAATAGAATCCATCCTCCTCCTCTTGGAAAGATGCTGTGCAACAGCAGAGACAGAAGAGAGAGGGGGAGAAATTACAGGGTAACTTGATACCACTCCAGAAGGCTGTATTTCATCAGGGATTTTTGTCCAGGAGAAATAACAGTTATTTACAGCCGCGCTTCTTAAATTTTCTAGCTAGGTTTATTTACTTACTTACTTACTCATTTATTTTTCTAGGTCATTCATTTTATTTTCCTTTTTATTCTTATTTCTAGCTACTTTAAAAAAGCATTTTAGTCAATCTGTACTTGATCCAGGGCCTTTTGTTATTTTAACTAATTGTTCCAGCTCTGGGCACAAACAAGTGGCCATGATCGATTTCTGGTGTGGTCATATGCGAACGAGAGGAGTTGAATGAGGAAGGTTTAATCGGAGCTGCAGTTTAGGCATAAAAATGTTCAGGCACGTTCCTCCCCCTCCCCCACGAAAACAAACAACCCAAAAGTCAAAACAAGAAAAAGAAACAAGAACGTGTAGTCTTTAGGTCCCCAAACATGGGAACTTACCCAGATATAAAATCCACTCAAACCAGAACCCATCAAAAAGGATGCTAGAGTAACAGCTAGAACCCCGGCCGGCACCAGTGAAAGTCTCCCCAGAGGGGGCTCTCCTGAGATCCTCTCACAACAGTGGATAAGTATGAAATGAGTTCACTTTATTTATTTTTTTTTAATGTTTATTTACTTTGGAGAGAGAGAGAGACAGAGCATGAGTTGGGGAGGGGCAGAGAGAGAGGGAGACACAGTATGTGAAGCAGGCTCCAGGCTCTGAGCTGTCAGCACAGAGCCTGACACGAGGCTCGACCCCACAGACGGTGAGAGCATGATCTGAGCCGAAGTCGGACGCTTAATCGACTGAGCCACCCAGGCGCCCGTGAAATGAGTCCACTGTGTATTACATACGGCATAATACAAACAAGACCTCAGCCCTAAAGTAAATGGGCAATGCCATGGCTAAGTGACTGAACGAGTATGCAGAGCAGGTGTGTGCCCGTCTGCGGCCTCTGCGACATTCCGTCACTCCCAGGGCAGTGAGCACGTGGGGGGGCCCCCGCCATTCCTACCTAGCAGGCTGGGTCAGGAGGCTCAGGCTGGCGATTCAAGCATCAGACAAGTCAGACAGTTTCTCTCCGCATCTCCTTTTCTTCAGAACAAGGCACAGGGCGGCTTTCTTCCTTCTGCAGAAGGGGCAGTGAGCAGGGAGCACCTGACCCTGGCTCCGCGGGGCGGCGCCCGTGTGGGGTGTGTCCTGCTGGCGGGATCAATCACAAGGAGTAGCTGCTGGCAGAGCCGTGGGGGACACACCGCTCCTGGCAATGCTCTCCCCGCGCAAGTCAGCCGCCGTCACTCCTCTTAGAGGAACGTAATTATCACAAAGAGGTTCCGCTCTTTGTTAAACTCTCTTTGACGACGAAGGGACAAAGCTGTGCCTGCGGAGCACACGTGGCCTCAAGGACTATAGCTGGTCCTCGGCGGCGCCGTGCGCCCCCGGAAAACGCGAACTCCCCGGACTCCGGGGCGAGATCTTCGTGCTCAAGGACAGAACTCTGCCAGCCAGGAAGATGGAAATAAATCTAGAAGAATACCCAACTTGCTCTTAACGACTTTCCTTCTGGAAACTATCAGTAGGGGCCATGGCTTTTGTGTGTAAACAGGATGCGCTTATGCACACAGCCTGGCAAATAAACGTGGAGATCTCGGTCGGTCAGCAGCGAGCAGCGAACTCATACACCAAGCTGGGAGGTACTTGAACCCTGGGCTCCTCAACCAAACCCTCGGGAACCTTTACCACCTCCCCCGTGAACGTGACAAGAAAACCTCTCCAGGGAGAGGCGCCCCCCACCCCTCACGGGCTGAGCTAGGGCCCCGCGCTGGGAGCTGTTCCAAAGGGGCTGAGCGGGGAACCCAGCACCACCTTGGGCTGGGAGACAGACGGTGGGGTTTCCCCCCGAGTTCGGACAGACTCCTCTCAGTTCATTTCAGCGGCGGTGAACCTGTTCGTCTGGAGGGATCTCCCTGAGGACGGACACCCTGGCCACCCCCATTGGCCCCACCAGCTGGGGCCGCTCGCAGTTCTGCGCAAGGGGCAGGAAGCCCCTTGCGACTAACCTCCTCCGCAAAGCTGCTCTGCGCTCCTCACGGAACGGTAGGAACCACACTTTTCTGAGCACGTTCTACGGGCCTGGCACGGTGCTCAGGCTCTGCACACGTCACCCACCCTCCCTGGGTGCGGACACTGAGCGGGATGCTCGTCCGTCGGTGGGGGTAACACAGGCACCCCGTGCTTGGCGCTGGTGGGGGGCGACGAATGGGATAACATAAAAACCCAGCAGCGCAATGCCTGGCTCATGCCCCCGACTCAAAAATGCTGAGCTACCGTTCTCATCCCCATTTACAGACAGGAAATAGAGGCTAGAAGACATGAAGTAACCTCCCAAAGAAAACTGAAGAACCGAGACTCTAATCCAGTCCTCTCCACCCCACCCCAGACAAATTCTCCAAAGTTCCCTCACCTGAGTCTACCATGCCTCTTGCTCCACCCAGGGAGGCCAGAGGCCAGGGACAGCATGTGACACAAACCTTTGTCCTGCATTCAGCAGGGTTGAGGCCTGGGGGTGTGCCTCTCCCTCCCTGTGCTGTCTCTGTCTCTCCCTCTCTGTCTGTCTCTCCCCCCCCACCCCGCCACTTCCCTAGGACTCACGTCTGGCTCCCCCGTAGCTAAGACAGCGCCCAGCATACGGCAGTGGCCAGGGAGCTGCTGATGCACTTGGGTTTGACAAAGTCCCGCGTGGGGACATGGACCAGGAGGACAAGTGCTCTACAAGACGCCAGCTCTTGACGGGGGACCCGGTGCCTCCGAGGTGGAGAGCTGGAGGTGAGGGGTTCCTCTGACTGTGCTGGCCGAACACCAGAGCCAGACCCCCCTGGTCTGAGAGGAATTCTCTTCCCTGCTGGGTCCAGCCACTGCTCCTGCTAACGAGAGGCAGAAATCAGAGGCCGGCTATGAACATTCGCGACCATTTCCTTTGGAGACAGACAGTCTTGTTTCTCAAGAGCTGCCCACTTCAGACTTTCCCAGGAAAAGCTTTATAAAACCATTTGATTTGGACACGAGGACGGGTCTAAAATGAGAAAATAGGCAGGCAACTTCAGATGTGCCAGGCTAAATGGTGATAGGCCCAAAATATAGCCATAAATAATTTAAAGAGGACCATTTTGGGAAAGTCTAAGTATACCGAAAACATTACTAACCATGACAATGCACCTGTGCGGTGCAGGCAGCGTGCGTATTTTAGGTAACATCACTCATAGTGCCTAGACACCCCACAGGAAAACAAGATGAGGGAAATGGATAAAAATAGAAAAAAAGGGTAGGAGCCACTTTTCCCAACTGTCTCCACGTCCTGCCACTGTTAATGACCGTGCAGTTCATTTCCATGACAAAGGCAGCACGGTACCATAAAATGGAGTCGCCTCCACTTTTCTTAGAGACGCGCGCCGCTGTCCGTCAGGCGCTGGGGTGTCTGCTCAAGGTCCTCGGCCACGTTCCTCAGCAGGAATGTTCTGTCTGCCACAAGCAGTGTGTAACCAGCGCCCTGGCCCAAAAGGATGAAAACGAGCCAGGCGCTAGGTGTGAACGGAGTGAAAGACCACAGCCGACTCTGCCAGAGTTATCCAAAGGTAAAGAGCTCCGAGCCCCCCAGGAGGAGAGGCGGGGAAGGTGCGACCCAACTCTGAGCCCCCGCGTGTAGTGCACTCAGCAGCTGCAAGTCTACAGAGCAAGGCCCCCAAAGATGGCCTCGTCCCAAGTCCCAGAGCCTGTAAATATGTTTCCTCACACAGCACAGAGACTCTGCACATGTGACTAAGGATCCTGATACGGGGAGATGCACCTGGGTAGGTCCGAGCAATTACAAGCGTCCCGAAAAGTGCAGGCAGTCAGGAGTGTCCGAGCCAGAGAGAGCGCGCTGGCTCCGAGGATGGGCGAGGGGCCGAGAGTCCAAGACCACGGGCGCCTCTAGAGCCGGTGAGGCAAGAGGCAGATTCTCCTCCACACCCTCCAGAGGAACAGAGCCCTGCACACGCCTCGACTTTCACCCAGCCAGACGCACTGCGGACTTCCGACCTCGAGAATGCCAAGAAAACAGATCAGGGTTGTTTGCAGCCACCGACCTTGCGGAAATTTGTTTCGGCAGCCACAGAAAACTCCTTGCAAACCCGTTCTTTGGGCTCCGTTCCTTCATCTCGGAAATGAGAGATCTCTACCTTGCTCACAGAGCCATGGTGTGTATTAAAAGGTAAGTGTGAAGGATGCGCACGTGCTGAGCACGGGGCCTGGTACTGTCGATATTCCACACGCGTGTCCCACGGTCACCCCACAGGATGCACGAAGCGCTTCCCCTGACAGTCGCTATTCATGCACCCATTTGTGATGAGTGCACATGTGATGTTCCAAACGTGAACGTTCGCAATCTTTTCTTCCTTTCCCGTGGGGCCCTACCAACCAGTTTAGGGCGGGAGCAGAGTCTAGAGAAGGAGGAGGGTCTTGGGAATTCACACCAAGGAGAGAAACACAAAGTCTGGAAAGGACCCCGAAAGGAAGGGGGAGAGCAGAGAGGCCGGGCCTGCGGGAGGTCGCTGGGAAGGAGGAGGGAGGAGGGAAAGAGCAGTTTTGTGGTTTGTAGGAGTTCGCCATTCTTCGAAAGACTGGCAGTGATCTGAAGGGCTGCGACCATTTCTTTCTTGGATGGGCCATATTATAGTTTTTCGCTGTGCCACCATCAGAGACTAGCACAAGATGTATTTCTTTCTTTCTTTCATTCACTCACTCATTCCCTCATCTGACAGTTAATTATTGAACCCCTACTGGGAAATTTTCTGATAGATAAGAGAGGACCAAGGGGTTTCCTGAGTGGCCACATTCCAGCAGAGAACTGTGAAGTCAGGCAGTCTCTCACAGTGGCTAAAAGTGATGGTTCCAATTTCTGATGCCAGAATGTGGTCTCTAAATTCCATTTGCACAGAAAGGAACCAGTGCCTGTGGCGAAATGGCTGGTTATGGGTCTGTGCCAGGAAATGTACAAGATGAGCCTTGAGCATCATGTATCACATAGGCCGGAAACAATCAAAGGCTGGGTCATATCAAAAGGGCTCAGGATTCAGCTGAGGAATTTTCCAGGACCCTGAAAGGGCATGACTCCAGCATCATAATAAGGCATACAAATCAGAAGGGGAAGGTTTCAGGATACAACATAAGCATACAAAAACCAACTGTATTTCCATGTAATGGCAATGAACATGTGGAAACAAAAATTAAAAACATAATATCGTTCACAATTGCTCAACAAATGTGAAAATTATACTTATGTAAGTATCTGGCAAGCATGACTATGACTTACATGTGAAGAACTACAAAAGCACTGGAGAAAGAGAACAAAGCTCTAAATAAATGGAAAGCCATATCGATTTCATAGATTGAAAAATAACAAATTAAAGATACCAGGTTTTTTTCCAAACAGGTAAATAAATTTAATATGATACCTATCAAAATCCCAGATTTTTTTGTACATGCAGGAGAGATTTTTCTAAGATTCATAAAACAGTATGATATTGGCAGATAAGCAGACACAAAGATCAACGGAACAGAATACAAAACATAGAAACACCTACAGAAAAATGTCCAACTGATTTTTGACCGCAGGGATGACACGATTCAATGGAGGAAGAAGAGCCTTTTCAACAAATGTGTGAGAGCAACTGGACACTCCCAGGGGAACAAATTACCCTGGACCTACCCTTATACACCTTATATAAAAATTAACTCATAATAGATCTAAGATTTCTATGTGAAAGGTAAAACTATAAAGTTTCTGGAAGAAATACAAGACAAACTCCTTGGGACCTACGGCTTGGTACAGAGTCCTCCTCAGACGTGACACTGAAAGCATAACCCATAAATGAAAAAAAATCAATAAATAAGACGAACAAAATAAACACTTCTGTGAAACCCCCTGTATAGAAAAAGATCGGGAGAAAGTATCTGTAAACCAATATTAAGGACTGATATAAGGACATGTATCTAGAATATAGAAAGAATTCTCGAAAGTCAACAGTGAAAAAAAAAACCAATTCATTTAGAAAATGGGCAAAGGACAGGAAGAGGCATTTCACTGAAGAGGATATACCGATGGCAGATGAGCCCATGGAAAGATGTTCACCGTTACTAGCCATGAAGGAAATGCAAATTAAGACCATGATGAGCTCCGAGTACACACTTATTAAAACAGCTAAAATACAAATGCTGATGCGGAGAAGCTGCATCCTTCATTCACTGCTGGCAAGAATATGAAATGTTATAGCCACACTGGAAAACTGGCAGGTTCTTTAAAACTTTAAACCTACACTTACCATTTGACCCAGCAATTGCAGACCTGGACATTTTGCCCAGATAAAAGACAAATTCACATCCACACAAAAGCCTACACACAAACATTCACAGCAGCGTATTTGGAATAGTCCAAATCTGGAAGTCACGTCAATGTCCCTCAATAGGTGAACAAACTTTGCTGCCGCCACGCTGCCTTGCTGCCTCCATGCTGCAGAACCCGACGTCGGCAGCGAGAGGAGCTACCTGTTGATAACACACAACTTGGATGGACCTCAGGGGCACTGCTTCACTACTGAGTGAAGAAAGCCAATCTCAACCGATCATTCACCGTAAGACTCCATTTATATCGTCATTCTTGAAATGACAACTTATGGAGATGGAAAACAGGTTAGTAGTTAGTTGCTGGTAGGGATGTTGTAGGGAGGGAAGTGGGTGTGACCATAAAGGGGCAGACATTCGGGAGATCTCTGAGTGTTGGGGCAGTTGTGTGTCCTGACTGCAGTGCCGGGTGCACAACTGACACATGTAATAACACAGCACAGAACTAGACACACGCACAGTACCAATGCCCATCTCCTGGCTTTGAAAACTGCACGGTAGTTATGTAAAATATGGCCACTGGCTAAAAGATACACAGTGACTGTCTGAGGAAAGATAATTTTTACAACTTTCTGTGAATGTATAATTATTTGAGAATAAAAATTAAACAAAAAGAAAACCAAAAAAACTATGCCAGAGAAAAGCAGAAGAAGGAGCACTCCTAACTCATTCTATGGGACAGAATGGTGGGGAAATTAAAACCAACACGCTGTTTTACCCTCCTAGAGCATAGAGCACTCCGTGTCCAGAGTTCTTGCCAGTTTACCAGGAGAGACAACCGCTGGTGTTCACAAACTGAATCACAAAACAGGGCGTACCACATGAAACCACGGTTAGAGGATCCAGACAGAGAGCACCAGGTACACAGACCCTGAGGTGGGACAGGCGTGGTGTGATACAGGGTGTCCAGGAAGCCAAGGAGGTGGGAGTGGCCACATCATCCAGAACCTTCCAGACCTTATCAATGGGCAGGCCACTTCCCGCTTTGGTCAAGCTTGCAGACAGCCCCTCCCGGCTGAGGAGGGAGGATTAGGAGATAGGGGTAGTGACAGCACAGTGTCCATCAACAATGGGCATAAATAAAGTACATAAATGTAGCTCCAAGAGTGCAAAATGCATGGCTGAGGCCAGTCGGTGAATTTAAGATAAAAAAGCGATTGAACAGTTGGGTAGACTCTCACGGTCACAAAACAGTAATTTATGCTTTTAATTACAACTTTGCAATGATACTGAAAAGAGAATAAATTACATGCACTATGCTCCAAAGAAAGGTAGAGACATATTAGAGAAGTTTCCATTAAAGCTACCGCGAAGGAAAAAAAAGTTTGGGTGATAAAATATTATTTTGGGCTATTAATAAAGCCCTGTAAGATATGCAACAGCTAATTACACAATAATGCCTCCTAAATGAAAAAGCATCTGTGTCTTCCTTTGCTCAAAAAGCATCTGCTTATTATCGCTAGTTCAACTGTGCTGTGGGATGTATTACTAAGATAAAGGAATTTGCTAAAAACTACATTTGACTGTATAAATACCTGAGTATGGGACACATCAGTTATGGTAGGAGGAACAAAGGGGCTGATAAGCAGAGAAAGTTAAAGGGAGTTAGTCAACCAGAACCCAGGCTTGAGTTGGGGACAAGTCTGCTTAGCCAAGAAAAAGCCAGGCCAGCCTTCTGGTATACCCGGGCTTCGAGTACGCCTCTGCAGGTGGGAAGATATCTCAAAGGACACAAAGGACTATCCTCTTTTGATGCAGGAGTAAGCTGTGTAGGAGTGAAAGTAGTAACTCGGAATACTGTGGTACTTCATGAATCATCTGGTATGTGACAGCAGCGGAAACAGCACTTTGCTTCGCAAAAAGAAAACTACTAGCTAGTCGGGAGCACATCAACGCGCCTGGACATTTTACCCAATGAATAGTAAGAATAAAGATACGCGTATGTCATTACTCAAATGCCAGCTGACTAATAGATGATAGGACAAGATTATTGTTAAAAAAAAAAAAAGAAAATAGAATTGCTCCCTTCCCTTCAGTTCATCTACCATACCGAAGGCTGCTCATAAAAGGTTGGGATTGAGTGCTAAATCCACACCTTTGCTGTAACCTAGCCAAAAAAGATCTGGTTTTTGTTGTGCAGACTTGGAGGTTCTAATGAAGCCTGTGCAAAAACCTAATGAGCTCCATCACTCTGGGAAAGGCGTACTGTTCCATCGCATAGAGACAACGAACCAAAGCTGCACCTGGACAAGAAAAATGAAAAGTGCAGAAGTTGGGAAAAAACCAGAACCAAGCAACCGTGACATAGCAATTTAGTCAGTAAGGTAAATTTCTAAAGAGATGCCAAGAGCAGAGAGCTCCAAATTCACCATTCTGCAGAACAAGGAAACGCAGGCAAGGGCAGAGGGAAGTCCCAGGGCCTCGGCTGTCAGTCTAGCATACGCGGCATGGCACACGGTCATGTGCCTTCCGCATGGAGAAGCCGGAAGAGGTCTCAAGAGGGTAAGCGGGGAAGTGGAGAGACATGCCAGGCTTCCAGACAATTACTGGATCATAAAGATAAAATGTCTTTCTAGATTTAGTTGAAAAGTATAACAAAATTCTAAGAAACACTCTAGCTGAACTTTCTGAAAAGGGAAAATAAATATTTTTGAAGTTTATAAGAGGAATGAAAAACTAATAAAAGACCCAAAACTGTTGTTTAAAGGAAGAATAAAGCTCCTATCAGTTAGAGAATGACATAAATCCATACTATTATAAATAATGACTGAATGGTAGATGATCGAAGGGGGAGGGATAAATTCTCCTTACAGGAGAACTTGGATTAATAAATGTAGAAGGAATGGGAAAAGTAGAAAAGCCCCTGTAAGAAATCCACAGAAACAGCTGGTGCAGACAAGAGCCACTGATGAATGGTAGAATGAGCGACGGAACTTTAAGGAAAAACAGGATACGTGTATAACCTCAAAGTATCTACCCCAAAGTATTTATTGTTTGTGGTGCTTTTAACTTATGTCCACAAATTCTCTCTGGCGGGTGGGGCTTGGGTGGGGCTTGCGTGTGGCTGGACTGAGAACACAACATGGGAAAGAAGAAACAATAACTTTGTAGGGGACGCACCCAGCTGATACCACCTGGACCAAGTGACTAGGGCTGCCAGGTGCCACAGCCCTGGGTGCCAGTGTCACGGGCCCTGATCTGATGAGTAAGGAGTTCACCCTCTGGGAGCCTTCCTCCTCTTCTACGACACAGCCTCAACATGAGAAAACACCACATGACCCCAAACTGTGGGACATTTTAGAAAACGACCAGCCAGCACTCCTCGTCAAGAGTGTGAAAGTCACGCAAGACAAGAAAAGGCAGAAACGTGTCATAGGTTGAGGGAGGCCAAAGAGACATGAGGATGAAATGCCACATGCAGTCCGGGATTGGAACCTGGACCAGGCAAAGGGCATGAGGAGAAAAACTGGGACAATGTGAACAAAGTCTCCAGTACAGTTAACAGCGCTGTACCGAAGTTAATTTCTTAGTTTTGGTAAGTACACCGCCGTCAGGTTAGAGGTTAATGTTAGGGGAAGCTGGGTGAAGGGAACATTGAATCCTCTTATAGCCCCTGACTATCATCCTAAAATTGTTCCAAAATAGAAACGTGCTTTAAAATGAAAGTGGATACAACAACAAAAAGGGGACACCTGTACAGAGCAGAGAGCCTCCAGGCAGACCACGATACACACACAATTAACATGCAGAAGAGGAAGAGCTGGGGGTCAACAGGACGGGAAGAGAGAATTCAACAAAAAATCAGGGAAATACTTGCTGGCCACTCAGGAAAGAAAAGGAATTAGATCCTACCTCACGCCACAGAGCAACATAAAATTCCAATGAGAATTCCCAGTGGAAAAGAAGAGAGAAAAAGGAGAAGGAGAAAAGGAAGCAGCAAGGAAAGGGGGAAAAGACAAATGGAAAAACTCGTATATGAGCATATTTATGCACGTTTAAAATTATAATGTGCACGTGTCTAAAAAAATTTTAAAGAATGAAACATTATAAAACAAAAATAAATTTAGCACCTCATTGCTGAAGGTTTAAATGTACTTTTCTGGGGCGCCTGGGTGGCTCAGTAGGTTAAGCGTCCGACTTTGGCTCAGGTCATGATCTCGCAGTTTGTGAGTTCGAGCCCCACATCAGGCTCTGTGCTGACAGCTCGGAGCCTGGAGCCTGCTTCGGATTCTGTGTCTCCTCTTCTCTCTGCCCCTCCCCGGCTCATGCTCTGTCTCTCTCTGTCCCTCAATAATAAATATATGTCAAAAAAACTTTTTTAAAAATAAAAAAAATAAATGTACTTTTCTAAATGTAAAAATTGTTACATTTAAATAACAAAGGAAGAGATGAATAAACCTGCCTATGTAAAATTTGTAATTCTGGTTTATCTTAAAAAAAATAAAAACAAGAAAATCGAAAGGCAAACTGGCAAGAATGTAGAAAACAAACACAAAGCACATTAAACAGTTAAACAGGAATACTGCGCATCTGAAAACCGCTCAGCATTATGACGAACCACAGGAAAGCAAACGAAAACAAGGAGCGGCCGCTACTGCGCTCCAACGCGGGGGCGCGCACAGTAATCCAGGGCCGGACCGGGGCCCTGGGGAGACGGTAAGGAGCCGGGCTGTGCGGGGCCAGCGGGAGCGCTCCGGGCCGGGTCAGGTGGGACAGAGGGAGGGTCCAGGACGAATGGAACGGGCGCACCGAGTTGGGCAGGAGGCACAGAGGTGCACCCTTGCGTTCAGGGGGGTCTGCTTCTAGCCAAGGACACTGACATGCAAACAGGAGAGGAGCCTCAAAGCATCGCTCTGAGACCCACTTCTATCTTCCAGTACCTTCTTGAGTAAGAAATGCTTTTTCACGGCCAAAGAACCTCTCTCTATTTAAGCCTCTTTGATTTTTACCTGGTCTTCCGTGGGCGTCCCACTCACTCATACTTAAAGGCCTCATTTGCCTTCCCTTTATTAGCCTATACTAATTGCAGAACTATTTTCTATCCCTTTACTCGTTTTTCTTCCTAAAATGTCCCAGGAAGCAGAACGTAGGGCTGTAAGCAAATCCAGAGAGGGGAAAAAAGGCCGCACAAAGCATAGAGCTCCCCGTTACCGGCCCCCAGCCAGCTGCCGGGGCCCACAGAGCAGTCGGTGATTTTTAAAGCCAAAGGTTATGAATCCTATTTTTTCGCACTCTCGTGATGTCTGTGCGTGCGTCTGATCATGAGTCATTACCTTCGCAGAAACACATTTTATGAGAGCTGCAGCTAGATTTATCATCTCTCTGATATTATCCTGAGTGTAATCAGTCAATTCCACAGATTTTACTACTTGACTCAAGGAAGAATACAAATGGGTACAAACCACGCTTGTGACTTTATCGTGTAGCCAGGTGGTGTGGGGAGGACACCTGCCACTTCCTAGAGCTGACACCTCAGAAAGGGACATGTCATGTCAGGCCTCAGCTCTCAATCTACTGTGATGGGTTATAACACATCAGTGTCACTTTTCAATTTACTGTAATTTAACTTTTCCTCATAGAAACTAGAGCGGAGAGGATGCCTGCCAAAGACAGACGTTTAACAGCTGATGCCTCCAGGAAAGAATTTCCATGAGAGCAGCCAATGCTCCTCCTCTTGCTCTTTATGGACACTGATGCCCCTCTCGGGCTCCACTTCTTTTAAAAAAAATTTTTTTTAAGTTTATTTATTTATTTTGAGAGAGACCCCATGAGAACACAGGTGTGGGAGAGGCAGAGAGAGAGAGAATCCCAAGCAGGTTCTACATCATCAGCACACAGGCCAACGTGCAGCTGGATCCCACGAACCGTGAGATCATGACCTGAGCGAAAATCAAGAATCGGATGCTTAACCAACTAAGCCACCCTGGTGCCCCTCAGGCTCTACTTCTGAAGGAGTTCTGTGAACTCTGTATTTGTTTCTAGGTCCTTAAACTGCTCTGCCATAAATTCACAACATGGTCTGTAAGACTTGATTGGCCCTTCCTGCAGGCGGTGGGGTGGGGGGAAGGGTGCACTCACACTGGCCAAGCCTCGTCTGGCCTGGCATGCCAGGTGGCATCAGTTTACAAGACACCATATCCAATATTCTTGTACAGAAAAACATGGAAATATGACGTAGGACCGAGGTGGCTGAGTCCCACTAATGAAGTCCACCTGGCGGGCCAGGACGCTTGGGTGTGGTGGAGAGGTTCTGGAGTCAGTTAGCTGTGCCACGCACCTTGGGAAAGCTCCTGAATCTCATCATGGCCCCAGCACGCAGCTGAGAAGAGGAATGCAGGTGCCCCTCGGGACAGCCACGGGCAGGGCACGAGCGACACGAGCCACGCTTCTAGCGAGTGTCTGGCTCACAGTTCATACCTCACAGAACAGTAAGGACAACAGCAATACAAGTCTGTCATTGCTTTTTATCATTAGCCCAGTAATCTTTCCTTCAAGGACAAACTGAGCGCCTAAGATTTCACGCAAGGCAACAGAGGACCCAAAGCAGGTGTCTTCTGGGCCAGGCGCGCGGAGGGGCGAGGACGGCGCCTCGATCCTGAAATACAGAGGGGGGTGCGTCCCAAAGCTCACCTCCTTGCTACACGCTGGTTTCTTGCCTTCATTCTTTACTTTCTTTTCTTTGTAAAAGGCTTCCAGCCTTACTGAGATATAATTGGTATATTAAAATCTTTCTTTTTAAAAAAATTATCGTAAAATAGAAAATAAAATAAAATTCCCAGAACGGGCATGTTTAATAGGAAATTCGGGACAGTGTCTGTATGACCTGAAGCCGGAAGACCTCACACGGGCAACGTTTTACACCTTCACAACTGCAAGCTGGGTAGGTGGGCATTTGTGCCATTCTCCTTTAAGTCTTTTTGTGAAACCGAAATAATTTAGAACGTGTTTTTTAAAAGGAGATACAATTATAATATATAAAGTGAACTCAGGTAATATGTTTATATAGAGAACTGACGGTTCCCGCAGGGTAGGAGGTCAGGGCTGGGGACGGAAGGGTGCACTTACGATAAAACGGTACAAAGATAATGTATTTGTTAAAACTAAGACAACTGGGCCAATGCCAGGTGCGGGGACCCCGCTGCCACACGCAGGCACCTTCAGGGTGAGAGGCTTCAGGAGCAGGGGATGTTAGCACTCTCCCAAGAGCAGGCCAGGGAGGGTCCTCGCCGGGCTCGGGCAGACCGAGCCCCATTCTCCAGGCGACAGCAGCTGTGCGAGCGTGCTGCAAACCGCCCCCCTCCGCCCAGCTCAGTCCATTCCTTTTTGTGATCCCGGAGTAACACTGCACAGCTATTAAAGAACCAGCATTCTGAATGCTGACACCCATTTATACTTTAAATCTCGCTTCCAACAGCTCAGTAAGTGGCAGAGGAGTGGAAGGTTAAAAAAGATTCAGTTTATAGCTTCCCAAATCTGAAGTAAAAACAAGATTGCTTAGTTGCTGACAATAGCTACAGAGCAGACAGACGAGAAGGGAGCAGAAGCTGAAAGGGCAGAGGCTCAAGGGTCTACTTAAAAAGTTTGCACGAAGAAAGAAACCAAGACGATCTAAAGCACAAGGAAACCTTTCGTAAGCTCAAAGTGACCATCATTGTGTGCGGAAATATTCCGTGTTAGCCATGTCAACGGCTGGGCAGGCTTTTCTTTGTAGAGCATGAAGATCTTCAAGTACACAGCTTTTCTATCCGTTAGAAAATACACGCTATGTGTAGCTGATTAATCTATTAATAATGATCACATCTTTTAAAAGAGGAGGAGAAGACAAGATTTGAAGCTAAGTGAGTAAATCATTTCTATGGTCTTAACAACAGTGAAGGGTTGCCTTCAAATTTAGAAATGTGTTATCTTTCTTTTATAGAAACAGACCACAATGTTGAACCTAAAACCCTTACATGTTACTGTAACTTTGTTTAAAAAAATTTTGTTTTATTTATTTTTGAGAGATAGAGAGAGATAGAGTATGAGTGGGGGAGGGGCAGAGAGAGAGAAGGAGACACAGAATGTGAATCAGGCTCCAGGCTCTGAGCCATCAGCACAGAGCCCCATGCGGGGCTTGAACCCGTGAACTGTGAGGTCACGACCTGAGCTGAAGTTGGACGCTTAACCGACTGAGCCACCTTAGTGCCCCTAACTTTTTTTTTTTTTTTTTAAAGGACACTGGGTAGAGTGTTTCCTAACAGGACATCGTTCTTCTTAACAGGATGAATTTTATCACCATCCCATTTGTAGGATTCTAGTCTTGGACCTTTTTTCCATTGTCTCCCGCACAATTCTGTATATCATTGTGAAGTGAATGTTTTTCCTTCCCATGGATGAAAGGCTTGAGGAGTTAGTACAATGTTAATATTTCAATGTTTCAAAACTACAACTAAATTCATTTACTAAGCTTTGCTTTCTATGTTAAAAGCTAGGCTGGAATGTGTGCTGGAAGTTACAGTGTATTAGAATCTAAGCAGGAGCCAACAAAGGCTCTGATGTTAAGTAAACAAACTCAGAGTGAGATGTATAGAGAAGTGAACAGAATGAATGGATGGATGGATGGATGAATGGGTGGATGGATGGGGGTGGTTGAATGGACGGGTGGGTGGATGTGTGTCAGGATGGATGAATGAATGGGTGGATGGAAGGATAGATGGGTAGAGACAGACAGATGGGTGAGTGGGTGGATGGGTTAGTAGGTGGGTATGTATCTGGATGGACGGATGAAGGGGTGGATGGATGGGGGTGGGTTGATGGATGGGTAAATTGCTGTGCAGATGAGTAAGTGGATAGATAAATGTATGGATGAATGGGAGAGAGAGAAGAAAGAGACGTTCAGTTGGACAATGGGAAAGAGAGTGAGAGCATAAAAGGCTGGTGTGCCTTAACTCATTTATTTATCAACAAACAAGGGTGAGCTCTTTGCTGGGCCTGCTTGGCAGAGGAGCACTGAATAAGATACAGCATACCTTCAAGAACATAGTATGAGGAAGGCAAATGAAAAAATTAAGCCTTCGGTGTTTACTAGAAGTGACAGAAGAAGGGAGGAGGAACCCAAGAAGTGATGGAGGAAGCAGCCCAGACAGGCAGGCACTCAGGTGGCCTGTGGTTCAGAAGTGCACGGCTCCCACCCCCAGGGGCAGCTGCAGGTCAGGATCCAGCCATTAGGGGCACAGAAGTGGGGGTCCAGGATGGTCTGGAGCCAGGCAGTTCTAAGAGGCCCACTTCAGGTATACGGAAGCTTTGCTCCATATTTAGCCAAAGGATCCAGAACTGAATACATACCTGGACCACATCTTGTACTGATCACCCTTGACTAAGATCTATTTCAACATGGATTCTCTTTTCAGAGTTGGGAACTGGAGCTGAGAGGGTACTTGGTGTGAGTCCCTGCCTTCCCCCAATCTCCCCGACCCACCAACCCAGGCAGCGGTTGGCATCATCCCACTCAGCCTCATGCTGGGTCTTAAAGGAAGGAGGACAAAGCAAGAATCACATCAACAGCCTTGTTCCATTAACTAGAAGGGTCTGGAACAATGTACAGCATTGAACTCATGACCAACGGGCCTGGAGGAGCCTTCGAAGAACAGCTGCCACAAAGTCTTTGCTCCGCTCTCTACCATGACTTGGTCCGTGGGACACGGTTTCTGTCATATTCCTTTGTAATACTGAAGCCCTGACATCTAAATCATTCACATCCGTTCCCCAGGGTCATATCTGCTTCCAAACTCCCATCCCACTAGCGGTAGTCCTACGAGGGGCTCATCTAGAACTTCATGTGTCTGTTCACCTAAACTTCGGTTTTCTGTCCACCAGCTCAGGACTTAACAGTGCAAGCCATGGTCTGGGGGTTTCTGCTTAACCAGTAGTAATGTTAGCTGCATACCAGACATGGTGCAACCCCACAAATACGAAATGTTCCACATAACACTCTGGGAGCTAGGCACTGTTACTAGAAACTGAGGCTCAGAGACGTAACATGTTCAAGGTGACACAGCTAGTGAGTGGTAGAGCTGGGGTTCAAAGCCAAGCAAAGGCTCTGGGACAAACTTCCCCTGACCTCTGTAAAAGCGCTAGCTAATCTCCCCATACTTACGACTCCCTCTGACCCCAGCAGTCTCCGGTCCCACCTCTCTCCAAGCCCCTGGGCCCACTCTCAGAGACAATCGATTTCAAGCCTTTTAGCCTTGGCATATGGCATTTGCCTCCATGTGGGCCAGTCACCAGTGATTCAGCCCCACACCCACCCTGGGATGGTCCCCGTCCCTGGGATGCTGTGCTGGGACTCTGCAGACTGGCTGCAGAGTCCTGTGCCTGCCAGCCGCCGGCTCAGTTCTGTCAATGACCAGCCACAGAGATACTGGAAGGCAGGAGGAGAAGGGGCTCCTTCCCCTAGCCAGCTGTGGGGGCTGTTGGCCGTGACAGTGTGCCCCAGGAGCCTGGCGTGCTCCCGCCCCAGGAGCACTGCCGCTCCAGCCCCTGGCTTCTTTTGCAGCCTGTTCCCAGGGCTTGTTCCAGGGCTGTCCCTCCGTGCAGCCTGGAGATTCAGGCCTGGCTTCTACGTCTTCATCTCATACCGGGAGTTGTCGTGTTCCTATAAAACGATGCTTTCTGAGGGGCAGAGAGCACTGCTCAGAACCACAGACAAATAACCTAAAGGTATAGAAATAATGACATGAAAATAGTGCAGCACACAGAATTCTAATGGAAAATATGATAAAATATGGCTTATTTGCCTACAGGAGCTAATTGCATTTCAAATGCAGATAGGGTGGCTGATATCACAGATGGCTGCTCAAGTCCATCCCATCCCCCTGTGGCCGACCATCAGGCTAGGCAGGAGCTAGAAAGCTCAAGACTACACGTGCAGACTCCGGGTTTCACGCGTCGACTGCACGCACTGTGCAGGTGGCGGAGGGGCGGGGGGGTTCACGTGTCTGTTTCTCCTGACAAGCACAGACACGGGGTGTCCCCTTGTGGGCAGCAGCAATCACAGAGCTTCCGAGGACCGAGTAAGTCATTTACTTCCCGGGCAGCAGGGTATGTTCCCGCAGATGTCAGCACCTGAGACGCTCTATCCGGGAGCCAACGGGCCACACAGGTGGCTTTCTGCCTCCCAGCCCAGGAGAGGGGGTGTGGGGTGAGCCCTGGTGGCACAGCCTTGAGGCTGCCTGCCTCCTGCTCCTCCCAGGAGCCCCACTCCCCAGAGGGGGCCAGGCCCTTGCATTAAGCTGGGAGTCATTCCCAGGCTGAGGGCAGAGCCTGCCCCAAAGCCCTCCTGAGGGCTCCGCGGGCACGTAGTTGTCCCTCGGTTCTGGCGCCCGACTGCCGAGAGCGGCTTCTGTCCGCTCCGGACATGCTCCGACCATGGCAGCAGTGGCAGACCTCCAGCGGTCTTGAGCGCTGGAGCAGCCCAACGAACGACCTCGTAGGCTTAGAAAGGCTTCTATGCAGCCCTTCACAAAGCGTCTACACGTCTACGGGACAGCGGAGAGAGCAGATATGCCACATTTCCACCAAGGGGCCAGCTTCACTGTGGCTAAGGAGCGCGCCTCTGAGTCAGCTCTTTTATGCTGAACTGGCCAACGTCACCCAAAGAAAGGACAACTGTGGATAGGGTCAGCCTAGGGGACAAAAGGAATCATCATCTAGAGGAACAAGTCTTACTGTTTATAAAAAGGTCCTTTGGGAATCCCTGAGATACAGAAATTGGGGGAACCAGAAGGGATTTTGCACTGATGTCTGAGAAAAAAACAGTATTTTAAGACTGGTTTCTATATTTATTTCTTATGTTCATGTAGGTTCCTGTCTAGGCTAAGAAGATGCTCTTCAGACCAGGGAGGGAGGAAGAACACAAGAATGTCTTCAGTGAGATCGTTTTTCCTTTGTTGCTGGGCTTTGCCACCCTGGCTTTTCTGCAAATGAAAGAAATATTTTCTTTGTACTTTCCCGAGTTAATCAGAATTTAGATGCAGATAGTTAGAAAACAGAATCTTGTCAAGTATAATTAGCATTCGAACAATGCCAGAAAATTTAAATGAAGTGGGCAAAACAGGGAAAGAAGATTAAGGACTATGCCACATGCAGGAAAGTTTTCTTTATGGGATTTTAAAAAAATGATTTCAGTAGTAAGTCCTCTCTGGGAAGAGAGAATGTTAATGACGATGAATATATTGTCCAGAGAAGACACATTTCCTATTTGCAACCCGAAAACAAGAGCAATGTGTACGTCCGCCACCACCACATGGTAAGAGAAACGATGTCCATCAATTCGGTTCGAACAAAGGGAGAGAACAATGTTGATAACCCACCGCTTCTACTTCTGTTGTCAGTGATTAAATAAGATGATGTGGAGCTCCAGTAATACATTTTAGACGAGCTAGCGCGTTCTGGGAGGGGAGCGGGAAGAGCCGGAGGGACCCGTAGGGTGCCACGAGTAGGGGAGCACTCCTTACGCGTGTTTGAAAAAAAATTTTTAAAGCAAGTGCAAACTGTAAAGCGTTCAGGAACAGCTGGGCTCACCCCTTCTCTCCCTCTAGCCCTGATGCAAGCATTCATTTTACAGCCGACAGGCAAAGACCATAAAGAGCATTTATCATATAAAATTCATTTGTTCTCAGGGCAAAGAGATGGCACACGGCTTTCGTGCAGCCACTGGGACACGGACATAGCTCCACTCATCACAAGGCATCCAGCCAAGGGCGTCCTTTGCATTTTTATCTGCATCCTTCTATGTGGAGAGGCTTGGAAGGGCACTAACTAGAATCCTCCCTCCATCTTTTGTTTCCGCTAGGATTGTCACTAGGCTGGAACTTAAGATCCTGAACCCAAAACCATTTGGTTTGGTTTTGGGTGGAAAAGAAGAGAAAAACTACTAAGTAGTGGCTACAAAACAGGTGATCTGCTTCAATCGCTCCCAGAGCTCCTGCCTTCCAGAGTAGTGGTCACTAGAAAATACCTTTCAACCCTGCAACCGGAGACCACACCAGCGACAGATTCTGCACGAAGACGGCAGCTGTGCAAGAGGACTGAGCCCCAAGTCAGCCTGGACGTGCTTCTGGGAACCACATAAACGGTGCGCCCCGGAAGGAGGGAAGGGAGGGAGGGGAGGGAGAAAGACAGGGAGACCACCGGACAGAGCCCAAAGAAAGAAGCAAAACGAAACAAGGGAAACAATGTGCCCTGTGAGGGCTCCACTACACACCAGCTTTTCCTATTTGGAACCGATCACATGTGTGTGTTACACACGTGAGCACAACGGCATTATCTGATAACGCCAGATGATGAGATCCGTGACCTAATAAAAGGCGGTAGTTCACTAAAATTGTGTTCCGCTGAGATTAGTATCATATTTACTCAATATTTACCTCGGGATTTACACCGGGAAACAAGATAAGCGCGTGGTCGTTTTACCAGGACGGTGATGTGCGTCTCAGGGGACCAACACCGTGGGTGCGGGCCTCTGAGTCTGTGACGCTTCGGGACATTTTTGGGAAACCGCCTCCCCCCTCCTTTCACCCTTCAGACACAGAGCTCGGAAGGGCGCTTGTAATCACGGGCAACCGTATTTTTCAAGCTACATGCCTGCCCTCACTCACGGCCTAGTTTTCCTGATATGTTCTGTTTTCTACCCCTTTTCCCTCCAGCACACAGTTACTTGTGAAGCATTTACACCAATATTCTGTTAACAAAATAATTATTTAATTTGTCATGTTTTCCCATATTTTCTTCTCTGTTTTCACACTTTCTAGGGAGACTGGCCTCTCCCTAGAGAGCTGATTAATTATATAATTTTCCCCCAGATCTTCATCCAGTTAGATTATCCCTTTTAAGTGGAATTAAAGGAAAAGAGATACAATATGAAGATCATCAAGATCATCATTCATGGATATTTACACAGAACCACGGTGGACTCAGGTGACTTTGGCCTTGACCATAGCATGTATGGGACGCCTGCTTTTGCCACACTAAAGGGGCGTGACATCAGGAACAAAACCCAACAGCTGCTCAGGGCCTCCCATCTGTCCTTACAACCATTTGTACTTCAGGTGGCTTCGGCCCTCACCTGCTCAGGGACGGGCATTAACTGCAGCCATTTTTAAACTCTGCTGAGTCTCCCGAAAGAGTTGCTTTCGGAAGCTCAGGAGAGACAACTTGAGTAAGTTCAACTCAACGCTCACGCTAGTCAGGAGTTCTTGGACCAGATGGTACACCTAGTCTTAAAGACAGTGTGTTTATTTTTTATATCAATCAATTTAAAACAATATAATTACAAAAGACACTCGGCAGAATTCTCAGCCAAATGATAAAAAAGGAACATCCATAATTGAATACAGTCTTTGTTAATTTCATTTTACTCCAAGGCATTCAATTAAAGTGTCATGCAATAAACCTGCTGCTTCAATGGAATCCCAAATCCTATTAAGTGTCAAGGATGTTAAACGTACAAAACTAACAGATTCTTGAGTCTGAAACCATCCAGGTACTTGACGGTGCTGCCAGCTAGCCTCCCACCTGAATAGCGTTTGACTGGAGAGGCGGTCCATGATGTGTAATCATTGAAGCTCTCGAAATAATCGACCCCACGGGGCCCTTCAACCTTATTCAGTTTACATTAAATAATTATGAACTCATCATTTTGTTCAAGCTTGTGTTTAAAGCCAGCCATTCCACCAAGTCTGTTCGGTTAGGCTGAAATATATTTTAGTTTATGGATCATGCTAGATTCGTGTTTGATCTAAATACACTTCAGCCTCCTAGAAACATATGTGGTGTACTAGACGATAATGAAGTACAAAATACACACTCATGTTGTCAGTGCATAAATATAGATGCATGGGAGCCGTCTGTTCAGATGGGTAGAAATAACTGTTAGATGAAACAGAGACATTCTCTGGCTATTTTTGTCAGATACAACAAGATAAAGAATGTGAACTTTGATCCAGCCAGTTAAATAGCGTTTCTCAAGGAGGCTTTTGTTCAAAGTCCAAAGCACTTAACAAAGGAATTATTTTTAAAATCTAAGCCATGAAGCCTTGTTCTAAAATACAGCATCACCTTGCTTTTTCATGCTGACATATTTCCTTTAGGAAAATCCTATTAAAATGTGGACTAATGTTAGCACAGAAAATTCTGGCTTCGGATTAACCTTCTTTCTTAATAAGGAAAACAAAATTAACTTGAAAAGGTAGAAATGTCTTTCATCTTGTACACTAGTGGTTACCAAGATGGTGGCCATAATGTCACAGAAAATGCTTGGCACCATTTGATTTCTCTGAACGCAGACCCAAAACGTCTCCTTTGCCTGAAAGGAAAAGGACAGAATAATCAAGAAAGACTTCGAGCTACTTATAAATAAAATCATGTCTGGAAACATTTGCTACCAAATAACGACGCCCATCACCCCCTGTGATCATTTCTCAGCAGGAAGCTAGAGCCGGAACGATCCAGAACTGAGCCGGGTGGGGGTCGCGTCTCCTTCCATAATCACCTTAAAGTATCAATAACTTAAGGATTTCTGCAAAGTCTCTAAGCTTAAGATAATTACTGCAAAATAATATGTAGACACACATTGTAAGATGGCATGAAAAGCTGTAAAGTGACGGAACAGCTGCCTCGGGCTCTGGGCAACACGTGACGCAGAAGCTATGAGAGCGGATACAGGTGGCGGAGACAGGGCTGCGGCTCCCCACAGGTCTACAGCAGGACAAGGACACAAGCCTCGGTTCCGGGCCCGGCTCTGCCACGGATATGCGAATCCACATCGGAGGAGGCTTCCCCGCCTGTCAAATGACAACCGTACTACCTGCCCGGACTACACACAAGGTGACGATGAAGCTGGATTATAGGAGTAAACACTCTGACAGCCATAAAGTCGTATTTAAACATTAGACTATTTGTTAAAAGACTTAGGGATATCTGTTAAGCAGCATACTAATAAAGGCAAATTAGCGCAGAGCCACCTGAATGTAAACGGTGGGACAAAAGTCACTTGAAGATCAAACCTGTGTTTCACTGAGGTCTGCAGTTAAAACAGTCAACTTATGTCTCAAGTGTTATCATAATACAAAGTTTGCAGACGTACAGTGACACCTTTATCTCATCCTACATAAGTGCCAAGGGTGTGGAGAGAAACACGGGAAAGGGTGAGCTACGAAATAGATTTTAGACAAAAAATCTATCATTATTAGCAATGAGGAGGCAGGTGTCTGAGGCACTGGAAAAGCACAGAGTTGAAAATGAGCAAGTGGTGAGTGGGGAATGGATACAGATCTGTTGCCGGATCAGCATTCGTGCGGGTATATACAGCTCTCTGTGATACAGCTCTATGCGTGTTACCATGGAGACTCTGAGAAGTTTTACTATATGGTTATGCAAGACTACTGCTGACATTCTCAGGTCTCTGTAACAAAACCAAGGTCGGTTTCCGTTGTGTGTCCTTTCCAGATTTATCCTTGTCTGAGAAAGCATCTCTTAGGTGCACGACTTAGGTCTCTGCTTTAATTACTCCAGAAAGAATGCATTAGCAAACTATCTCCTTTTCTTTTTCCTAGTGGTTATTTCTTGAGTTATTTATTGCGGGCCATTAATCTATATGCTATGACCAAAACCTATCATACATAGTAACTGAATGTTGGAAACACAAATCCATGCCCCTTGCTGGGTGGCTTATACTCAGTCCCGTAACATTTCCGTCCAAGCCTTGCAGCAACTCTGTGCGACAGGTAAGGGGGTGGTCCGGTGGAGAAGGGTCACACAATCTTACCTGGCCCAGCTCTTCACATGGGGTGAGAAATGTCAAATGAGAGGCAGAAACCGGCCCAATTTGTTCAGGTGATAGAAACAGAGGCCTTAAAGTATCCAAACATGAATCTGACAGAATATCTTTTCGGGATGTAACTGGGAAGCAGAACAGGGGTACAGTACATATATGCAAAACAAGTGTCTCCTCTTGTTCCCAAAGCACTTTGTATGTACATCTCCAATAATAGATTGTCCTTTACACACTCAATTCAAACTGCCTGCTTATAAGTTTACCTCCCCTGAGGACATAAAGTTCCTCCAAAGCAAATACCTTTCATTCATTCACTCACTCTAATATATTTATTCATTCAACAAACACTTATTGAGCACACTCTATGTGTTTCCTAGGATATTCATGGCCTGTGGCCTGATGCACACAGCAGGTGCTGAATGAAGGACATCGTGGATGACACAGGGTGGGAAACATTACAGTTGACTAGGACAGCATATAGTCAATCAGTGCAAAGACTGGTAATAGGCAATTAAGTTGCAGGAGAGGAAGAATCAAAGACATTAATCAAATAATTATTTCATTTAAAGAGGTGATAATGACTAAGCACAGGAATTTGATAGGAAAAAATGAGGAGAATAAAAATGTTATGGAAGGCTGAAAACTACTTTAAAAACATCAGCCTGTGATTCTTAGGGACACATACACGTATCCCAATGTTTACAGCCGTTCTATCAACAATAGCCAAATTATGGAAAGAGCCCAAACGCCCATCAACTGATGAATGGATAAAGAAAACGTGGTACATACAGAGAATGGACTACTACTCGGCAATGAAAAAGAATGAAATCTTGCCAATTCTAACACAGTGGATGGAACTGGAGGCTATTACGCTGAGTGAAATAAGTCAGTCAGCGAAGGACAGACACCATATGTTTTCACTCATAGTGGAATTTGAGAAACTTAACAGAGGACCATGGGGGAAAGGAAAGAAAATAAAAAACACTTACAAACTAAGAGAGAGACAAACCATAAGACACTCTGAAATACAGAGAACAAACAGGGTGAATGCGGGATGAGGGGTGGGGAAAATGGGTGATGGGCATGGAGGAGGACACTTGTTGGGATGAGCACTGGGTGTTGTACGTAAGCGACGAATCACGGGAACCTACTCCCGAAGGCAAGGGCACATGGTATACGCTGTATGTGAGCTAACTTGACAATAAGTTACATATATAAAAAATAAAAACATAAAATAAAAAAATATTTGCACCCTGAATAAAAAAGTAAAATAAAAAATAAAAACATCAGCCTGATGGCCAGGACCAACATGTGTGTGTGTCAAGGGAGGAAAGATGTCAGGCCGGGGACGAGCCCCCCGTGCAAGCTAAGGGAAAGCTTCCTTGGAAGGCTGGGAGGCCACCCAAGCAAAGCCAAGGACCGCTTCCGACGACACTGGGCATGGGGCTGAACCGCATGCAACTGCCAATACTCAACTGCTTCTGACCTGGGAAACGGCAGCTGCACGAGGTTCCACCCAGTAAAACCACGAAGGCCTAAAAAAGGCAAAAACAGTGAGGAGACGCTATCAGCAGCGCCTAAGTACAAACACCCAGAACTATTTCTACACCTTTAATTTGACCAGAATTTACTGAAAGCCGGCGCATGAGGAGTGGCGGCTCAGGTGACTCCAAAATAACTGGGACCGGACGTTCGTGAGGGGATCTTCTCCAAGAACAGGGGCGGAAGCCCAGGAACAGGGCTGCCTGTGGAGCTGACCTTGCCAACCAGCACCAGGGCGCTGCCCGGCCTTCACGAGCCTTCCACGGGCAGACCCTCCAGGGCGGAACGCTCAGACGGGAAAGCACAAGTATGACAAGTTAGTAATCTCATGTAGTGGCCCATCATGGTTTGTTAGACTCTGAGGATCAGAGTTACCTGGATATTAATACCACAAAATAATTTTAAAAGCTCAAAGAATAGAGAGTTCAGAGGATTAGAAACCCTAGAAAAATACCTCCAACTTTGAGAACTGTTTTTCAGATTATAAAATCGGCGCATACTTCTCTTAGAAAACTTGGAAAATGCAGAAAACTGCCAAGAAATAATCTGGCAAAGATACCAGTTTCTGAGAAGGTAAAGCAGATTGCTTTCCATGCTGGACGGCTTAAACTGGATTTGTTTAAAAACCAAATCCATCCTACGAAGCAAAGAGAAATGCCACAGATGTGAGTCTCTGTCAGCATCCCCCAGACAGGTTAAAGGGATCCAGAACCCAAGAGACTAATTCAATCGTTAATATGGGTGACTGAGAGGACGAGATAAATTTATCACAAAAATGGACTTGATTCCTCCTTCTCCCCTGTACCTACACTCTTGGCAATGACTTTGAAGTGCCTCCCATGATAAGATGGGCCTACCTCCCCTTCCTTGGATCTGGGCTGGTCCCGTGACCAATGCAGCCGAAGGGGTAGTGTGCCAGTTCCGGGCCAAGGTCTGCTCTCCTGTAACGCTGCAACTGCCGTGCAGACGGGCTCAGGCTGGCCTGCTGAGGGGTCAGAGACCACACCGGGAAGGGGGTTGCTGCCTCCGCCGAGGCCGCCCTGATTGGCCCCCAGCCACGCAATCCCCACATGTGTGCGAGAGCCAGTCTAGATCAGCAGAGCCATCTGCCTGACCTACCGTGGACCACAACCCACAGGGATGAGCCCATCCCAAACCAGAAAATGCACGCAGGTACCCAGAGATGCATGAGCAATAATAAATGCTTATGGTGAACAGGAAGACAAACTGGTCAGAGGCCCCGGGACAGAGGGAGATAGCATGGGGCATTTATCACCACCCCAACCAACAAAAGAAAGTGACCCCACTCTGGTATTGCCCAGCCCCCAACATGGCACAGAAGGCAGCCAAGGCAGGCTCCTCCCTCACCTGAAATGAACAGAGATGTCCCATCAGCAACAAAAGGTGAGTCCAGCAGCTCCTATAAACAGGCAAGGGGTCTATCAGTCAGGAGCCCCCTAAGAATAAGCAGCCAAAAGAAGGGCTTTCCTTCCTTAGCAGGCCTAAGATTCCTTTCCTCACTAAGACACAGCAGGTGGCTGGCAGCCATGGTCAGGGGGATGGCTCCACAAGGACCAGGCGGGAAAGCCTCTTTGTTCTCATGATGAGACCTCCCCACAGAACCATGTGTCCTGAGCCTGGGGTGCTTCCCACCGCCCATAGGCAAAGGAATCCAACCAAAACAAGAGCCCGGTATCAGAAGCTCTGTTCTTTCCCTCAAGCCTGAGCATGCTCTCCCAACCCAGAGGCACCCGGCAGCCCAGCGTAGAACTCTTTCTGTCCCATTAGATGGCAGCAGAAAATGAGTGGGAGACCCAGAGGCACCAGACAAACCCAGCGGACTGAAATAGCATCACAAGGGCTCTGAAAATTATATTATCATCGTCATAAATTTGACAATGCAAATGAAATGGCCTGATTCTTTGAATCACAAACTGTCAAAATTCAGCCCAGATGAAATAGACAACCTGAATAGTCCTATGCCATTAAAGAAACTAAATTTGTAAAACAATAACAACAACAACAACAACAAACTCAACACTCCCAAAAAGAAAGCTCCCAGTCCAGATGGTTTCACTGGAGAATATTACTAAACAATGAAATACAAATTAATGCCAATTTTATATAATCTCATCAAGAAGACAGAAAAGAGCACACCAAACTAATTTTATGAGGCCAGTATTACCCTGATACCAAAACCCACGATGGCACAAAAAGTAAAACTACAAATATCTCTCAATAACTTTGACGTAAAAATCCTCCATAAAATATTAGTGAATGGAATCCAAGAACGTATAAGAATTATATACTTATGACCATGTAGGATTTATACTGGGTGTGCAAGGCTGGTTCAACATCTGAAAATCAATTCACGTAACCCATCCTACAGACAGGCTAAAAAAGAAAAATCACACAGTATCAATTGATACAGAAAAACCACTGGACAAAATCCAACATTCCTGATAAAAACAGTGAGTATACAGTGGAATTACCTCAACTTAATAAAGAATATCTACCACAAACCTACACTGAGCTTGATACTTAAGGGTGAAAGACAATGGTTAGCCTCAAGTCTGAGAGTAAGGCAAGGATGTCTGCTCTCACCACTGTTATCCTGTGCGGTACTGGACATTCTAACCACCACGGTAAGGAAAGAAGATGGAATAAAAGGCATGTGGATTGCCAAGGGAAAAGTGAAATCATCTCCATTTGCAGATGACATGATTATCAGTACAGAAAATTCCAAGGAATCCACAAAGACAAACCTCCTTGAACCAATACATAAGTTGAGCAAAGTCACAAGATACAAGACAAACAAAAAAATCAATTACATTTCCATACATGAAAAATAAACATATCGAAATTACAATTAGAAACACAATAGGATTTACACTCATTCCAAACAAAATGAAAAACTCAACTATACACTTAACGGAGTACACATTCTGTTACAAAATGTTGATACAAGAACAAAATTCCTTCGAAATTAAAAATTACAAAATGCTGATGAAAGAAATCAGAGAACTAAACAAACGGGGAGACACGCTGTGTTCATGGAATGGAAGATGCCATGTGGTACAGATGTTGGTTATCTCAAAATAGGTCTGCAGGGTTAGTGCAATTCCAATCAAAATCCCAGCAAAAAATCTGTAGATCTACACAGACTATTTGAAAACTTATATGGAAAGCAAAAAGGCACTTGAATAGCTAAAACAAGTTTGAAAAAGAATATTAAAATAAAAGGAATCACTCTACCCTATGTTAAGACCTTATACAAAGCTACTGTAATCAAGCAGTATGGCATTGGCAGATGGACAGACAGACAGATGAGTAAAACAGAAAAGACAACCCAGAAAAACAGAAATATGAACAATTAACTTTTGACAAAGGCACAAGAGTACTTACATAGAGGAAGGATAGTGTTTTTAACAATTGGACATTCATGGGGAAAAAGAAAATTAACCTTAACCTAACCTTCATGTCTATATAAATGAACCCAAATGGATCGTGGGCTTAAATATAAAATGTAAAACTACAACACTTTTAGAAGAAGATATAGAAAAAATTCTTTGGGACCTAGGACCTGACTCCATTAGCATGATAAAAAAAATGATAAATGAGACTTCATCAAAATTTAAAATCTTTGCTCTGCAAAAGAGTATGTTAGGTGGATGAGAAGACAAGATACAGACTGGGAGAAAATATCTGCAACCCACATATCCATCAATGGAGGAGTATCTAGAATACATAAAGAACTCTTAAAACTCAATGCCAAAAAAAAGTCAATTAGAAAATGGGCGAATGATATGAAGGCATATATGAAGGGAGCATGTGGATGGCAAACATATTCACATTATTGGCCAGGAGGCAAATGCAAATTAAAACCACAATGAGACAGTACTGCTCCCCTTTCAGGATGGCTAAAATACAGTGACAAGACCAAGTGCTGACAGGGACGCTGGGAAACTGGACTGCTCGGACGTTGCCGATGGGATGTACAGTGGTACACACAGGCACTCCAGAAAGCAGTGTGGCAACTTCTCATACAAGTAAACTTACGGTTATGTTAGGATGCAGTGAGTGCACTCTCAGATATTTATTTCTGGTAAATAAAAGCTTACATTCACACCAAACTCATACACAAAGGTTCACAGCAGCTGTATTCATAACAGCCCAAAACTAGAAATAACCCAGGTGTCCATCAATGGCTGAAGGATTAAAGACACTGTGGTCCACTCACCCATGGAATACTACTTAGCAATAAAGGTGAATGAATGGTACACTCACACCATGGAATGCTACCTAGCAATTAGGTGGATGAACCACTGATACACAAAACAACACGGATGGACGTCAAGGGACTTCTGCTGAGGTCCAATCACAAAACCACTATCAAAAGGCTACATGCATGCCATAGGATGCCACTTCTAGAAGCGTGAAATGACACCATCACAGACTGTGGTTGCCAGAGGACAAGGAGATGAGGTGGAGTCCGTGCGGGTGGGCGTGGCGGTAAAAGGGCAACAGGCGGGTCCCTTGCGGTCTGGCACTATTCAGAATCTAGACTGTGCTAGAGACACATGAACTCACACGTGTGACAGAATCACACAGCTCTAAATACACACACACACACACACACACACACACACACACACACACACACTGAGCACAAGTAAAACAGGGGAAATCTGGACCAGACTGGTAAGTGTTTCCAGTGTTCCTATTCGGGTTGTGATACCATAGCACACAGTTGCAAGATATCACCATCGTGGGAAACGGGGTCAAGGGGACATGGGATCTCTGTATTTGTATTTCTTACAAGTGCGTGTGATTCTACACTTGTTTCAAAATACAAGGGTTCATTTTCAAAGCTGTGCTGCTGAGAACCCGGCAGAAGGCATAGATAGGGCGCCGAGAGGAAGCAGCATTACGGCAGCCATTTCACAGCTGTCACTCAGCACCAGGACCAGTTGTGATCAGGACAGAACACAGCCCCTGGGGACTTCTGGCCTCCCAAGGAAGTGCTTCACTCTGCTGTGCTCCACAGCAGGTGCATCCAACGGGATCGAAGGGAAAGGCAAGATGAAAGTGGACAAAGGACAATTTGTCACGGGAGATGGGCAGGCTTCCGAGGGACGGGCACGGGCGCTTCAGGAAATGCGAGTGCTGGTGACTATTTCTAGGCTTCAGGACGCCTGCAGCTCTAGGCTCTGCCGGGGCAGAGTGTGAAGACTTCTGCCAGCATATGAGAACATGCATAAACCTCCCTGCAGACCTCCGGGGGCACTGGAGTGTTCAAGAGGCAGCTCGAGACATTCTGCATGCACGACCCACGCCTGTGTGATCTAATCAAATTATCAGACAGCCTCCGAGACTGCTGCTGGGCCAAGAAGTACGGAAGAATTTGATAATAAAGACTTGATTATTAAATGCAATTCTGTCTTTGAGGTTATGGATTTATTTCATTTCCTTACAATTTAAGGGTGAGGATGATAATGAAATATTTCATTGGCATGCTACCTCTGCTGTAGTTGCCCATTACAATACTCTCCTCGATTGTGGGGGCTGTTACCCCTCCGCCTTACGTACAGTGCATCCATCTGCCACATGACCTTCAAAGCAAGTGTCTGTTGAAACTTCCTAAAGGAGAGGAGTTGTTGCTACACCTGCAGCCACAGTCAACTTAAAGAGAACAGTACTAGCAATTCGAAGAATGAAGGGACGTCACTGAGCGCCAGCACGGTGGTCAGGAGCCTGGGACTGTGCCAGGCTCTGGCCTCGTACTTGCTGTGTGTCCCTGAGCAGATGAACGCTTTCTGGTTTCCGTCTGTGTGAACAAGGGTGAAATCAGCAGGGCCAACCAACCCTTCTGCATGGTGAGGCCTGAGGGGACAGTCATGGGAATGACCCAGAACGGTACCTCGCCCAGGAAAGTGCACAGAAATGCCCCCTCCTTGCTAGGATACGAAGCCATCCCATGACAATGATGACCCTGAAGGAGGAATAACTTTGTCTTCCTACACTGTTTGCTTCTTTCTGGAGAATGCCACAGTTGTTTTTTTGTCTTGCGTTGTTTTATGAGGCAACACATCACAGTTTAGAGCCTAGAGTCAGGCCTCTGCTTGCCTGGCTCCGGTCCAGCTCCTCTGCCTGACCCTGGCTGCTGGGCCTACGACTTGGCATCTCAGTTGGACTATTTCCTAGCCTGTAAAGTGACAAGAAGGAGAACGCCTGCCTCTTCTGGTTGCTGGCCAGTGAAGGGAGCGCGAGTCTAGCCAAGAACGGTGCCTGCATTCAGGAGGCGCTAGCTATCATGGATTTTATTTAGGGTTAAAATGAATAATTACAATGAAAACAATGGGAATAAGGCTTACCCTACCCTCACCATTGCAGATCTCGTCCCAGGGAGCTCTCAGCACTGCTTCGCTCTTTCTGGGCTGCTTACGTTCTCCTTCTCCCCAGAGGTATTTTCAAACCTTCTCCACTCAGCCCCCAGGTCAACTCCCTGAGGCCAGTCCCAGAACATAAGTGGGATTCCCAGCCTCAGCGGGTCTCCTGACCCCTGGCGGGCCTCTCCAATCCTTTCTCCACAGCACCTCCATGGCCACCCCGCCCACCCGTATAGCCCCTGCCTTCACCTCTCCCATCCTTACCAAGGGTCCTCCTAGATGCTGCTCCCTTCCTCTCCAAACTTCCCCAAATGGATATACTATTTCTACTTCCTTCCTATCCCAAATTCCTCTGGCTTTTTCTGCGAAGATTACTAACAGCCTCCTGTTAGTTCCAAAGCCAAACAGGGCCAGTGGGGCCAGACACTCTACCTGATATTGCCACTTCTCTTTGGTGACATTTAAATACAACCACCTTTGGGTATGTTATTGTAGAAGCAATTACGTAAGCTTGCTCCAAGGAAGAATCATGATCCCTTCGTATCTTTAATTCCCAAGTGTCTACACATAATAGCTCAATATATATTGGTTGTCTACCGAGAAGACTAATACCAAAACATTTGTCAGAGCAACACAATTCCTAGTTTCACCATTAATTAGTATTTCTAATAAAACTTAATAATAACCAAAAACTACTTTTTATTGCTCCTTTACTAAAAGACAGGCACTATTCTCAGTGTTTCACATCATATTATTCCATTTAATAATCACAACAACCCTGTGAAGTAGGTACAATGACCCTCATTTAATGGATAAGGAAACTGAGGCAGAGATGTGACTTGTGTGGTAGGAGCCAGGATAAAAATCAGCCTACTCTGACTTCAGAGACCTCACCTGTAGCTACCATTCTTCATATTTCCCAAGGTAAAAAATAAGATAACACACTTTGCAATTCATGGTGGCTGGATCATTTTCTTGGAATAAAAGAACTTCCTAAGGCATGAATTTAGAAAATGTTCAGACTGAGAAAAAGTGGATAACTAGTTTTCTTATTTTATATTAACCAATGCAAATGAGATACCAAGGAGATAAATATTATAATCATATACAAGAATAATGCCCTCTATAAATTAATATTAGAATTTTTCATATCATTCAAGAAATGCCAATCCTCAAACACAACACTTCCATCCATCACAGCAAATCTTGGCCAACTGGCCAGAAATGTCACCTCCTGGAAAACAGCCATTTTAAAATAAATGATGCACTTATTAAAAACAAGTTCTATGAAGCACATGATTAATTTTTTGCATTGTGATGTTATTGCTACTAGGTTTTCTATTTCAGTGAGGACGATGAACTAAAAAGAAAATAAATAATTTAAAACGGGATCCAAGAAGTATTCTCAAGTATGGATAAAGTAATCAGCCTCCATGCACAATTTCAAAAAGTCAATATAATACCCAAACAGCAACAGAAACGGGGGAAAGGGGAACAATGTACAATGACCATGCATTTTAATCTGTAAATGTGTAAGCTTGACTACATTGGAGGCATACTAAGGTTGTTGGACGCCTGTACCTTTTTTGATGAACATGTCTGTGTGTAGAAATAGAAGTTTAAAAACCATTCAGTAAGACAGCACAGGAAGACGAGAGAGTGGAAGTATACAGGTGGACAGTAGGGCAAGAGCCAGTGTTAGAAGGAAAGAGAGCACACGCACATCAACACAGGAGAAGCTCCCAGGCAAGTGCGGGGCTCAGGAGACAGACATAAAAGACTGTTCATTATGTCCCACTCATATGAGATTCCTCGAGGTCGGAATACTAGTTACCTTCACGGGGGCACTCATCGTGGACATATTTTACATCTCCATCTACACGGGGTTTTCATGGGTCTATTAAGATTTAAAAATTCATTGGCTGTGGTGCATTCATATAAGGAATATTATATACCAATAAAAAGGAACTACTGGTATACCAAACAACACGGATGCATCTCCAAACCATTATGTCGAGTAAAACAAACCTTATTCATATATAAAGCATAAACATTCTGTAGGATTCCATTTGTATGAAGTTCTAGTACAGACTAAAGCAACGACTGTCAATTTTTTTGGTCTGAGTGTTGTCATACAGTCTTAAAATTATAATTCTGAGAACCCCCAAAAGCTCTGACTTATGTTGCTACCTATTTCTATATATCATATTACACTTTAAACTGAGACACTTAAAAATATTTAATTCATTAAAAATGGTAATAACAAACCTTACATATTAACATATATATTTTATGAAAGATAATTATATTTTCTAAACCAAAAAGAAATAGTTAAGAGAATGGTACTGTTTTACATTTTTTAAAATCTCTTTAATGTTTGGCTTAATAGAAGACAGCTGGATTCTCATATCTGCTTCTGCATTCGATTTACATATTAAAATACATATTCATTATGAATTGCTTTCTTTTATTTCTCCCTACTATCAAGGCTAGCACATTATATTGATTTTTTGAAATTATATGTGTTGGCTTTTTTTTTTTAAATCTATGAATTTCATTGCAAGAGAGTAAAGAAGCATGATTAAATATTTGCTATAAAAAGGGGGTGGGTATTTTGTCCAGGAGGATTGAGAATAGTGCCTCAGATCATGTTTTGAGTATTTATTCTTCTCTTAGCTCATCATCATCCACACTGAAATCTGGACCCCACTAGCAACAGCGCTACCACACAAAGCACTGCTCTAGAACTGGGACGCCTCACTGGACACTCATCAGAGAATGAGATGGAGAAGGGCAAGTAACATCTAAGTCGTATTACAAAGTTAATGTGGACCCCATGGTCCTCCTTCGAGGGTTTCATGGTCACCCACGAATCCCAGATCAGAGCTCAGCTAACCAATGACAACAAAAATCCAGAAAAGCGGTATTCTCTGGCGCTCAGGACGGGTTTGACCGGAAAGTGTCCAGGGTGATAGTGATTTTCCACAGTGTCAGGGGCCGCTGTACCAGAGGTACGCATTTGTAAAAATGACTCAAATGGTACAGTTACATTTTATGCATTTCATTGTATGCAAATTTTACCTTAAAAAAGGTAAACAAATATTGAACACTAGTTAATAGTATATGTGGTGAAGTGTTTAGGGGTAAAGTGTACGAATGTCTACAACTTACTTTGATGGACTCGTGGAAAAATAGAGGGAAGAGTCCCTGGACAGACATGTGATGAAGCAAATACAGTAAAATGTTAATTGTAGAATCTCGGCAGTGGGTAGAAGGATGTTTACTGTATGATTATTTCTATGTTTGAATATGCTCATAATATAAGGTTGAAACGAATTCATCAAGTTGCATACTTAAGATCTGTGTACTTTATCATGTGCAAGTTATTTCCCAAGAAAAAATTTAAACCATTAGACAATTAAAAATACTAACATTAGGGTAACTACTAATGGACTAGGCTTAACCGTAAATGATAAGAGAAAGAGGAAATAATATTTACTGAAATAAAGCTCCTAGACAAATTACACATTATTAAAGTGAAGAAAAGGAATATATGACATTGCCAGGAATAATGGGGATTAGTTTTAAACGCAGTATTAAAACAACTTGTCATGCTGATGCGGGATAGGGTACCGACACGGGATCCCAGAAAATACACCTCACATCTTGAATCCCCATCACATGCCAACCAACAGCTATGATCGGGTCTCTGATACCAACAGGACAACTGAGGGGCTGTGACACAAGGAACAGAATGACACTGGAGACTACTGGGGGTGTCCCGGGGGAGATGAAAAAAACAGCAGGCAACCCCCGAAATCAACCGCCTAACTATGTGATTCTCTAACCTATTTCATAGGATCATATTGCAAAAATGAACAAAATGGAGAGGATGACAATAAATGACAGCTTCAAAACGTTTATTAATACAGGGGTTTTCTTAAACCTTTAAACTGTGACATCTTCGCACTTCACGTTCCTCTACTAAGTAAAAAGCATTTCGTTTGAGGTGTGTTACGGTGGAACTCAGATGCCCCCTGTCACACAGTTGCACGCCAGAGCCGGAAATGAAGACGGATACAGGTGTGTTTTACTGGCAGCTCAGGCTCCACGGGGCATTGCTGAAATGGTGAGTGGCTCCTGGTACAGTTCCCAGCAAAACAAAGTACAATTTTCCCTCTATTTACTCAATGATTGCATTTGTGGAGAATTTCAGTCCATGTTAAAACACTGCAAAAGTGCTATTTGTTTGTTTAAAAAATGGAATAGTAGGCTCTATGATCAACAGGGTTTTTTGTTTTGTTTTGTTTTGTTAACCTATGTAAACGTCCAAAGGGACAGTGACAGACAATGTGAGGGCACAGAAGGGTCTTCGTCACGCAGGCCCGTCCTGGGCACTGCAGGTAGTCTGGCCTGGCTGTAGTCCTCTCGATGACTGCCACCACTGGCACCACCAGAAATGTCCCCACAAACACCCCACAGGAGCCAGTGCTACTTCCACCAAACACCGATCTGAGAGGGATAATGGACTAGATGTTTTAGAAACATCTAGAATTTAATAGCAGAGATATATTCCCCAAAACAGAATTAGGAGGCCAGCATGTATTCATTCCCAACTCATTTCATGTAAAAACATTTTTAATCTCTTTAAACAGCCTGTGGCCAAGGTGTGGGCAAAAAGAACACAACCCCACAAGGACTCAGGCGCACAGTCACTACGGATATTTTGTGACTGCAGCTGACCACAGAAAAGCATTTCAAAGAGCAGCTGAAGAGCTGTCATATGAGGGGCGCCCGGGGGCTCAGTCCGGTGAGCGTCCAACTTCAGGTTCAGGTCATGATCTCACGGTTCGTGGGTTCAAGCCCTGTGTTGGGCTCTGTGCTGACACCTCAGAGCCTGGAGCCTGCTTCAGATTCTGTGTCTCCCTTGCTCTGTGTCCCTCCCCTGCTCACGTGCGGGCATGCACTCTCACTTTCTCTCTCAAATATAAATAACAAAAAAATTTGAAAAAAAAAAACTGTCATATGAAAACAGTATTTGCTTATTCCTGCCTTGGGCTGGGCTCAAACCCGAGCCAAAAGTGAAAAGCTCCACATTCTACTACTCAAAACTTAAAACAAATACAACAGCTGGAGAGTATTCAACCTCCACATGACCTCATAACACGAACGCTCCCATCTCCACGAGTGACTTCGCCACTGCAGATGGGCCTCATTCCACCCTAATCAAGCTCATGTCAAAACTCCTGAGTCATTCCTATGTCCTCTCCATTCTTCCCCAACATCCTAGATGTTCTCTGCCTTGGGGTCTCTCTGTCTCCCTCCCTCTCTCTTCTACACCCCCCATCATCCCTGAACAATGATTAGGCCTAGTTTTTTAAGGCAAGAAATGGTGCAATGGCACATGAATTCTTTCATTTAGATGAGCTTCCACTAAATAACTAAATAGATCACTAAGTATGGATCAAGGATCAAAAGAAAAACATGCTTGATGAATAAAATTAACTACTGGATTTTTTCAAGAAATTACGGGGGGCGAGGGAATCAGTCACCTTGAAAAAGCCATATGATATTTGGCAATCAAAATGCCCAGTGAGGAAAGGTGCTATTCCTTCTGTGTTCTAGATAAACACAAATTTTGCACTTCCATGAAAATGAAACATGTAACACCTGACCCACTCCTACGTATCAACCCAAGCGAACTAAAAATGTAAGTTTACAAAAGACTATGTAGGCAAGTGCTTGAAGCAGCTTTGTTTATCATCACCCCCAAAACTAAAACATCCTTCAACAGATGAATACGTAAACATATCGTGATACATTCAGACAACGGACTACTACTCGGCATTAAGAGGGATGAACTGTTGATTCACACAAGGGCATGAATAGATTTTAAACACACTTCGCCAGACAAAAGAGTCAAAGCTGCCATTTATATGACACACCGAGAAAGGCAATACTGTAGGGACAGAAGCAGAGCAGGGGCTGCCGGGGCTGGAGTGACGGACTGGCTCCCAAGGAAGACACACGGGGGTTTCGAGGGCGACGGAACTGGTCGGACGGTGGTGATGGACACACAACTCTATGCTTCTGCGAATCTCACGGAAAGGTTCCCCACGGGGGGGGGGGGGGGGAGGTGCAATACGTGATGAGGATGCAGGCGCGCACCGGTGATGAGCGGCGGGTGATGTGCGGAAGCACTGAATCACTGTTCTGTCCGCCTGCGACTCGCGTAGCGCTCCATGTTAACTGACCAAGCAAAAGCGAAACCAAGAAAGGGTCACCACAGAGAGAACTTCACTGCTGACAAAGAAAACGGAGCCCGGACACCGGGAGGGCAGGAGGGACGCAGGTGGTGAAGGGAAGTGACCACTGAAGGAAGTGCACCGGGGTGACAGGGCCTCGCCGGGGAGGGGCGCCTGAGCAGCTTTGCAAACCAGGGTCTGGTCCCTGGAAGGCTGAACCAGAAAGGGGCTCCCTACAGATGGTCCAGGTGGTACCTTTGTTCCTCACAGGGGTGTGAGTCAGCGATTCTGAAACCAGCCATGGATGATAGGGCTGAGTGAGTGAATCGTAGACTTCTCACTGTCGGAGAAAGAAATGACAAATGCGAAACAGAGGAAACCGGAGTGGGCCCTTGGTCCGCCATTCCAGTCGGACATGCCTGCATGAACTCATGGTTATTTTAAAATGTGCACCGACAGACAGCTGGGGAAAGAGACCTGCATGTTTATTCCGGTTAGAACACGCTCTGTCTGTGGAGAAATCTAGAAATGTGACAGTTCAGCAGTGACCAGCACCCGGCACCCAGATCCTAGTTTCTTTTCTTTTCTTTTTTTCTTTTACATTTATTTATTTTTAAGAGACAGAGAGAGAGAGAGTGTGAACAGGGGAGGGGCAGAGAGAGAAAGAAACACAGAATCAGCAGCAGGCTCCAGGCTCTGAGCTAGCGGTCAGCACAGAGCCCCATGCGGGGCTCGAAGCCACAAACCGTGAGATCGTGACCTGAGCCGATGTCGGACGCTCAACGGACTGAGCCACCCAGGCGCTCCCCAGATCCTAGTGTCTAATCCCTGGTATCACGCAGGTGATACGTCAGAGACACTTGGAGCACCTCATGGTACCAGAGAATGAGGAAGTGCTAAGAAAAAGGAATCAAACGGACGGAGGAGCCAACCTAAAGAAGCTCTAAGATCAAAGTTGAAACAGTGTGAGCCACAAATTAAAAACAGGTGAAAACCCAAGGAATAACATAAATGTTCATATGATAAAATAAAACGACTGAATAAAAAAATAGATGAGGAAAGAGACAAATCTTCATTACAGAAGAATTCCAAATAATAAATGCAGAAGAAATAAAGGAAACAGAACTTAACCGTAATAACTGCTACAAGCAAGACCCACTGGCAAACGCGAAATGTGGTGGATGTGAGTGTACGGAGAGACAGCCATCTGCACAGCCTCGAAGCGTCTCCCCCCGAATGCCTCCTGACCAGCATCTGCCCGCACCGGGTCTGATACTCTCCCCTCCACTGGGGAGCACAACCCCCCACCACCCCAGTTGGGGTTGGACCAGTGACTTGCTTCCTAGGAATTACAGCACAAGAGGACACCCACATCTGGTCTTTGTCTGGGGTCCTGGAATAGATTTCTTAAAACCCTTGGAATTTTCTGACAGGAACATCTTTGGCTCCAAGGATGCCATTCCTAGGGCTCCTACATAGCTTCAGAGGGCAGAGGTTGGTTGCCCCGAAGGCTGAGCACTGATTAGAAGCTTAGAACCTGCCCCTCAACTCCCCCGGCCTCTGGGGAAGGGCAAGGGACTGGAGACTGAGTTAATCGCCAATGGCCAATGAATTCATCAATCATGCGCATACAATGAAACTTCCATAAACACCCCTAAGCTGAGGGGTGTGTCGAGCCTCTAGTTTGGTGAACACATGTAGGTGCCAGGAGGGCACCCAGAGAGGGCATGGAAGCTGGGCACCTCACCCCCAACCCGGTCCCCGACCCCCATCTTTGCACTATGCCCCTCCTCCACTGGCTGCTCCTGAGTTGCATCCTTTATAATAAACCACTTATGATAGATAAAACACTTTCTCAGATCATTCCAGTGACTTATCAAACCTGGGGAGTGGGGTCATGAGAACCCCTGAATGTGTAATTGGCTGGCTGGAAAGGTAGGTAGACTGGGAACCCCATTTGTGGTTGCCATCTGATGTAGATGCAGCCTTGTGGGGTCTGTGCTGACTCTGGAAGTTGGTGTCAAATTGAATTGGAGTGCCAGGGAATTGGAGAATTGGTGCAGGAAATACCTCAAATATTTGGTTGGTATGAGAAAAAAGTCTTTCAGGAATAGAATGTCGGGAAAAACTAGGAAGTATACCCTGGAGAAACTTGTCCAACCCTATGTTCACCAAGTGATCAAAGTTCCTATCACCAGGAGTAAGTCAGGCTGATAGCTACCCCCAGATATGATGTCATGGCAAGGGCGCTTCACCTCTGTGGTATTTTTCTCCAAAACCCTTAAGTGCCAACCAAGGTCATAAAAAATAGGGAAAGACCGAGAAACTGTCAAAGGCTGGAGGAGACTAAGGAGACAGGACAACAAAATGACACTTGGGGTCCTAGGTGGATCCTAGACCAGGAAAAGGACATGAGGAGAAAAACTGGTGAAATAGAAATAAAGACTAAAGTTTGTTTTAAAAACATTTTTTAATGTTTATTTATTTTTTGAGAGAGAGACAGAGACAGAGACAGAACACAAGCAGGGGAGGGGCAGGCAGACAGGGAGACACAGAATCCGAAGCAGGCTCCAGGCTCCGAGCTGTCAGCACAGAGCCCGACGCGGGGCTCGAACTGATGAGCTGTGAGATCATGACCTGAGACGAAGTTGGACACTTAACAGACTGAGCCACCCAGGCGCCCCATAAAGTTTGTTTTTTAAAGGGTATAAACTACTGACATACGTATGGCAGTGTGGATGTGTCATATGCCTTGTGCTGTGTGAAAGAAGCCAGATCAAAAGCCCCATTCTGTGCGTTTCCATTTATACGATGCTCTGGGAAAGGCAAAACTGTAGGGTCAGAAAGCAGGTCCACAGTGGCTCAGGGTGAGGAGGGGAGAACGGCAAGGGGAACTTCCGGAGGCGATGTTCTAAATCTTGATTGTGGCACTGGTTACTGCACTCTACGTCCTTCAGAAAGCGTGAATTTTACTATACACAAGTTAAAAAGTAAAAGTTAAAAACATCCAATTATCCTTCTTAATTTAAAATTTCCTGTTGAAGTATATATTCAATTCACACTTTGCCAGATTTATTTCTCAGTACGAAGTAAGAGACTGAATACACAAAAAGCCCCTGGCCAAGCCGTGCAGGACAAGAGAACTCCAGCCCACGTGACAAGTCTGGAAGACAAACACATCCTCTGCACCAATGGCCTAGGACTGTTGGGACTGGGTCAATGACCACCGACTTTCCTTCTTTCGTCCACCCAAATCCTTTCCAGCTCCGGACTAACCTAGAAAGCCAAATACGCTCCCCAAAGCGATCCCCTGGGATGCCCCCTTCTAGCGAGCTGCCTCCAGCTTCCCCGGGCCAACAGCCTCCAGCCAGACACCCAGCCTCCCCTTGTCTCCCTCCTCAGCCCTGCCATCGCTCGGCCTGCCTCTGCGTATCCCGGCGAGCAGGGCTCCCCTGCTAGAGCAAACTATGAACCAATAGCCTCTGTTTGCTCTCTTTTGCTCTGGGTTTATTTCCACAGAAGCAAGCCCACTTTATAAAACAGAAGTCTGAGCAGAAATTAGATAAAACATCACCCTAGAGCCTTGCAAGCAGCAGGGCCGCAGCTGAACAGGAGAAAGGATGCTCCCTGCGTGGCAATCCACTTTCAAAATCACCAAACCCTTTCAACTCCTGTATTCCCCCAACTAGCACCATCATCAGGTGCCCACTAGCCGTCTGGTGAAACAGGCACAATCTTGTCCAGTGAGGCTTTCTTTCACCATGTTGAAGTTTTCACGGAAAGTTGTAGCCACTGACGAGAGTCGAGGGACTCTCGTTGCTGTGACTCAGAACACGGCTGCTGTCCGCAGTCCTGGAAGGGCTTCGAGGGGCATGAGGAGATGGGAAGGAAGGATGGCACCCAGAAAAACAGGGGAAGGAGACGGAGTGGGAAAAGAGAATTGGCATTTTCAGTAAAAGTTGACTTGGCTTGAAAGGATACAGCGGAAGTAGTAATGGACTGCCTCCCAGGACTGATAAAATGATTTCACTTCACAATAATTTAACATTTTAATGCTTTCTATAAAAGAGTTTTCTTTCTCACCACGTAAAACAGCTTGCCAAGCTATCTGAATTTCAGGGGAAATATTAATATGAGCTAAATTAGCTGATGTAAAATTAAATTATTCTGACAGAACAACACCAAGCAAAATTCACTGAAAGAAGCAATAAATTAAGGAACCTTCTTAAAAATGCAATATTCAATTATAACTTAAATATATCCCTGGGGTATGAACCAAGACAATTGTATTAAAAAGTAATATGAATTTCTCAGACAAAGAATTTCAGTTTGGTTGAATAAAACCTCTCCAAGAGGCAAATTCATTAGCCAGCATAACATCAATGTATGTGATGTTCCAAGACTCTCAGAGTGACTGGCTAATTTAAAACATCTTTTACAACCAATTTCCATATGGCCGAGTCATTAATGCTTATACTTTGGGCACAAATCTTGAATGGAAAGCCAAGAGGAATGCTAGAAATATCAAGTTTTATTTTAGAAAGATATTCCTCATCAAATCATGTGGGTTTTTTGTTTGTTTGGTTGGTTTTTGTTTGTTGGTTTTATTTTGTTTGCATTTTACTTTTTCTTCAGAATTTTATTAGGCGATGTTGAATTCTTACCAATTTACCAATATACCAGAATTTTATTGACTATAGTAAAAAGATGAAAAAAAAAAAAGACAGCAAATATCAAAGGGTCCAGTTCTTGCTACTTCAAGACATGCCTTTTGGAATGTGTATTCAGCTTACAAAAGCCACTTCATGAAACTAGGAGTATCATTTGAGAATCTCATTGATGAGAAAAACTCACTATAGTCAGGGTCCTCAGAGTCTCCCTGTAATAAACAGGTCTACACATGCTCCAGCTTTCTAGAGGGAGGGTCAAGAACCAACTACAATAATCTGCAAACACTTTCCTGTTTTGGGGTGGTTGCAACCCCACCACGCTTATTCCTGTTTCTCTCCTGAAGAAGGCTTCTGCCTAGCTTTTCTCTTCCTTTGCTCTAAAGGTTAAGTGGCACTACCTCTAGTTTAGAAAATTTTCATCCCTTGTATCTCTTACTAATACTGATGGTGATGTTTTTGCTTTTTTATCATCAATGATGTTTTACGATAATGAAATATGACTTGGACATCTAAAGTTTCCTGGAGAATTCAGAAATCAAGTTCGTAAGACAGAGAGCTTATACTTCTGATTTCCATAAATTCAGGTTATAAACATAGTAAAGAAATTACTATGAAATTACTACTGAAATTATACTATACTATTTCCAGATAAAGTAAGTTAATAAACTAGTTATGATACCTAGTTACAAATTACTATATCTGGAAACAGTGCCCCCAACCCTTGGATTCTCCAAATTTTTGATCATCACCCCGGACATCCTACTGATCTGATGGCAACAGAATTCAAAGACCACTTGGGAGTTCAGTGCCTGTCCTTTTATTTAGAGAACGAGTAGCATCAGCGTAGACCTTCATCTTCTAGGGCGAGGGGACAGAACTTAGTAAAAGCTGGAATTTAAAGCTGAGATAACAAAACTACATAGAAAACAAATTCAAATATACCTACTATCTCTTTATTACAAATACTGTTGGAATTTCAGAGGGACAGTAAAAGTAGCAGACTGCGAAAACAAATTCAAAACGGAGTGGGGAAGCAAGGACGGGAGAGTTACCACGCACATACCTTGCCACGGCAGCCTGCCTTACACACTCCTGCGGAAGAAGTAAGATTTTCTCCTGGCCTGGCAACAACCCAGCCAATGAGACACCACGACCCGCTGATGAGAAAGCACAACTCAGCCAATGAGAAGCCACAGCCCAGACGAGGAAACAACAACTGGCCAATGAGCCCCCCAACCCCGAACCCTCTCACTCTCCTCCAGTCAACTTGGTTCAGAACAACCCCTCCCACCTCCTCACCCCCGCTTTATTACAGAACGCTTCCGTACTTTGTTCTCTAGACTTGCTTGTGGTTTGCCTTGATGTGCACTGTCGTTAATTCCTCTGCTCTTCCTGAGTAAACTCAATTTTGCTGGCTTACCTTTTTCTGGTAAAGGTTGACAAGACTCACTACTTATTTACAAGTAACAAATCAAACGTTTTTCACACAATTGTTTCCAATAATAAGGTTTTTGCCTTGGAAGATGAGTCTCTTGATTTATAACAATAAAAATGCAAAGAAAGAAATGAACCCCATACAGACCCAGATGATATAAATTCACGCTAGAATTCTAAAATCAAACTCTCAAAAAAGTAATTTCTATAAATGCCATTTCTGAAGGCATGTCCTGGCACTTGTTTTTTGATTTCTTAAACACAGAATTGCACTTTGACCGAGGTTTAAAACTTCTCCCAATGCTCAGTCACAAATAAAGTTTCCCCATGACCCTTATTTTCTCATCTTGTTTGCATTTAATTCTATTAAAATCCTAAGGTCAGATGACATTAAAAGTATTGGGAGCTCTTGCAGAATAGTAATTATGTATCAAAGTGAAGGCACTGGAACTGTGATGTTCAGGAAACCATTTAAATGAAAGAAAACCAAAAGAAAGGAGTCTTTGAAGTCCTAAACATGCATTAAGATAAAAATAATTGATCTAATAAATTCATTACATAAATTGTAGTTCTTAATAACAGTGAATAAAAGCTTATGGAAGACAAGTTAACAAAGCCAGTTTCAGGCTCAACCATCAGGCTGGGCAAGATGAAAACAAAAATTGCAATATATGTTCATTCCATACAAGCAGCAACTTAGAAAGTGTTTATTAACTTTATACTGAAAGGTTGTTATAAAATGTAAATCATAGAAGGCAAAAGACATGCTTTTCCCATTGGTAGAGAATTTATTTCACCTTCTGCTCACTGGGAATATGCCTCACATGAAATATTTAAGTCTCTGGTCCATCATTCGTGGTGTTTTTTTTTTTTTTTTTTTTTACAATTAAGTCTCTGGTCCATCATTCGTGGTGTTTTTTTTACAATTAGATGTAACCACACACATTTTACAAGTGAACCAGGAGAAGAAATGGAAGTAAGAAACAACTTTCCTGGGGCTTTCAGGAGACAGTGGTCATCGGAGGAAAGTGACCAGGAGGGCTGTCACAGCTCACATGTGTCCATCGCTGAGGAAGGCGGCTCCAGGGCCCCCAGCACGTGTCCTGTCTCAGACACCTTCCCAGAACCCATCAGCTGTGTCTGATTAGAGCTCGGCACCATCGTCAATGAAGTGTTAAATAATTTCTTTTGAGAAAAAAGACCTTTCAAGAGGAAGTCTGTAGGGCTGTCAGAGAATCCTCACTGGACAACACTTGGTCCTGTGAAAACAGCCCATGCTGGACAATTAACGATGGCTAAGTCGCCTTTAGGCTTTTGAGAAGTTAGCTGCACTCACCATCCCCCCATCCCCCTGCCCCCAAGCTCTCCTTTCTTGCGGCCGGCATATCTGGTCCTGCCCACATGTTCTGTTTGCTACACGCAACACCCGAAGTGAGGAGCTGTGGCGCAGCAGTGAATTATGAACGCAGGCACCGACTTGAAGGCTTATGAGACAGGAAGTAAAGAGGGCATCATCCTAGTTTTATAGCCTTTTATTTGATACCTTGAGAAATATCAGACTTTCAGAAGGCTGAAATGCACACGAAAACCACTGGCTGAAATTTAAGTTTCATGTCAGTTAAGTGCCCAAATGTCCTGGAATGTCAGAAGCGATAGCCCCTAGGGCTGGCGGCCAGGCGGGGCCCAGCGGGAGTGCTACGGACCCACTCAGTGAGGGGTTCCCATGCCTTTCTCTGGGACAGCAAGGTGCAGCCGCAAGGTATTGCTGGGGATGTAGGTCCTTTCTAGAAGGAAAAAGTAAATTCTTGGAAAGGAAGGGTCCTGCACAGGATTATTATACAAAGAAGCCTAGCCTTGACACATCGCTTGTGCTCCGCGGAGCCATCAGGCCATCTTCCCGTGATTGAAGCAGAGAAAGGTGCAAAAGAGAAAGGTGTGAGTAGATGGTAGAGACAGGAATCTCTTATCCCATTTGACTCCTCCAAGTATCCTTTATTTCATCAGTGTACCTACAGACAGCATTACCTATAAATTACATATTTAAAAACTTTTACACTTGTTGACTCGGCACATGAAAGGGGATGTCAAAATTAAATGGTTTGCCTTAGTACTCACTTGTCTACAATGCAATTAACACCTCCTTCACATTCCTTGTTGTCCATCCACTCACTTTTTTTTTTCCTTGAATCAGGCCTTTTCCTTTACAGATGCCTGTAAGATCTCACTAAATCTCCAGTCCTTTGTGGCAATGATAAACTGATACTATTAAGTGACTTTTAATTGAAGCAAGTCAAAATAACCATATATTCTGAGAGTAAAACATCTTTGCCAATTTTGTTCAATAAATTAGGTCAATCTTGCACTAGACAAATAAATCCTGTCTTGGTCCCTCAACACCCAGCGCACCACAGTCTATAAAAGCTTTGTAGTAAAAAGTGTGAAAAATATCTGGTTGCTAGCAACAACTCCTATTAGACCAACGTACGTTGGAACACCCAGCTGGGAGAGGTGAGGTTTTGTTTTATTTTTGTTTCTTCTTCAGAGTCCTGACTTGGTCCGAATAAATGTTTTTTGCTGCTTTTTACACCAAGTGGGCTCCAGCCCTGGGAACTGTAGGGCACATTACTACCGCTGGCACGGGGGTCCAGCCCAGAGGAGCATCATGCCACCGCTCCCGGCACCTCACAGCAGGAAGAAAGGATGCGGCACGCCTTTCCTCCTGCCACACTGGGGTTTAACTGTGAGCGAGCTGGCGCAGGGGAAGGGGCTAGACTAAGCTGCAGGGCCACTTCTGTCATTAAATCAAAACACTGCTCTCTTCTCATTTCAGATCAAGAGGCGGTATTCTCCTTCTGTAGTGCATTCATCCATTAGACCATCTGATTAGATTCCAGAGGCACGGAATAGTGAGAATATGACCTGATCTGTCCAAATATTCCCATTACTGGCATGTCTTCATCTACATAAATAAGGTTTGCGTCTTTATTCCCCGCTATCCTGAAATTTATCCTAAACCAGAATATCATCATTGTGTTTTTTAAAATGTTGGACCGAAGATCCAAAGTGAGCTCTGTGCCGACAGCACTGAACCCTATGCAGGGCTCAAACTCACCAACTGGGAGATCATGACCTGAGCCGAAGTCAGACACTCAACCTACTGAGCCATCCAGTAGGCCAGAATATCATCATTGTTAATGAATTTCTGTACAACAGAAAAAATATACCTAGATATGACAAATCAGATGTCGCTGAACTGTAGTGACGCTGTGAATAATACTGAAAATAAAAGCATGCAGTCCCTGGATGGAGTTTATGTATAGTAATTATATGGTTGCACCACGTACTTCTGAATTTTAAGATTTGTTTTTGCTCCCAGTCAGATAAAACAGCAATGAGATTTAATTCACCCTATGATTTTCCTATGGTAACAAAACCAGAATTTTTACAGTTCAATACAAGAAGCATGAAGAAACTGAACATGTATTAGAATTTCTAAAGCTAGCCCAAGGCTAGCTGGCTTCAGTTTTTCTCTCAGATCCATATGATTGAGTAATATTTTTCAATAAAAACGTCAAAGCTTAAGGGTCCTTAATGGAAAAGTGCACACTGAAGGAGACCCGAAAGGGACAAAGCCAGCGTTAGCCCAGACTCTGGGCCATTTAATGGGTGTTTGCCAGTATCAGGTCGTAAGCCCGTTATAATAATACATACACATGATTCATTTAACTTTGCCAAGATAAAACCAACTGTATTTTCCTGGAACAATGCATATTTTTCTAAGTAACACCTCTCCATCTTAGAGAATTAAGAAAATAAAGGAGAATATCAAAAGCACCCTCATCCCAGCACACAGAAAACTCTGGCATAGCCATTAGGAGAAGTTTCTCTCAGTTTCTGCATGTATATACACATGATTTTCTTTTTCAAAACCGAGATTAAACTGCACCTGCTGTTTGTATCCATTTCATATATTAAATATTGTATCCTTACGTGTTATTAAGTAGTACCAGGTAATATTAACGATTATACACTTATCAAATGATATGCAATACAATCATAGTCATTATGATGCACAAAGTAATAATGACCATCTACTAGTATTAGGTCGTTACAATTATGCAATGTAATACTGAATCATTGTCTTCTTTGAAAACACCGACTTTCCTGTCCGTTTCCTGGGTGGGACCTTAAATGTGCATGAAAAGCCTCATGCAGGAGGATCCCTCCCACCTTCCCAGAGCCACCGTGAGCCCCTCCTCTGGGTCCGCCCTGCTCCATCCTCTTGCTTCTTTGGGCCTGCTCCGCAGCCGGCCTTCTCACATGCCACTCCTCCCTCCTCTTCTCCCTGACTCTTACTCCTTTTTCGCGTTTCGGCTTTTACTGCTTCTCCGGGGAAAACTTCCTGATGGCCGGCCCCAGCACGCACGGGTACTCACACCCAGGCCAGGCTAAACCCTCTAGTGAAAGGCGCTCAGATCTGTAGCACTTCCTCTTTGATCCCATGATCCTTTCCTTTCTCTCTTACTTAGTTCATGTTTGTCTTCCTGTCTTCACCAGCATGTAGCTAGTTTCATTCTGTACCTACTGGAGCCCCAGGACCTAGCATAATTTCTTAGCGCACAAAGTCCATAGTGTGTATGAGCAGTTTTCAGGATAAATTCCTAAAAACAGGACTCTAGGAGCTACCTAAGTTTAAATGCCTTCAGTAAATACTACCCTGTATCCCTCCAGAAAACAGCACAGGAAGTATGTCACTCTACCCTTCCAAATACACACAAGTAAAAGGGGTGCCTGGATGGCTCAGGTCATGATCTCACCGTTCGTGAGTTCGAGCCCCGCACTGGGCTCTGTGCTGACAGCTCAGAGCCTGGAGGCTGTCTCAGATTCTGTGTCTCTCCCTCTCGCCCCTCCCTGACTCATGCTCTTGTGTGTGTGTGTCTCTCTCTCTCTCTCTCTCTTAAACAGTGAATAAACATTAAAAAAAAAAAAAAGTACCCACAAGCACTAATGGCTGTACCAGGATTTTCTAAATGTTGTCTTATTTGAAAGTGAAAACGGTATATGGTTATTGATGTTTTAAAATGCAATTTTATTTACCAATGAGAATGCTTTTTTCCATACACGTACCTGCTGCTGGTAGTTCTTTTCTGACACCCTGTTTGTCAGCATACCTGGCACCCCCATTCCCCAAGTTTATATATGATATCATTTTCTATGCAGTCAGCCATCTGTTTCAATATTTATTGAAAAGTCATTTCTATAATCACTGCTTTGATAGTCTACCTTTGCTGCTCTTAAGGCATGAGTCTTTCATTTTGCTTCAAATTGTTGTCTTCTTATTTCTAACTCATTTAGCATCTTCAGAACACAAGTATTATTTTATCAGAGTACCACATGTAGCTTCCAGGAGTCTGAAATTTCATTACATCAATCTCATCAATCAATTTAGAGAGAAACAGTACCCTCACAATGTTGAGTTTTCCCATTCAGGAAATGGGATTATATAGCCAAAGATTTTATTTCTATTCCTTTGTAAATTTAGATTTGCTTCACAGAGGTCTTATACACAGCATAGTATGCTTGCTCCAAATATTACACTGCTTTGTGAAGTTCTTTCCATGGGGTTTTCTAATTTGGTTACTGCTAATTACACAGGAAAGCTATGTGAAAAAATTCTTAAATTGTGGAATAACACATATAAAAGAGTACACAAAATAGAAGTAAATATTAACTATGGCCCAGATCAAAATACAGAACCTTGACAACATTCCTGCCGGGAGCCATCGGCAAGAATTACGCCTCTTCACGCCAAAATGAATGGCCCCCAAGATTACTGATGCATTTCTTGATACACTCACCATCTACATGTTCATCTCTACACATAATTCAGTTTTGTCTATAATTTGAACATTATAAAAATGGAATTATAAAATAACTAGTCTAAGCTACTGACCTTTTAAATTAAGAATACAAAAAATAAAATACTTTGTTTTACATTAATTTATTCCCTCTATAATTCTCTTCCATTCTTTATGTAGATCAGAGTTGCCGACCTATGTTATTTTCCTTCTCTCCGAGGAGCTCCTCTTAACATTTCTCACAAGGCTGGTCTACTGGCACTAAATTATTTAGCTTTTGTTTGATAAAGTCTACGGTTTATCTTTTGTTTGAGAAAGTCACGTCTGAAGGATAATTTTTGCCAGATATAGAATTCTAGGTTGCTGTTCTTTTTTTAAAATGCTTTAAATATTACACTCCACTGTCTCCTTGCTTGAATGATTTCCAGCAAGAGTTTGTAATGTATTCTTATTCTTATTCCTTGGCTAGGTAATGCATTTTCCTCAATCTGGTGTTTTGTTTCTTTTTTTCTCCCCAATATTTTCTACAGTTTGAATATGATTTACCTAGTAGTAGACTTCTTGGAATTTACCCTAATTGGTGTTCTAGGAGTTTCCTGGAATTGCAGTTTGGTATTTGTAATTAATTTTGGAGAATTCTCAGCTATTATTACTTCAAATATTTCTTTTTTGTTGTTGTTGTTTTTTTGAGAGAGAGAGAAGATGAGTGGGGTAGTGGGGCAAAGAATGGAGAGGGAAAAGGGGAGGGAGAGAGAGAGAGAGGGAGAGGGCGAGGGAGAGAGAGGGAGGGAGGGGGGGAGAGAGAGAGAGAGAGAGAGAGAGAGAGAGAGAGAGAGAGGGAGAGAGAGAGAATCGTAAGTAGGCTTCACACTCAGCATGGAGCCCAATGCAGGGCTCCATCCCATGACCGTGGGATCATGCCCTGAGCTCAAATCAAGAGTTGGATGCTCAGCCAACTGAGCCACCCAAGCACCCCTCTTTTACATGTGGTTCTTCCTCTTATTTTTTTTAACGTTGTTTATTTTGAGAGAGGGACAGAGAGCACACATGTGAGGGGGTGAGGGGCAGAGAGAGAGAGAGGGAGACAGAATCCCAAGTAGGCTCCCTGCTGTCAGCACAGAGCCCAACAGGGGGGTTGAGTTCATGAACTATGAGATCATGACCTCAGCCAAAACCAAGTATTGGACACTTAACTGACTGAACCACCCAGGTGTCCCATTCTTATTATTCTTATTATCATATTCTACACTTTTTGTAAATTGTCCAGTAGTTCTTGGATATTGGTTTTTCATTGTTTTTTTTCTCTTTACATTCCAGTTTGAGAAGTTCCTACTGGCATATCTTCAAGTTCACTGATTCTTTCCTCATCCATGTCCAGATGACTAATGACCCCTCTGAAGACTATTTTTTTTTTAACAGTGTTTTTGATTTCTAGCATTCCCTTTGATTCTTCTTTGGAGCTTCTATCCCTCTGCTCATACTACCTATGGCTGCATGTTGTCTTTTTTTTTAGTAGAGTCCTTAAAATATCATAGTTATTATAATTCTTCATCTGATAATTACATAACCTCTGTCATACCTGAGTCTGGTTCTGATGCCTGATTTGACTCTTAGGACTGATTTTTCTTGCTCTTTATTTGGCACACCTTATAATTTTCTTTGAAGGCCAGGCACGATAGAAGGGGTAACAGAAACTGACATGAGGAGGTATTTAGTGTGAGGTTTTACATTAGGCTGACTAGTTGCTGGACTGTATTTTACACTTTCTGTAGCTGTAGTGCCAGAAACAAGTTCCCTTGTTGTTGTCCCTCCTGTTCCTGTTGTCTTTGGGGTTTTAAAAACTCCTTCTTAAATAGAGTCCGTGTCTTGCAGCTCTCCCAGTTGCCCTCGTACTGTGGTTATACTGGAGCCCTGCTGATGTGGTGATAGGTGCCTGGAAGGGAGAGTATTCTACAAGCTTACTGTTAAGTCTCAGTTTTTAGTGGACTTGAGTCCTTGGGCTGAGACCTAAAGAAGTACATCCAGACCATTTTTCTCTTCCCTTACATGATGTAAGAAGGCTGGGGGAGGCTGGAGCTGGCCAACTGCCCTGCTCCAAGGTCAGATAAGGCTCTGAGGAGATAGTTTTCCTTAGAGAGCTGGACTTTGTAGGGAGAATGCTCTGGGTGTATCTCGAAATGGTTAATTTTCCTCTTCCCTGCCTGGAACAATAGAGAACTTTTCTTCCATATTTACAGCAAAAATCAAGTGAGATTCCAGGAGATAAACCCTCCAAAAGTGGGGAAGCCCCCTAAGACTGAGCATCCAGGAGTTTTAAATCTCAAGCTAGTCCAGACTCAGCCTCCAGGAATTCATCAAAACTACCACTTAAGTGTTCCTATCATCTAGTGGCTTGGTGGCTTCTGTTTAGGTACCTGACCTCAGCTGTGATTCTCTGTATTCCCCTGTCTCACAGCCTCTACAGTGGAGCTCTGCCCTGTGACCTTAATTCTCTGCGGATCTTTACTACTGTGATTTGTTTTCTCACGTGGATTCAAATTACCTTCTAGAGTCATTTGCTTTTAGCCTGAAGAAGTTCCTGTAGTGTTTCTTATAAGGAAGGGCTGATAGCAACAACTTCAATTTTTATTTACCTGGGAAAGCCTTTACCTTCATTTTATAAGAGATCTTTGCAGGATATAGGATTCTTGGTTGACAGTTTTTTCATCTGAGCAGGGTGTATGTTACCCCACTGCTTTTTTGGCCTCTCTTATTTCTGATGAGAAGCCAACTGCTAAGCTTATTGGGCGTCCCTGGCAAGTAAGGACCCATTCTTCCCTTTTGCTGCTTTCGAGATTTTCTCCATCTGTGACTTTCAGCATTTTTCTTCTAATGTATGTGTTTATGGATCTCTTTGCTCTTTATCCTATATAGAGTTCATTGAGCACCCTGGATGGGTAGATTGTTTTTCAATTAATTGGGGATGCTTCCAGCCATTAATGTTTCATATTTTCCTGCTCCTTTCTCTCTCTCTCCTTCTGGTATTCCCATTTTGCCTATGTTGGTGTGCTTAATGGTGTCTCATTTCTCTGAGCTTTTTTTATGTTTCTTCACTCTGTATTCTCTTTGTTCTCTGGCTTGCATAACACTAGCAACAGATTTTCAAGTTTGTGTATTCCTTCTGCCAGTTTAAATCCACTGTTGAGTCCTTCTAGTCAATTTTTTAAAAATTTCAATTACTGTACTTTTCAACTTTAGAATTTCTATTTGGTTCTTATATATAAATTGCTTGTTGATATTGTCTATTTGGTACATATTTTTTGTTACACCTAACTTCTTTAACTGTAGTTCCTATTAGTTATGTGAACACATTGATCATGATGAATTCAAGGCTTTTCCTGATAAATCTGAATTCTGGTCACTCTCACAAGCAGTTTCTGTTGCCTGCTTCCCCCTCCCCCTCCCCATTGTATGCCTCATTCTTTTCCTGTTTCTTTGCATGCATCATAATTTTCTTTTGGAAACTGGACATTTTAGAAAATACTGTCGCAGCTCAGGGCATCGGTTTCCCCCACTATGGGGGAAATTACTGTTTATTTATTTATTGACTGGCTGGATTATTTTAGTAAAGTGTATTTCTCCCCAGGAATGATATGCCTCTGACGTGGCTCTTGGGATATATACTGATGGTCACTCTGGGATGACAGGATGTAGGGGTCTCTTCCTTTCTGTCCATGAACATGCCCAGCTGTTAAACTCTACTAATTGCCAGTTGACTGCTTTATTGTTTCCAATAATGCCCCCAAGGCCTAAATTAGTCAACAAATGAACCTAATCATATTCTGGCTTCTCTGGAAGAATGGTTTATGAAGCCAGTGTTTGATATTTGTTCTGACTTCATGAGGACCTCCCACTGCTGGCTAGGAAAAATCTCTTAGCCAGGCTACGGGAGCTAAGAGTGGGGACAATGGCAAATTTCTCTGAGTGTCAGGCCCCACCTGCCTCCTCTAGGAGCTGAGCTCCAAGTGGAGGGGAGGGTAGAAGCCTGAGGTCCTCTTAGCGTAACCTCTCCTGGCACGGAAGCACTGCCTCACAATCCAATAGGCAATTGCAGCAGGATAAGAACCACTGACGCCCTACTCTTCTTGGAAAGAAAGCCCTCTGATGGGGATCTGGAGGCAGAAGGAGACCTATGTGCTTGGCTGTCGGGCCCTGGAGTGGAGTCTCTACCTTGATGGAGCTGGGAGGGATGAGGAAGGGGCAGGCTTGATTTAAATTCCACAGACTCTCACCTTTCTAACACAATTTCTGTAGATTCTCTTGACTAGATTTTTATTTGTTGCTTGTGCTCAGGACTATTTCTAGAGTCTTTAAATGCTGGTTTTTACAAAAAATAATTTTCATTAGTTTTACTGTGGAGTAGAGTCAGTGGAGCTCTTCATACTGTGATTCTACAAGGTGATTTCATCTGATTTTTCAATACTTATTTTTTGACTAATCACTTACTGACCTCTCTTACTGGTGGCAATAATACTAATAAGAGAACATTTATACATTACTTTATTTTTAAGTTTAAATTTATTTTAAAATTTTATTGAGTTTTTTTTATTTTAATTCCAGTAATAGTTAACATACAGTGTTTTATTAGATTCACGTGTACAATACACTAATTCTGTACATGACTCAGGGCTCATCATGAGAAGTGTACTCTTTAATCCCCATCACCTAATTCACCCACCCCCACCCACCCCCACTCTGGTAACCATTAGTTTGTTCTCTATAGTTAAGAGTCTGTTTCTTGGGTTGTCTCTCCTCCATTTTCTGTAACCTTGTTCATTTGTTTTGTTCCTATACTGTTTTTAGGTCAAACTAGAAGTAACTGCCAATACCCAGCCATTTTGATCTACAAAAACAGCTACTTCATATTATTTAAACTGTTATGTGGTTGGTATAGTTCTAAATGCTTTATATATGTATTATTTTCATTAATCCTTAAAACAACTTAGTGAGGCCAGTACTATTACTACCCCCAGTTTACAGAGGAAGAGAACTTTTACAGAGAGGTGCACGTGGTGGAGTCAGGATATATGTTCATCATCACCACAATACTGTGATGAGGGAGCGTGGGGCAGGCTGAGGGCAAAGGAGAGGCTAACAGCACCCCCCCCCCCGATGGGATATGTGTGATATTCCTCAGACACTCACCCAAAAACAAAGGAAAGGGGTTTAAGTGCTTGCCATGGTGATGTGGGAAATGAAGGGAAATGAAAAATTAAATTCCCTTACTGCCTGCAGCCCAATGACAAGTCTTTGAAACCAGCAGAGTGACCTCCCTCTAGGAGCTCAGCTGCCGGGATGAGGACACTTTGCCAGGGGCAAAAGAGAATCTTGCCTTAACATTACCCCCAGGATCCTGTAAGTCTACTTTAGCATATAAAAATTCCTTTGGAAACTTCCGTTATCTCAATTGCCCCAAGATATATGCTGCCAATTTTACCCCAGGCTTATGGCCTCCTGATATACATCTGAAGGGTCTCATGTCTGAGGTTTTACTAAATGGTAATAAATGGCATTTTCTTGACAATACCTAGCTCCTCAAAGTCCTGGAGTCCTTGCTTCCAAAGTACCTTAGAGACTTACTCTGTCCCTAACCCCGTCCCGACCTGAAGATATATAATCTGTTTCCCGTCACAACCCCAGTGCAGCTCTTCCTGCCCACGGGTCCTTTCCCCGTACTTTAATAAAATCACCTTTATTGTACCAAAGATGTCTTCAAGAATACTTTCTAGGCCGTCGGCTCTGGACACCCCCCTCATCACCCCAAAACTTCTTCAAGAGGAACTCTCAAATTAATAGTTTTCAATCAATTTCTTTGGATTTTTCCGGAGAGACAAATATATCATTTGCAAACAATGATATATTTTTCCTTCTCTTTTCTTTACATTAGTGTTATTACTATTTACCATGTCTAATTATATCAGCCAGCAATTGGTGTTCTGTCCCTTCTATTTCACACACTAATTCTGAACTCACTAAAAACACAGCGCACTTATATATGTGCTATGGTACAGGTACATACACTGCAGCTCAAGAAAATGAGCAAGGGATTGAGCTTAGAATCAAGAGACTTGGATATTGGTGGTTTCTTTAAGTCCGTAACTAGGTACATCTTTGGGAAGTCACTTACTGGGTGCTCCTTGGTTTGCACAGTAGTAAAATTAAAATGATCAAGCATGTCCATCCCAATAGTTCAATCTCTTCCTTTGGTGAATTAGTGACATACTGACAGGGGATAAATGAGATTGTAAATGTAAATGCTAGGGCTCCTAGCTTAACAGCATTATATAATTTGCATAAATCTGCATGCTGAGTTCAAAAGGCACAAATCTGTAATATTAAAGTTAATTAGGGCAAACTACTGGTTAATATGAATTGAGTATTCAAGAATAACACAGATAAAATATAGAGTAGTTTTAAAAACCAATTGTTTTAATCATCCCCTGATTAAAAGAGCTACCATAAGCTTCATTCACAGATGGTACCGGCAGCGGGGTGCACAACCCCCATGCGGACCACTGCAGGAGAGCAGGGGAAAGACAAAGGGGCCCCAGGGTGCTGGGATGAGGCTGCTGTAGAAGACTGCTCAGTGCTCCAACAATGTAGGTGGGTTTGATGAGGGAGCCTTAGGCAAACTGAGGTCAAAGCCCAAGCCAGCACACCCCCCAACACACACCCGCTGCCAGTTGGGACATGTGTGACATTCCTCAGGCACTCTGGGCTGCCCAAAAACAAAAGAAAGTGGAAAACAAAGGGCTGTGATAGAGATCACAGTCTTGCAAGACATAGTCTCCATCAGTTCACAAGTATCTTAGTAAATTACAAGAAAAAGGCAATCTTATCAATAGCCTCATCTCCAGAAACCTACCGACTCAGTCTCCTGGATCTCCTTCTATCACCCTCCCCTCCACAGTGGGGAACAAAGGCTAGAAGGAAATGGAGGTAAAATTAAATTTATTTATAATCTGCAGCCCACTGATAAATACTTGAGGCAAATACAGAGTAGAACATTTCTCCAGGAACCCCCTACTGCCCTCAAGTTAATGCCTTACTGGAGGGAAAACCACCTTAGCTTGACGATAGCAAGGCCTCAGGCATCTTAGGAGTCCTCTTTAGCGGATCCAAGTCTCTCTGGAGGCCTCCTTTTGTCTTTACATCCCCCAACTCCAGAGTAAACGTGCTTCACAAGCTCAGTGCAGCCCTTTCTGCCCATGGGTCCTATCTCCGTGCTTTCATAACATCACCTTTTTGCACAAAAGATGTCTTCAAGAATTCTTTCCTCACCGTCAGCTCTGAACCCCATGAACCTCACCATCACCCCCAAACCCAATCAGGTTGACAGGGTCGTTCCAAAGTTCTGAGTGCTCCAAAAACTCTACTAGAGACACTTAAAACACTGCAGCCAGTCCCCCGGTTGGGGGAGGGAGAAGTGTCCCAGCACATCTTTCCCAGCACTTCGGAAAGTGCCTCCCGATGCGGGAAACAAAGGCAGAAGTAAACGGCAGATAATATTAAACTTCCCTGCAACCTGCAGCCCACTGACAAATACTTGAAGCTGGCAGAGTAAAATGTTCCTCCAGGAACCTCCTACTGTCTTAATGTGAATGTGTTGCTGGAAAAACCTTAGTGTGACAATAGCTAGGCCTCCAGTACCCTGGGAGTCTTCTTTAGCATATGAAAATCTCTTTGGAACCCCCCTCCTTGAGTTCACCCCCCCCCCAACTCCCAAATGTATAACAAGTCTCTCCACAGGTTCCAGGGCAACTCTTCCTGCCCACAGGTCTGGTCCCGGTCCCTAGGCTTTAATAAAATCACCAGTTTCGCAACAAAGACATCTCACGAATTCTTTCTTGGCCATCAGCTCTGGGCACCACCCCACCATCACCCCAAAAAACTCCATCACCTAGAACATGTACTTGGTGTATATGAGGCGGTAGGGCGCGCTGTTCAGTGAGATGTGGCCAAGGAAGCCCAGTGTTCTGGAATCTGCACACATTCTACCCGCTGCGATTCCACAGGGCAGCAGGCGGCACGTTAACTACAAGGGCAGGTCCCTGATAGCTTTTCTATACACAGGGACTCTTCCCTGTGTCCAAACCTGACTGAGCCATAGGAAGTCACCTGAGAGAAGCATCTCCAGAACGGCGGAATAAAAACTGCTGAAAATCAAATTCTCCATTAAATTAATGAGAACAGTGGCAAAGCCTTTTTCAGAACTCTGGAAATCACTCAGAGGCTTACAACAATCCACGCAGTGTTTATTAAACGGAAAACAGACGACCCTTGTTAAAAACAGTGAACTTTGGGTGTTTTTACTTGTCCTATTCCTATATGCCTTTCCCTGCCTTCACAGGATCCTTGAAAACCAATCATCTTGTAACCAAAGTAACCATCAAAACCAAGTTGCCTTGAAGCTACTAAGCAGAACAGAACAGAGAATCATTACTATCTTGTCAGTGAAGAAGCTCCCCTGAAAAGCTCCATTCTTAGTGTGTGCCTTTATTTGGCCTCAGACCTCACTCTGTATGACAAGTGCTATCCCTTGTTTTCCACAAAATCCCAACAATGGCATTTGTGGAAAACAATCCATGACAACTGTTCAATACTGCAGTAGCCTGAGGCAGCAATACTAATGGGGGATATCAAAAGACGGATAAAAAGCTTAAAAGGAAAACCCTGGGGAATGAGATGAGTTTTGAAAAGCTCAGACGTTCCAGGAAATTTAGAAGGCCTCATACATGTGCAGGACTTTGCACGTATCTAGGAAAGACCTGAAAAAGCCCAAAAATTTCACCTCTGCAAGAATGTTCCAATATATGAGAATTAATCAATATAATACATTAACAGAATGAAGGGGAAAACTATGTGATCATCTCAACTGACACAGAAAAAGCACTTAAAAAAATAAATACCTTTTCACGATAAAAGCACCCAACAAAGTGGGAATACAAGGAAATTATCTCAGGGTGTCTGGGTGGCTCAGTTGGTTAAGTATCTAACTTTGGCTCAGGTCATGGTCTCATGGTTTCTGAGTTCAAGCCCCGCGTCGGGCTCTGTGCTGACAGCTCAGAACCTGGAGCCCGCTTGGGATTCTGTGTCTTCCTCTCTCTATGCCCCTCCCCTACCCATACTCTGTCTCTCTCTCTCAAAAATAAACATTAAAAAAAGAAGGAAATTATCTAAACATGATAAAAGTCATCTATGAAAAGTCCACAGCTAACCTCATACTTAATAATGACAGAGCAAGAGCTTTTCCTCTAAGAGTAGGACCAAGACAAGGATGCCCGTTTTAGCCACTTCTATTTAATACAGCTACTGTAAGTCCGAGCAGAGCAATCAGGCAAGAAAAAGAACTAGAAGGCATCCAAATATGAAAAGAGAATGCAAAATTATCTGCTTACAGAAATGACCTTATATAGAGTAAACCGTAAGATCTCACCAAAAAAACTATATGAACTAATAAACAAATTCAGTAAGGTTGTAGGAAATGAAATCAACACACAAAAATCTGTTCATTTTCTATACGTTGACAATGAACAATCCAAAAAGGAAATTAAGAGAGCAATTCCAGGGGCCCCTGGGTGGCTCAGCTGGTTAAGCGTCTGACTTCAGCTTAGGTCATGATCTCATGGTTCGTGTGTTCAAGCCCCACATCAGGCTCTGTGCTGATGATGGAGAGCCTGCCTGAGATTCCCTCGCTCTCCCTCTCTCTCTGCCCCTATCCCCTATCTCAAGAGAAATAAATAAACCTAGAAAAAAAAAAGACAGCAATTCCATTTAAAACAAGCATCAAACAATTAGCATCAAAAAAGAATAAAATACTTAGGAATAAACTCAACCAAGGACATGGCATCCCTCCCCTGTTCTTTACAGAGCACCAACCGTGCATTTGGCTGCTGCTCTAGACTGGCAGAGTCTAAATTATTTATTTAAAGTTTACTTATTGAGGGGGAGTGGGTGTGGCACACTAGTGGGTGCGAGGCAGAGAGGGAGATAGAGAATCCCAAGTAGACTCCACACCGCCAGCATGGAGCCCGATGTGGGGGCTGAATCTCATGACCGTGAGATCATGCTGAGCTGAAATTAAGAGTCACATGCTTAACTGACTGAGCCACCCAGGCACCCCAACTGAAATAAATTTTATAACAACTATAAACATCAGCATGATTTCCCACGTAAATGGAAAGAGCTATTGCTCCTTAATTCCAACCACCTGTCATCAAGACGAAATGGGCTCCACAAGGCTTCAGTCTTACTGGGAACTTGGGCAAGAGGAAAGGCGCTTTCCCCACAGGCACAACCAGGGCACGGGGCAGGTCTGCACCAACAGTTCGGGAAATGCTTTCTCAAGGTAGATGATCTGAGACATACTGGAATCTTTTGAAAACTAAACTCTTAAGCCCACTCCTCGGAGAGCCTGAGTCAGTAGCAGGGGTGTGTGTGGGGGGGGACTCCACACCAAGGGTCTGAGGTGATGTGGATGTGCATTCAGATTTGAGAGCCATCTGTCCTGACAACAGTCACTGTAGGGCGTGAGAACTGGGATAAACCCCCATGCCGAGAAGGCTGCCAGACAACTGGCTTCTGAAACACCACCGAGGGGAGCCACTTCTATCCCCCACGCTCCTCCATTCACTCCTTCATTTCATTAATATGTACTCATCACTTTATGGTGCTAGTCACCGTCCCAAGGGCTAAGGAAGCAAGAGCCAAAGAAGACAGACAGAGCCTTGGACGCTCAGGGGCTAGGGTGACACAGATATTAACTGCCTGATTAAAATGGGGTGGGGCTCTGGGAGGCAGCCAGGGACAGTGGCCACGGCTCTGCAGCCACTCACCCCCCAACACTCTGACCCCAAGGTGGGTAACTCAGAAACCGCAGTTCTGGAGAGAGAACCGAGTGAATCCACTTCAACCAAAAAGGATGCTTCTACTATCTGTGACCTCTGTGTATCAAGGGTGAAAACTAACTCATGAGACAGTCTCTACTGAACGAAATACAACAAATAATTTACTGTGCGCACCCACCTGACATTCTCAAGGCTTCCCAGTGTAGAAGTGTTTTCGTGCCATCCTGTTCAAGTTCTTCCGACTACGTATCTACTGAAAAATGGGAATTTGACTCAAGTGGCCTTTTTAAAGACACCAGGTGATGAATTTAAAGATCCTTTAGAGACCAAACACATTACAGAGTTAGCCATCCCTAGTGATATACGGTACCACACCTTCTTTTCGAGGACTTGCCGAACACGTGTAAGCATAACGTTGAATTCCTTAATGTCCATCTTATTTCATTGGGGAAAACCCACAGAGCCCCAGGGATGGGGCACTTGCCAATGTGTGGACAAATGATCAAAAGGCAAGCCCAGAGCTCCTAGGGTTACTTCCTAGACACTGGGTTGTCCCCTTAGGCCCCACTGGATGGCTTCCAATCAAGACACTCACTGTCCACAGCAAGACTGGCCACTTGAGCAAACAGTGAGTGGCTGCTAGGAATGATCTAGTCGGCACCCTTACAGTCCAGTGAGGGTTAAGCCTGGAGCTGCCTCACAGGCTGTGTCTTGTGATGCTTATTGTAGCAGCCATGGAATCCTGAACTGAAGGCTTCCTCCACATTCTCTCTGTTGCTAAACTCCTAGGCATTTCAGTGTCTTGATTAAACAAATAAAGAAGACATATTGCAGGGATTAATTAGTGTTTGCCTCTCAGTCTCAGAACATCTCACATGGAGGAAGCAGAGAAATGTGTTGCCAATAAGAATATAAAAGTGTAATTATTAGCACTGAACAAAATATATGGGAAGAGAAATACTTAAGATTGAGAGAGGACAGATGGGAATGAGTAAATATGAATGGTACGAAGTAGAAAGTCATTGTGTAAAGTTTTAGGAAAATCTTCCCTATCTTTACCTTGGAACTTTACAAAGTTCCACTGTATTCTATTTAAAAAGCTCCAAATAACACAGCGTGTCTCACTTCCCAAAGTGCAAAAATGCATTTTGATATTCACATGTTTATAAATTTTTCTGTACCCATTTGCTAACAACCTTTTGAAAATCGGCAGTTTGCCCCACCCCCGACAAAACACACAAACAGCTGGAGGTCCCAGTTGGCTATTCTGTACCAGAAAGCCAACTGGAACGCATACTTCTTCCCTCATCAGTTCATCTTAAAAATAAAATTAGCAGGAGGTTCTTCTCCATGGGATTCTGTTCTTTTTCTTTGTAAATCTACACACTTCTTTTATTTAGTTCTCAAACAGGCTGTATTAGAGTGGTGTTTGTATTCCCGAGCCTTCTGTCATCATCAGGTAGGTGACAGAAGGATCACAGACAGAACAGGTTAAGAGACAGAAAAATTATCAACTTAAAATGTGTAGTCAAGATATCTCCTGAGGTGGACCTCAACCAGCAAGTAGACTAAAATCCAGAACGTGCTTTGTTCCGAAGCAACAATAGCAAAACTAAAAGAATAGGCAGGAGAAAAGTCCTTCTGACAACGAGTAGGTATCAACTGGCTTGCTGAGTATGTCACCAGTTCTGGAACATCTCTGCCTCCCTGTATCGACTTTCTGGGGTAGCGTCCTCCTGCGTTGAGGCTGGGCTTGGTCATGTGATTTGCTTCATAGTGGTTCAGAACCAAATGTAACACAAGTGGCATTTTGAAAAAGCATTTGTGAAATTGTGCTTTGTTTCCTGAACCCCCTACTGTGAAAACACGCCCACATGAGCCTTATGGAAAGATATAGGAGCCACGTGGAAGAGAAATGAGTCCATGTGAGGCCATCTTTTAGCAGCCATTCCCAGGCATTCTGCTCTTTATGACCGTGGCTGTATAAGTGAGCCTAGATCAAGAGAACAACCTAACTGACCCACAGACTCATGAGAAATAACAGAAAGTTATTTTTTGAAACCATTAAGCTTGGAAATGGTTTGTTACACGGCAATAGCTAACTGATACACTACTCAAAAGAAAAGTAGAGAGTATAAATTGAGAACCAAAATTATCAAAATAAAAACTATCCTGAGGTTCATCTGGGACCTTAAGCCTGATGCTGTATTTCAAAGACTGATGGCAGAGCCATGAAAATGCCTCCAGTTTGGGAGCCAAAGTAAAAATCTGCTAGGCCAGAGTGTGGTGGGTATGGTTGCCAGAATAGCCGATTATATACTCTCTCGCTGCCTCCACCCTCTTACCACATCTGAGGCCCTTCCACTTGGCTGCCTCTTGATCTGTTTGCTCTAGCTAGTTTCCTGGAAGGAATATGGGCCTTAATTTTGTGAGTAAGGAAAAATGATCTAAGATCTGGAACTCAAGCCACAACTCTCACATGCCATTGGCTCCCGTCCCAGAGAAAAAGGCCATTTGTCACCTCATCCTCTCAGTCCTGCTGCCAGGACACTTAATCTTCTGACGGGCTCTTCCCGCTGGCACCAGTCTCCTCTCTGCCTTCCTAGAGTCTTCTCGTTCACATCTCTATTACCCTCCATGTCCTCCATTCCTGTCATTTCACAATCTGCTCTTTGAAAAAGTGGACACAGATGGTCCCAGAAGATTCAGAGCCTTGGCAGTAGTCGCTTCTATCTACTGGCTTCTCTCCAGAGCTCCTACTCTGACTAGGGCTAAAGAAAGCAGCCTGAGGCCTCAGCTGCCAGATTCCTTTAATGACAGGCGATAAGGCATGAGAAGTATGGTAGAGCCCCCACCTGCACTAGCAGACTCAGTTAGCAGTCGCCGCATGTGGGGTTAAGATGTCCCTCCCCATCTCCTAGACTGACCAGTTATTTAGCTACTGATGTGAGTATTCTCCAGGTCTCCTATGTCTCAGTGGAGTCCTCATTAATTATCCTCATTGCCAAGCTGTAAGCCATTTTCCCTTGTGAGGACAAGGATTTTCTTCCAGGGGCCATCAAATCCATATGCACCCAAGCACTAACTACAGACTGAATAAAAACAGTGGGTCTCACAGAGACACATATGTATTATTGTTTTTCAGATGTTGTGATTAATAGAAATTACTCTGCACGTTGCACTAAATCCATGGTTATTGTGTGTGTGTGTGTGTGTGCACTAGCACCATAATGCATTTTCTCAGTTACTGAATAAATAAGAGGTCGATAATTACGTGAGACTCCTCGAAAGTTTTGGTCATTAAAAAAGTTCTCCAGGGGCACCTGCGTGGCTCAGTCAGTTGAGCATCTGACTTCGGCTCAGGTCATGGTCTCGCCGTTCATAAGTTTGAGCCCCACATTGGGCTCTGTGCTGACAGCTTGGAGCCTGGAACCTGCTTCAGATTCTGTGTCTCCCTCTCTCTCTCTGCCCCTCCCCCACTTGTGCGGGCGCGCGCGCACGCTCTCTCTCTCTCTCTCTCTCTCAAAAATAAACAAACATTTAAACAAATAAATAAAAAATAAAAACGCTGTTGCTCTTCAAACAGGCTGAGTGGAAATCACTGAAGAAGTCATTCTGGAAGTTTCTTTCTTAGGTTGACCTAGGGTCACAGATGTTCTCTGGGATTATCTAACATCTTTCACACCAAACCTAATATAACATGTCTCAGGGTCTAGGGAAAGGTACGCCAGACAAAAACTGGAGACAACATAATCAATCATGTGTTTCTCAACCTTGGCACTGCTGACATTGTGGGTCAGAGAGTTCTTTACTGTGGATGGCTGCTTGGGCATCAGAGGATGCTCACCAGTATCCCTCCCCCTTCACTTGGTCTTCACCCACAAGACATCAGTAGCACTCCTATACCCAGCTGTGACAACCAAAAATATCCCCAGATGTTACCAAGTATCCCCTAAGGGATAAAATCCTCCCTCTGCCCCTGAACGACTCATCTAGACTACCAGGAATATCCGAAGATATTACTACTGGAGTCAACACTTCCAATGTCAACATCAGCAGCGAAGAGTTATGTTGACAGGGCATACCCTTGATATAATGGGATGAGAATGGCACTAGACTTCTGTGATCCTCTTCCCACACACTTATTAAGGCCTCTAACCATGAGAAAAATGGCAGAAAAACGCAAAATAATGGACATTTTACATAGTATATGACCAGCACTACCCTAAAATTGTCAAGGTCATAAAAACCAAGGAGGTCTGAGAAACTACCAAAGACTGGAGGGGCCTAAAGAGATATGGTGACTAAGTGTTAACAGTGGGATCTTGTATGAGATCCCGGGACAGAAAAGGGGCATTAAGTAAAAACTAAGAAATTCTGAATAAAGTGTGGACTTTGATTAATATACTTTGTCCTTGTTGATTCATTTCTAATTGCTGTCCCTGGGAAAAACAGAAGGATGGGCAGGGCAGAACCAGCCTCGTGAGAAAGAGCAGAGAAATATCGCAGAGGGCTTTGGTGCCTAGTCCTGACAAGCTGGTGGTAAATGTTAATGGTGAATCCAACATCACACTTTCCTTCCAGAATACAGAGCAATGGAATGAAACCATTTCCTATTTAGGGATTCTGATTACACATTAGATCAGCAGACACAAACAAACAGAACTCTGATTAAATCAATATGGCAACAAGGTTGCCTTTTAAACTAAAAGTAACTTGCTTCTCTAAGTGCCATGTAAACAATCAGGGAGGCATACTTTCTCCAATGCCTGTTTATGATGCAGGTGAAATTTTTAAAAATCAATTCCCTTCAGTAGAGGGAAACATTGATGTCTCCCTAACAGCAAGCCTGCTTTCTTGTCACAAGCATGTCATGGCTGTAAAGACTGAAAGGCACGTTCCCGAGAGTGTCACTTCAGAGACCTACCTTATTCATGATCTATTTATCACGGAGACAGGCAATTACAGTTTGATTAGCATGTAATGAATGGCGTTTCTTTCCAATATATCTAGCAAAGTGGGTGAGCAAAAACCTTTTGTTGTGATTTACACCCCTCTGGACTACACGGGGAAGAGGTGGTTAGTGACAAGATGTTGGGTGAAGGGGAGATTGCGTCTGGTGTTACACTATTTTCTAGAAACTTGGAATGAGGAGTCTGCTGGCTCTGTGGCAAGCTATGACTTCCCCCACCTCCTGATTCCAAGAGAGAACCCAGAGTTTGATGTTCCCCACTATCCACATTTTAAGGTTTCTGAAGCATTAAAAGCTTACATCTTTTAAAATTTCACTTGTAATCTTGGAAATGATTCAATAACAAGGAATAAAATCAGAAACAACTGCAATGCAGTGGATTAAATCCAAATAAAAACAAATATTCTGGAAAACTTACTAACAAAATACAAAACAAAGAATTCACTTACTCCCTTAAATGAAAACATGTAAAGAAGAGACTAAAAGGCAACCGACAGAATGGGAAAAAGATATCTGCAAGTGACATATCGGATAAAGGGTTAGTATCCACAATCTATAAAGAACTTACCAAACTTAAGAGTCCCCCAAAAATAATCCAGGGAAGAAATGGGCAACAGACATGAATAGAGACTTCTCCAAAGATATCCAAATAGCTAAGAGACCCATGAAAAAGTGCTCAGCATCACTCATCATCAGGGCAATACAAATCAAAACCACACTGAGATACCACCTCACACCTGTCAGAATGGATAAAATAAACAACTCAGGGAATCACAAATGTTGGTGAGGATGTGGAGAAAGGGGAACCCTTTTGCACTGTTGGTGGGAATGCAAACTGGTGCGGCTACTCTGGAAAACGGTATGGAGGTTCCTCAGATAATTAAAAGTAAAAGTACCCTACGACCCAGTAATTGCACTGCTAGGTATTTATCCAAAGGATACAAAAATGCTGATTTGAAGGGACACATTCAACCCAATGTTTATAGCAACACTTTATCAATAATAGCCAAATTACGGAAAGAGCCCAAATGTTCATCAACTGATGAATGGATGAAGATGTGGTTTATATATACAATGGAATACTCCTTGGCGATGAAAAAGAGTAAAATCTTGCCCTTTAAAACAACTAATAGTTGTTCCAATGGATGGAACTAGAGGCTATGATGCTAAGTGAAATAAGTTAGTCAAAGACAGCTATCATATGATTTCACTCATGTGGAATTTGAGAAACAACAGATGAACATACGGGAAGGGAAGGAAAAATAAAATAAAAGCAGAGAGGGAGGCAAAGTATAAGAGACTTCCAAATACAGGGAACAACGTGAGGGTTGCTGGAGGGGAGGTGGTGGGGGGTGAGTTAAATGGGTGATGGGTATTAAGGAGGGCACTGGGATGAGCACTGGATGCCATGTATAAGAGATGAATCACTGGGTTCTACTCCTGAAGCCAAGTCTACACTGTATGTGAACTCACTTGAATTTAAATTTTTTAAAAAAGTGATGTTTAGGCCTTAGAACATACCATAAGGCTACAAAAAACCCACCATTCTGTAAGTAAGAAATACCTCTAGCAGAGTTACTGTTTCCAATTTCATTGTTTGCATATACTATCTATTTTCGTATTCAGAAGCATTAACTTTTTTCTTCATTAACTGATCAGAGTTCATGGATTTCAGTAAGCACACCTCTAAATTCAGTTCTTAAAAAAGGAAGTTTCTGTCAATCGAGTGGCCATCACATTGGGCTCGAGGTAGTGTGAAGATCCTTACAACCTGGGTGCTGGTATTAGGCTAAAATGCTCTTGGCCAATAACCTCTCGGATCCCAAGACTCTTTCTCTCCCAAGTAGGAAATCCTGATCTGTCTCACTGGGACGCTGGGATGGCGGACAGTGACGGGGCTTCAAGCATACTAACACAATCAGCAATTTAGTTTCCCCTCAAGAGTTTTAGCGGTGTCCCTCTCGCTCTGAGATACTGGTGCCTGAATATACCCTTATTTTTCTCAAACCAGTCATTACTTGGTGACATAAGCATGTTTTAGCCCGGAATCAATTGACCGTTCAGATCAATTGAGTTCCTTCTGCAGTAATTTCAGAACCTTTATTACAGTAGTAAATCGCGGTTTCAGATCAGATGTCACACACGACCAGGCTTACGGGGCAGAAGACGAAGGTACACCCTACTGCTCACACTCACACGTTTTTTCTCTCCCGTGGTCATGGTTTGGGCAACAGCAAAGGTCCAGGACACAGGCTAAGTGTGCCGGGAACAGAGGCTGCTTTGACTGCTTCCTCGGTGCGGCTGCCCTCTCTGTTCCTGGGGCTCTGGTATCTTACTTGTCCTTTATATGAGACAGTGGAAGGGAAAAGATAGATCAAAGTTTTGACATCGCAATAGTGTTACTGCGAGTATTTATGTTCACTTACGGGGATTCTTAATTACAGATTCTTCTGGAATGAGAAGACTTTTATTTTAATGTGAAATATGTCAAAATATAAGTCATCTTCTGATTTCAAGGACAAAGACCAGAGGGTTATCGTCCGAACAGTACACCTGTGGACCTGCCCCTGCCCTTGGTCACATAACAACACTGCAAGATGCTGAGGTCGTAAGGCCCTAGTTAAGGTCCAGGCTTTCACTGTGGATCTCCGCTCGTGAGACTCCCCGGGCAGCACTCGAAGACTCCCTTCCCTGACCCTGCACTCTCCTGCCTCTCTGGTAAAACTAAGCACATTTTCTTGGAATTTTCAGAATGCCCCAGCAAGTTTTCTTCCTTGACTGAACTCAGATTCAAAAAACCAATTTCTTGGGGCACCTGGGTGGCTCAGTTGGTTGAGTGTCTGACCCTTGATTTCAGGTCAGGTCATGATCTCATGGTTCACAGGATCGAGCCCCACACTGGGTTCCATGCTGATAGTGCAGACCCTGATTGGGATTCTCTCTCTCTCTCTCTCTGCCTCTCCCCCCCCCCCCGCCAAATAAATAAACTTTAAAAAAACAATTCCCGGGGTACTTGGGTGGATTCCTGGGGTGCCTGGGTGGCTCAGTGACTAAAGCACCCAACTCGTCATTTCAGGTCAGGTCATGATCTCACAATTCGTGAGATCAAGCCCCACATTAGGCTCCATGCATGCAGAGCATGTTTGGGATTTTTTCTCTCTCTCTTTCTCTCTCTCTGCCCTACCCCTTCTCATTCACTCTCTCTGTCTCTCAAAAATAAATAAAACTTAAAAAAAAAAAGAAAGAAAAACCAATTGCTCTATCAGCTGAAAATGAATTCAACCTTCTGGAACTATCTTTCTTTCAAGTACTTGTCTGGGCCCATATTTGGGAGAAAAGAGTGTGGCGAAGGAGGAAAGTATAAGCAAATGTGGCTGAAAAAAAGCCTCCGTGGCAGCTGGGCTGGCTGTCCACCAAATTCCATTTTTTTTTTTTTTTTTTGTTTCTAAAATACACATCTACGTGTGGAGAAGCAGCCAACGCAGAATCTGTATTTCTAAGCCCTCGTGCAGGTAGATGGGGCCACATGACCGTTCCGGTCAGTGAATGTTGGCAGGGATGGCGTGTGCTGCTTCTAGGCCGAGCTCTTAGTAAGCAAGGCCTGCCTCCTCCTTGCTGGTCACCACCCCCCAGTCCCCTCCCACCCCCTCCGGTCCCCCACACCCCCACCACCCTGTGTTCAAAGGCTAGGGGCAGGGCAGCAGTGGCTGGAGCTATAGGCTGGAGTGAGCCTGTGTCTCTGAATCACCTCAAGGAAGACAGCAATCCAAGGACCAGGGACGCCTATCCCGAGCTTCTCTGTCAAAGAGAACGACTTCCCTGTGTTTAAGTCTATTTGTCACCATAGCCTAGCCTGACAGAGTATACTACGAGGACCCTTGGAAGGTGGGGACAATTGCACAAGTCTTCTCCTGACCTCACCTCTCGGCACACAACGAATAAATTCTGCTCAGACACAGTAAGCTGATGGTGAAAGAGAATGACTTCATATGCTCTGCTTTACTTTCTGAAAGCATGCACTGTCTTCTTACAATACTCAAACTTCAATAATGGAAAGAGTGCAGTTGGAAATGCAGGTTTTACAATGAAACGTTACACTATCATTAGGCCAACAAACCATATATAATTCTCCTGCTAATCTAATTTTGTCATTAATGCGTGAACAAAGAAAACTGATGTAACCTCCTTCAACTTCTGTGCTTGTTAAAATCAGCAAGACACTTTGGCAGCCCTTACAAGTTTATCTTTAGCAACAAGTATTGTATTTTGCAAGAGCTTATATTTAAGATATAAACATTTTTATCCTAGTATTTCAGGAAAGCACCCTCTGATTTCTATGGTAATCATATAAATTTATGTTGATACCTCAGTTCACAAAGGTAACTTATTTATTTGGTGTAACTTATGTGCCGTCTCATTTTAAACTCTTCATTTATTACTCAATAGGGACAGTTAAATTTTGAGTTTGGAAGCTTTTTATTTTAGAACACACTTGAAAAAGGCCTGAGACCAGAATTATATAGGCACAAATTCCTTCCTAACAGATATGCTATCTGGCCTTGCAAAAGTTACTTAACCTTACTGTTTCTGTTTCCCAAGTGTGAAATTGAATATTATAGGTTACCTCTTTCTTCTTCCAAAGAGTAATGTGAAGTTTAAAATTTGTAAAGCAATTTCAAGGTGAAAGGAGTTTATAAATACTAAGTACTCAGGCTGCTTCTCCTCTCTGCCTTGGGGAAATACATATTTCTTGAGAGTAGAGGAGAAAAGTCCAGAAGGGGAATGACCTTGTGGCCACGGAAGCCAGGGGCCCATCCACTGCAGTGTTGGGCATGATCCAGTGAATGGCCTTGGGGATATGTGACGATTCCCGTCCCCAAGGACCCTGAACCGGGTGTGGGGCACATTTGCTTTTCCAGGGCATATGTCTGGGCATTGTGGGGCGTAGGGGTGCTGTCAAGTACGTTATGGCCCTTTATAAGCACCCCCTGCATGCACGGCATTGGGGGGCGTGCTATGAAGTGTAAGGCGCATCCGTAAAGAGTTTGCAGTTCTGAACGAGCACATAGATGTAAATACAGGATGGGGGCAAGTACGAGGCGACCTGCTCCTGCACGTTCGCCCCCTGGTGGCGTCCCCTGCAGCGAGTGGGAGAGCCGCATGGCTTTGGCCGATTAAAAGCTTTGTACCCACTCGTGTACCCTGGGCTGACTCCCGGGAAAGCCCCATTCTTGTGGCTGCCGTGTCAGGGGACAGAGATTGCCTTGTAATTGTTTCCTTTTTTTTTTTTTTTTTTTTTTTTAGCTCAGCATTCTCTCTGTTCTAGGGGTTCTTGCCTCTAACGGTTGCTCCGGAAGCCTACCCAGCCAGAGCTTTCTTTTCACGTAAATCCTCTTAGCAAGATTTACTGCAGATAATTATGAGAAAATCATCGGATAACAGACACAGGAGGGGGGAGATGAAAGGATGGCCGACGGTCCACGAAGTTATTCTGCTACATGTTCCTAAGCCCTAGTAAAGTGACGCAGAGTACGTTTCCATGAGCTCCCAGCTCCGGATTCTCTTTCCTTATGGGGCACATCTCCTCTTCTCTCTTCTTCCCCTTCCTCAGGGAGAACATAGTGCATGCTCTGACCCCATACCATCTTCCTCTAGAAATTCCAGATTCCATATAGCAGATGTCTCGTTAGAGCAGAAGTGACAACACGGGGTGACTTGCGTCATAAGGGGACATCATAAGGGGACCCAGAGAGGTGTGAGCAAATCACCTCAAGGCCCTCTCCAAAACTGAGAAGACTTTAATTTGAAAACCTTATTGTTATTTGATTTTTACACACTCAAATTGTATTTTTAATTAATTTTAAAAACTCTGAACTTGAAATAGTTAAATTATAGTTGCATTAGAAAGTTGCAAAGAAATGTACTGGAAGTTACTCCCCCTAACCAGGTTGCTGAGAAGTTTTACCATGAAATAGTGCTGGATTTTTTCAAATGGTTTCTGTGTCAATGGATATGCTCATAAGATTTCTCATTTAGCCAGATCGATTTTTGAATATTGAACCAGCCTTGCATAGCTGGAATACAATCCACTTGGCTATGGCATATAATTCTTCGTATACTTTGCTGGATTCAACTTGCCAATGTGTTAAGGACTTGTGTATCTATATACTCATTAAACACATTTTCCCAGAGTTTCTGTTTTTATGCATTTTTACTGGGCCCATAAAATGAATTGGGAAGTGTTACCTACTTTCATATTTACTGGGTAAGATTTTGTAAAATTGGTTTTAATTCTTCTTTAAATATGTTTGGTAAATACCTCCAACGAAAACATCTGGGCTAGGAGATTAGGGAGAAGGGGGTTAATTACAAATTATATTTCTTTAATGTCAGTGAACTATTCAGATTATCTATTTTAGTTGAGTTTGGATACTTTGTAGTTTTTGGGAGTCTGGTCTAATTAATCTAATCAAACTATGAGCATGAAGTTGCCTACAGTATTATTTTTTTAATAGCTGCAGGACATATCGTGATATCTCCTATTTCATTCCTAATATTAGTGATTTATGTCTTCTCTTTTCCTTCTTGTAGATTCTTAAGGTGGGCACTTAAATTATTGATTTGAGACCTTTCCTCTTTTCTAATATAAACATCAAAATGCTATAAATTTTCCTTTCAACACATCTTTAGTTGCATCCTAGAATTTTCGTCTTTTCCACTTAATTTTCATTCAGTTTATGCATTTCTTTTATTTGCTTTAAGTAAGATCTTTCCTTTGATCCATGAAGTATTTAAAAGAATGTTGTTTAATGTCCACATACATAGAGATTCTCCTGTTATCTTTCTATTTATTTACTTCTAGTTGGTTCCACTATGTTCACAGAACATATTCTGTATGATTCCAATTCTTTTACATTTGTACTGAGGTTTAGTTTTATGAGCCAGGATATGTTCTATTTTGGAGAATGACCCACGGGCCCCTTAAAAGAACGTGTATTGGGTAGAGTGTCCTATTCCTATCGATTAGGTCCTGTTGGTTGATGGCATTGTTCAGTCCTTCCATATCTTTGCCATCGACTGTTGCTGTCAACTGGTAAAGTCCTCAAATAGAACTGTGCTGTGCCTCTGTCTCTGGTCAGTCTCTGTTTCCCATGCTTTGAAGATGTGATGTTCGAGGACACACAGTGGGGATGCCTATGTCTTTGCAGTGGAGTCATCCATCCATCCTTAAACAGTGGCCGGTTCCTCCCTTTCTAATGGTCATGGCTCTGAAGTCTCCTTCATCAGATATGGACATAGCTAGTGCTCCTTTTTCTTAAATTAGTGCTTGTGCGATACAACTCTCCACCTGCTGCTTTCAACCTACATGTACATCATTACGTCTGAAGTGGCTTTTGTAGTTGTATAGTTTTGAAATCCTCCCTGCCAATCTCAGTCTCTTAACTGGTGTATTTAGACTGCGTATTCACTCTGTGCCTTGTTCTTCTGTTCTCTTCTATTGCCTTACTCTGGGTTAGCTGAAGGATTTCTGGGATTCCATTTTTATTTACAGTACTTTCTAGTATCTCATTTTGTGTCACTTTCTTAGAGGCTGCTCTAATTATTACAGTAGACACAGGTAACTGTGTCAGCACCCCACTACTTCAGATGAAGTATGGAGAGCCTCTTCCCTTCCCCAAGTTCAAACAGAAATGTCTCAAGGATCCCCTCTCCATATACTTAGCACCACTGCATATGGCGTTATAACATCTTCTTCAAATTCCAAATATAATGTAAGAAACTCATAAGGAGGAGGACAGTCTGTTTTGTTTACTTTCATCCCACCTGCCTCTTTGCTTTTCTTTCCTTTCTGCCCGAAACTCCTCTGCTCATTTCCTTTCTGTTTGGAGGGCCTCCCTCAGTCATGCTTCAAACACAGGTGTTGTAATGACACGTTCTCTGACGGGCATTTTTGCCAGGCATAGATACAGAATTAGCAGCTGGTAGTGCCTTTTGTCAGTCCGAAGAGTTTTAATTTTTCTTTACTTTTTATAAAGTTAAGTATGATGCATCTCTGAATAGATTTCTTTGATTTTGTCTTCTTTGGTATTCACTCAGCTTCTTGAACCTGCAGGTTTGTGGGTTTTTTCCGATCTGGGAAGGTTATGGGCATCATTTCCTTGAAAGGCCTTTCCAGCCCCACTCTCCTTCCCCTTTCCCTCTGGCGTCCCCGCAACTTCAATGTTAGAGCCTGGGTTACAGCGTCACAGATCCCTGAGGCTCTGTTCTTTCTTTTTTTTCTTTTCTAAGTCTATTTTTCCTTTGTTGTTCAGACTGAGTAAAGTCAGTTGATCTGTCTTCATGTTCTCTATATTCTATCCTCGTCATCTCCACTCTGCTACTGAGCTCATCCAGCTTCTTATTTTGATTATTGGATGTTTCAATTCACTAATTTCCTCTTGATTCTTTTTTTCTAATTTCTTCTTCATAGCTGAGATGTTCTAGTTCTTCATTTGTTTAAAAAGATTTAAGAATGTGCTGTTGAAGCACTTTTATGAAGCTGCTTTAAAACCCTGGTCTGGTAACTCCAATATCTGCTTCATTGCAACGGTAGCTTCAATTGATTGTGTTCTCATTCAGGTTAGGGTTTTCCTGGTTCCAGGTACAGTGAGTGCTTTTCAGGAGTTGATACTCCTGATCCTATGTAAATATTTTATTTTAGCAGGCAATGCTAGTTTCCATGCATAGGACCTAGCCTACTTTTGTGTCTGTAGGTCCAGTGACAATTTATTTTTCAGAGCTATTCAGGTCCCCTCCGTTCTATCGGGTCTGCTGAGGCTCCTGCGCTGTCCCTACTACTGCTGTCTGTGGGGACCAAAAGGCACTTCCCTGGGCTTCCCTGAGTCACTGGCTGTGAGGTGAGAGGTGCCTGGCCCTGTGAGCTGCGAAATGTCTCTGGGCCATCAGGTGCAAGGTAGCTTCTCACTCAGGCTTGGCTGGAGCTACCTCAGGAGGAAAGCCCACCTGGTCCACCCTCTTCCACTGGGATGGAGCAGAAAATGCTGGGTCAAAGCATTTTTAATTTAATAAAAATTCTGATAATATTGCATACATTAATTCATTTATAGTCTGTAGTTCATCCGCAAAAAGTGATGCAATTTAAAGTCTTAAGTCTGCAATTATATTTGGACGATTTATGACAATCTAGCATATTTGCGAGTGGTGTGGTTTATTATCTATCATTAACTGATGCTAATTACATGTACAATTATTTTGGAATATAGTGAACAATAAGGACAATTGCAGTCTTAGCATTTAACAGATTTTAAGTCATCATTTGAGAGGTTGAACCAACTGAGAGATAAGCCTTCTTCCTACTTGATTCTCCATTTATTTTTTATTTAATTGAGTTTTAATGCTACATAATATTGATTCACAACTTAAAAGATTAGAATTATAATCAATCTAAGCCCACACTGCATTCTCTCAAAGCCCATTTTAAAGTCTAAAAAAAGGTGTCATTTATTAATTTCATTATAATTTGCACTTAATTAGAACCTCTCCCTGTTTGAGACATATATAAAACAACTCATTCTGGCACAATTGGGAAATAAGATATCTTACAAGAGCAAATTTCTCAGATATTTAATGCCCAAGGCTTCAGGCATGGGAACTTGTTTTAGAATCACTCTTCAGACAAAATTTTCTGGAATTAATTGTACAGCAGTGCTCTTCCTTCTTGAATAATTGTAGTGATGACATTTAACCTTTTCTTGATGTCTCAGGACCATTTCCACAGTTTATATGCCGTTCTGTAAAGTAGTGATAATGACACCGTGTACTTATACGATGTGTGCAGAATGCATGGCCCTTTAAGGGCACTCTTATGAATGCCCTTATGAAATGCGGAAAGAGAATACAGTCATCATTCTCAATTTGGGAGGTAACTGAGTCTCAGGGAAGGTGAACAACTAACTCGTCAATAATAGCCTACCAAAAGGCAGAAAAAGGGGTTCAAAAAGCTAACATTCACAGTGTGCTTTTATAGAGCCAAAGCCCTTTTCCTAAATATTATTTCATTTAATTTTAATAAAACTCATTATTATCCTCCATATTTTATGAGGAAACTGAGGCCCAGAGATTTTAAGCAACTGTCTGGTCACAGAGGGAGCAAGCGAAACCTCTACCTCCTGACCCTGGGCTGTCTGTAGTTCAGGGTTTTTAAACCCTTTGGATATAAAGTCCAGAGCTGTTCTGCTGCACCGTATCTGCAGAGTTATTCACACCTTCATGCTGTGGCTTCAAATGCCTGCGCTCTTGTGATCCTCCGCCCAACGTTTCGCCTTTTTCCATCCCCTCTGCTGCCACAGGCTGCTGGCTCACTCCTTGCTGCCATCTGTCTCCTGGCCTCTCACTGTTTCTGATCTGATATTTCAAATCTGTTTGTGGACCGAGATGAAACAGCCTTTGAATTAGGGTCTGAGGAGCTCTCCCTTTTAAATCAAGCTGTGAATTACTGTGACGTCTCTCCTGGCTGCGAAAAACTTGTCCTGCTGATCCCTGGGGCTCATTTATGTTCTACATGGCAGTGGTACCTAGGTATTTGACTCACCAACAAGGGACAGGTGTGACTATGTCATCTTATAAGCAATACTGCACAATGATTACCTAATTATTAAATGGCGGGGTTTGCTTTCAAGGCTAGCGTGCTCTCCAGATCAAAGCTCCAATTCAGATTCCGCAACCTAACGATCAAAAACGGCGACAGAAAGCTGTGCAAAGGTATCTGATGACTGATTGGATCTAATTCTAATAGAGTTGACATAGGTTTGAAAAGACTCGTTTTTGTACTTTCTGTTACAAATACTCAAGTCCAGACCAAGCCTACTTCAATGGTAAAAGACCGTGCTGGGGAGGAAGAAGTAGGGGATGTCTAAGATCATGAAAGCGACGAACGCCGAAATTCCGGAGGGGAAGCAGACAAAGTGTGATCATCCAGTCCTTCCTTGTCCAAACCCTTTCTCACTTTCAACTGTTTGGAAACCCTTTCTTCTTTCTTTCTTTTTCAAGAGCCCGATTTCTCTTGGCACAGAGGGACAAACAGCTGTAATCATACTTTACATTGAGCCTCAGACCTTGGTTCCCAAAGGACTTTGAAGTAAAACGTCACTCGATGTCTTCACCATCAGTCAGGTTGCTGACCAGGCAGACCCAGCTTCGAAGCAGGTGTTTATCTCAGGGGTGTGCTCCCACCTCCCGGCTCGTGGGGGGGATCCCTGCACCCTCTGCGGCCTCTCCCTGCCCGAGATCCCCTGGTCCCCGCCGCGGGCTCCTGCCACGGCCCACGTGTGGCAGCGCGCCGTCCCCCAGCCACACGCCTGGCTGTCTCTCTCCCCGTCAGACGGCTCGCGGCTAACAAAACAATCAGTATCCCGGGTGCCGAAGCGTGTGCGTTCGCACCTTCTCAGAGGCTTCTGGAAATGTCTTACCACAAAGGAGTGAAGGAGCGGTACGGATGAAGGGGCGATGCTGGGAGGCCCCCGGGCCCTTCACAGGGCCACTCGGTGCATATTCAGCCACATCGAGACTCCACTCTCTACGTAACCTCTTCTGACCCTTTCCCCCAGAACCAACTTTCCTTGGTGTGCAGGTGCACCCCGCGCGTGCGTGTGTCCACACCGGAATTACTGTACACTGCATGTCTGCTTGCGTGCCCACTCTTGTGTACGTCACGAGGCCAGTGAAATCTTCCTCATTTCAATAACAACAGGGGTGACAATTATCGTCACGACAGCACTGAGCACTGGCTTTCTCCCAAACCTAAGTCTTTCATACACGTTTTCTCACAGAACCGGCGCAACCACCTTCTGACGTAGATACTGTCACTAATCTCAACCACGGAGGAGGAAACTGCGCTTTCCAGACACTTAGTAACTTGCCCACGTGGACGGCAGCCCGAGAGAAGTCCCCGGAGGGCCAGCGCTGCCAGTCTCCTCCCAGAGCTCTGCCTCGCATGGCCACCAAGTGCACAGAGGACCGGGTCCGCGAATGCTCACAATGAAATTCCCAATGACGTAAAAGGTCCACGGGCCCCGCTGGGTCTGGTCCCTGCCTCTCGCCGTCCCTGCCACGGGGACTCCTACCGTGACTTATCACACTCCTACCCAACTCATTTCCTCCTGCTTCTCCAGTAAACTCAGCTGTTCTGCTTCGGGGTCTGCGAGGTTGCCAGGTCCCTCCATGGCCTGAAATGCTCAAACCCCAGGTATGTGCTGGCTCATTCGTAAACTTCAGGAATCAGCACAAACGTCACCGACGCAAGGAGCAGCCTTCCTTGACCATCCGCCAAGTTACCCACCACCTGCGTTACATGAATCTTTTCCCTTCATATAATTTCTAGCAATGTGTTGGTTTGTGTGTTGACTGCCCGTCTGTCCCATGTAAACCATATGAAGTCGGAGGCCCTATCAGTCCCATCTCTAAAGGATCCCTGAAGTGTAGGCCCCAAACTGAAGGATTATTTGATGACAAAATAAATGAGTCCTTAACAGCAAAGGTGATGGGCACTACAGTTTCCTAAGTTAATGGAGAGTATTTTCACTTCAAAGGAAAAAAGAAAAGAAAATTTTAAAAAAGTATTTAGAAATATCTTTATGTTGTCCAAGAAAGTCAAATCATACCATTTCCTGTGATAAAAGAGACAGTATATCAACTTTCTTAAATTACCTAATTCGAACTTTTGGACACAAAGCTATTCTACCTTCTGAACAATAATAAAAACTGCTATCAAATTACAGTTGATGAATTCACAAAAGCACCTCCCGAGAGTTCTCTGGAAGTAAAATTTAATTTTAAAGTTTGAAAATGACATGAATGTAAAAGAATTGCTCTCAAATACGCTTTATATTTTAGAGAAAAATCTCTATATTACTACGTGAAGCCACAGTAATAAAGGTATCGGCCAGGTATCTATTAATGATACAGCATTCAGTATGCTAGATAACAGTGTAAGGCGCTCTGAAAGCAGAAATAATCAAATCCCAGTGCAAACATTCCTCGGACATTTTCCAAGACATAGATGGAGGTCAGCTGCTGAGACTGTTGACCCATCAGCCTCTCTGCTGCTTTCTCTGTGCACTGGGAGCCCTTCCCGTTCAAGCACTAGCACAGCCGCGGTTCACGTGGGGTGTGCAAGCACCCCACCTCTCTGCCTGAGACCATCGTTGTGTTTAACATTTGAGAGGAGACAGTAAGTGTATGAAGACTGTTTACGCAAAACTGTGAACCGAACAACTACTGTGAAGGACTGAGGCAGCCTGTTCTGATGTCAAAGCAACAACTCCAACCAGAGCTCTTTCCTAAATAATTCTAGCATGTGAACCTTCATTAAAAAAAACAACAACAACAATTCTATTTGAGCAATGATTAAAATGGCACGAGATAACTGAATAACCAGAGAACAAACACATTTCCGCGTGTCCACCGAGCTGGTCATGCAAGGGTATCGCACACGACCCGTCTTAGGAGAAACCGAGGTGGGAAGACAAGACGCAAAAATGGGAAACAACGAAACAATTCAAGAGAGCATACCACTGGCTGGAAGTATCACAGAATCTGTCACTGCAAAGAGAGACAAACATCAATTTTCTATCCTTCCTGAAGGGATTGAGAATATAAAACGTGTTGTACGCAGTCTCTAAAGTTTAGTAAGAAATGTTTACAGTTTTAATGAAATCTATTCCTCTGAGGTCAAATAGTCTATCAAGTAATTTAAAAATAATTTATCCAGGGATAGCAAAACTACAAAAAGGAGGAGAACGTGGAAGTCTGAGGACACCCCACACATGCTTCGCTTGCTGGCGACTACAGCGGAGCTGGTCACCGAGGCCCTGGGAGACCAGGATCAAGAAGAGACAACCTGTGTAAACTCTAGTGGGGCAGATTCTCCTCTGATCTTCGAAGTTGAGTTCATCCCACAAAGCAGCTAAGAAAAGTTTCACAAAAGCCCAATTTTCAAGAAAAAGGTTTGACTTTAGGAAACAAGGAACCATGTGTTGATGGAAATCAACCAGCACAATAAAACTACACATGACGGGGCGGTGACCAAGGCACCAGGCTTGGGATGGGGGACAATTCTCACCAAAACAACATCTAAGAAGACTGCTTTTTAAAGACAAAACAGGGGCACCTGGGGGGCTCAGTCAGTTAAGCGTCCGGCTTCAGCTCCGGTCATGATCTCACGGTTCGTGGGTTCAAGCCCCGCGTCAGGCTCTGTGCTGACAGTTCAGAGCCTGGAGTCTGCTTCCGATTCTGTGTCTCCCTTTCTCTCTGACCCTCCCCTGCTCGCGCTGTCTCTGTCTGTCTCTCAAAAATAAATAAAAAACATTAAAAAAATTCTAAGGACAAAACATTTTATTTTTAAATAATTATAGATGCACAGGAAGTTGGAAAAATGGTACAGAGAAAACCTGCGTGCCTTTCACCCAGATGCTTCTAACAGACACATCTTAAGGCAATGCGGTGAAAATCCAGGAGGCACACACTGGGACAAGGGGTGGCCCTTTGTCACTCATGAAGCTGGTTCTACCTCTCCACTCACAAGAGACACTCGTCACCACACACACCTCCCTGGGGCTACCTGAGGACACATTCAACCCCAGCCCTCAGGTCCCCTCACCTGTCATCTACTAACTGCTTCTTCAAGTATGTAATATTGTCATTTCTTTTTTTTTTAAATTTAATTTATTGTCAATTGGCTAACATACAGTGTATACAGTGTGCTCTTGGTTTTGGGGGTAGATTCCCATGATTCATCGCTTCCATACAATACCCAGGGCTCATCCCAACAAGTGCCCTCCTCCATGCCCATCACTCATTTCCCCTCACCCCTCACCGCCCCCACCATCAACCCTCAGTTTGTTCTCTGTATTTAAGAGTCTCTTATGGTTTGTTTCCCTCTCTGTTTAAAACTATTTTGCCCCTTCCCTTCCCCCATGGTCTTCTGTTAAGTTTCTCAAGTTCCACATATGAGTGAAAACATATGATATCTGTCATTCTCTGACTGACTTCCTTCACTTAGCACAATACCTTCCAGTTCTATCCAACCCATTGTTGCAAATGGCAAGACTTCATTCTTTCTCATTGCCAAGTAGTATTCTACTGTATATATAAACACATCCTCTTTATCCATTCATCAGTTGATGGACATTTGGGCTCTTTCCATAATTTGGCTCTTGTTGTAATATTGTCATTTCAAGAATGTTCTATCAACAGAACCATGCATGTGACCTCTGAGACAGGCCTCTTTCCATTCAGGATAACACCCCTGAGATCCACCCAAGAGGTCACACTGTTAATGGTTCATTCCATTACAATGCAGAGTAGCATTCTCTGGGACGGATGCCCTACACTTTGTTCAGTCGACAGCCACTGAAGAACGCACAGGCGAGTTTCAATTTTTGGCCACTACACACAGTGCTTGTGTGAACAACCAGGTGCACATACTGTTTGAGTTTCTCTGAGATGAATTGCTAAGTCTTACCATCAGCGAATGTTCCATTGTTTGTTTGTTTTAAAGAAACGGTCGAACTCTTCTCCAGAGTGGCCAGACTATTTGATCTTGCCATGAGCAACGTACGATCGACCCAGTTTCCCCACATCCTCAGAGGCATTTGCTACTGTGCCTACTTTTTATTTTAGCTATTCTTGTAGCTGCTTCCACATGCCTCCCCACGGCTGTGACTTGTGTTTCTCTGACGGCAGGAGGGTTGGACATGGCTTCATGTGCCGACTTGCTGTCCACATATTGTCTCTCATGAAATGTCTCCTTATGTCTTTGGCTCATTTTATAATCAGATGTTTTATTACAGTTGAGAGACCTCCATGTGTTCTGAACACGAGTTCTTTCTCAAATATGTGGCTGGCAAATATTGCATTACGGTCTATATGTTGTCTTTTCATTCCCTGACTGGCTGTTTAGCAGAGCTAAAGTTTTAAAATATGAAGAATTCCATTTATTGCTTTTTTTCTTTTAGGGACCATGCCTCTGGTGGCCTAAGAACTCTCCACCAAATCCTAAACCCTGGAGATTTTCTCTTATGTTTTCTTTGGAAAGTTTAATAATTTTACATTTAACATTTAATCCAACACCTTTCGAGTTAATTTTTGTAGGAGGAATAGGGTTTAGGTCAAGGTTTATTTTTCTGCCTATGGAGGTTCAATCACTCTGGTACCACTTGCCGAAAAGACCATTCTTCTTCCTTCATTGAATCTCTTTGTACCTTTGTCAAAAATCGGTTGGCTGTACCTGTGCGGCTCTATTTCTGGGCTCTCTGTTCTGTCCCATTGATCTACGTGTCTGTCCCTACACCAGTACCACAGAGCCTTTCTGACTTCAGCTATCTAGTAAGAATTCAAATTGGGTAGACTGATTTCTCCCTCTTTATCCTTCTTTTTCAACATTGATTCAGTTCCTGTGCTTTTCCACAAAAATTTTAAAATCATCTCTTCTATACCCACAAAAAGATCTTGCTAGGATTTTGATAGCAATTGTATTAAACCCACAGATAAATGGGGGAAAATGGACTCCTGTCAATCCATGAGCATGCCACGTCTCGCCATATATTCAGATGTTGACTTCTCTCATCAGTAATTTATTGTTTTCAGTATCAGGCCCTGAACATGTTTTCTTAGACGTATACCAAATTATTCCTTTTTAAAGCAAATTGTAAAAAGTATTATATTTATATTTCAATTTCCATAAGTTCATCATTACTATATAGAAATGTGGTTGAGTTTTGTATGTTGATCTTGTATCTTATGACCACACTAAACTTATTCTGAGTTGTTTTTTTTAAGACTCGTGGAAATTTTTTAGGTAAACCATCATGTCGAAAACAAATACAAAAATATTGTTCTTCCATTCCTATCTGTATGACTTGTATTTCCTTTCCTTTCTTTTCTTTTCTTTTCTTTTCTCTTTCTTTCTCTTTTCCTCCCTCCCTGCCTTCCTTCCTTCCCTTTTTTCCCCACTATCGAGCTGGCTAGAATCCCAGTATGAGGGTGAAGGGGAGCAGTGGGAGTGGACATCCCTGCCTTGTCACCATGCCCAGGGGGAGCACTGAGTATGTCAGCACTGAATACGATGTGAGCCACAGTTTTTGTACACGTTACTTATCAATTTGAAGAAGTTCTCCCTATTCCTAGTTTACTGAGATTTTTTTACTGGATGTGAATTTTGTCAAAAAATTTTTCTGCATCAGTTGATATGATCATAAGACTTTTCTTCGTTAGGCTGCTAGCATGCTTGATTGTATTGATTTTGAACACTGAGACAGCCCTACATAACCGGCACAAAGCCCATGTGATCATGATGTATAATTCTTTTAGATATATTGCTGAATTCTATTTGCTAACAATTTCTTAAGGCTTTCTTGTTCATATTTATGAGGAATATTGGTCTGTAATTTTCTTTTATATATTTGTATTTGTGTGTGCTTTTTCTCTGGTTCGAGTATCAAAATAATACGACTGATTCATAAAATTAATTGAGAAGCATTTCACCCTCTGCTATTTTCTGGAAGAGACTGGGTAGAATTGCTTTGGGGGGGGCTCAGTTTGCTTGTCTTTTTGTTTACGGTTTGGTACAACTCTCCAGTGGAACTATCTTGGCCTGGAGATTTCTTTTTAGGAAGGTTTAAAGTTATAAAATCGGGGCACCTGGGTGGCTCAGTTGGTTAAGTGTCCAACTCCGGCTCAGGTCATGATCTCACAGTTTGTGAATTCGAGTCCCACACTGGGCTCTGTGCTGACAGCTCAGAGCCTGGAGCCTGCCTCAGATTCTGTGTCTCCCTCTCTCTGCCCCTCTCCTGCTTGTACTCTCTCTCTCTTAAAAATAAACAAACATTAAAAAAATTAAAATTATGAAATCAATTTCCTTATTAGTTATAGGGCTTTTCAAAGAGTCTAGTTCTTACTGGGTGAATTGTGGAAGTTTGTGTTTGCTGGGGAACTGATTCACTTCATCTAAATTGCCACGTTTATGCACGCAGGGTGATTTATAGTATTCCCTTATTTTCCTTTTCATGTCTACACTGCCTGTAATGCCATCCCGTTTCAGTCCAGATATTGGTAATCTGTGTCCTCGTCTGTAGGTTTTATTAGAGGTTTGTCTACTTTATTGATTTTTTTAATTAGCTTTCTCTTACATTGATTTGCTCTATTTCTCTGTTTTCAACTCCATTGCTTTCCTTCATTGTTTTTTCCCTTCTTTCTGCTTGTATTGGGTTTACTTTGCTCTTGTTTTTCTAGTGTCTTAATGTCAGAGCTTTGGAGGATTTGAAATTTTTCTTCCTTTCTGATGTAAGAAGTTAGTACTATAAACTTCCCTCAATCGGCTTTAGGTGTGTCCCACAAATTACAATATGTTATGTTTTCATTTTCATTGAAACTACTTGTTTTGTATTTTCTTTAACCCGTGGATATTTTTGAAATGTATTATTTCCAAGTGTTTGGACACTTTCTTGCTATCTTCCTGTTATTAATGTCTAACTTGATTCCACTGTGGTGAGAGAACATCCTCTATGTGATTTCAGTTATTTTAAATGCATTAAGATGTCTTTTTGGCCTGGCACAATGACTATCTTGGTATATGTTTAATGAGAATTGAAAAGACTGTATGCTCAGCTGTTGCTGAGTGAAGAGTCCTATAAATACCAATTAGACCCTGCTGGTTGATGGTGTGGCTCAAATGGAGCCAAATGGATTTGGAGTTACTCAAATCCTTGCTGATTTCCTGACTAGTTTTCTATCTAATATTGAGAGAGGGCTAATATTTAAGTCTCCAAATGTAAGTGTGGACCGTGATTTCTTCTTTCACTTCCATTAGGTTTATTTCACATATTTTGCAACTCCATTGTTATACATATTTAGAATTGCTATGTCATCCTGATAGATTAGCCCTTTATTACCTCTCTCTTTGTCTTAAGTAATCTTCATTACTCTAAACTCTATTTTAGCTGATATTAAGCTAGCCTGTCCTGAACTTTTTCGATTTATGTGTGCATGGCCTATCTTTTAGGTCCTTTTAGTTTCAATGTACCTACATAATTATTTTGAAGTTAGTTTATTGTAAACAGCATATAATTGGGTCACAATTTTTTTTTTTTACTCCACCAATTCTCTGCCTTTCATGGGTATATCTTAACCATTTATACTTACTGCAACACGGATATTTTGGGGCTTATGTCTACGATTTATTTTTTGTTTGCTGTTTGTTTTTGCTGTGTTTTAAAAACTTTCTCTGATTTATTTTTCTGCCCCCGTGAATGTCACCTGAATACTTTTGGAAATTTATTTTGATGTATGTAGTGTTTTTGAGTGTATTGCTTTGCATAGCTATTTAGTGGTTGTTCTATGTATTATAGTTTATCCACATAACTTATCATGGTGTACTAATGTCACCATTTTACCAGTTTGAGTGAAGTACAGAAACCTTATCTCACTTGAAATTTCTTATCCTACCCCATGTATGATTGTCATAAACATTTCCTCTACATTCCCTATAAGCATTTTGCAGTGTCATACTTTTTCCTTCAATCATTACACTTAATTTAGATAATTCCCAAGGATCCTCAAACTATTCCAGAAAATAAGAGAAAGAAAACTTCCAAAATATATTTTATGAGGCCAGCATTACCCAGATACCAAAACCAGACAAAAACACCACAAAAAAGAAACATACAGGCCAATACTGCTGATGAACACAGATGAAAAAATCCTCAACCAAATATTAGCAAACCACATACAATACATTAAAAACATCATTTACCAGGATCAAGTGAACTTTATCCCAGGGATGCAAGGATGGTTCAATATTTGCAAATCAGTGTGATCCACCACATCAACAAAACTAAGGACAAAAATCATATGACCGTCTCAAAAGATCAGAAAAAGCATTTGACAAAATTCGAAATCCTCTCATGAAAAAAACTCTCAGCAAAGTGCAGTTAGAGAGAACATACCTCAACTCAATAAAGGTCATATGTGGAAAACCTGCAGCTAACATCAGACCCCCATGGTAAAAAATACTGACAGCTTTTCCTCTAAGATCAGGAATAAGACAAGGAAGTCCACTATCACCGTTTTTATTCAGCATAGTACTGGAAGTCCTAGTCAGAGCAATCAGACAAGAAACAGAAATAAGAGGGATCCATGTTGGTAAAGAAGAAGTTACACTGTCACTCTTAGCAGATGACATGATATTATACATAGAAAGTCCAATAGACTCCACCAAAAGACAACTAGAAGTAATAAGTGAGTTCAATAATTTGAAGGATACAAAATTAACATCCAGAAATCAGCAGCATTTCTATATATTAATAACAAAGCAGTAAGAGAAATTAAAAAAACAGCATCATTTACAACTGTACCAAAAAGAATACCTAGGAATAAACTTAACCAGAGAGGTAAAAGACCTATACTCTGAAAACAAAACACTGATAAAAAAAAAAAAATTGAAGAGGACACAAACAAATGGAAAGGTATTCCGGCTTAGGGACTGGAAGAATTAATACTCTTAAAATGTTCTTACTACCCAAAGCAATCTACAGATTCAATGCAAACCCTATCAAAATACCAACAGCATTTTTCACAGAACTAGAACAAATAATACTAAAGTTTGTATGAAACCACAAAAGACCTGGAGTAGCCAAAGCATTCTTGAGAAAGAAAAACAAAGCTGGAGGTTATCACAATCCTAGATTTCAAGATATACTACAAAGCCATAATAATCAAAACAGCATGGTACTGGCACAAAAATAGATACATAGATCAAAAGAAAAAAATAGACTGCCCAGAAATAAATCCATGATTATATGGTGAAGTAATCTATGACAAAGGAGGAAAGAATATACAATGTGGAAAAGATAGTCTCTTCAATCTTTTCTGGGAAAAGTCTTGCTGGGAAAACTGGAAGGGTACACGTAAAAACATGAAACTGGATCACTTTAACACTTTACACAAAAATAAACTCAAAATGCATTTAAAGAACTAAATGTGAGACCTGAAACCATAAAAATCCTAGAAGAGATCACAGGCAGTAATTTCTCTGATACCAGCCATTGTAACATTTTTTTTTTCCAGATATGTCTCCTAAGGCAAAGAAAACAAAAGCAAAAACAAACTATTGGGACTACATCAAAATATAAAGTTTTTGCACAGCAAAGGAAATCAGCAAAGCAAAAGGCAACCTATTAAAGGATGTATTTGCAAATGATATATCCAATAATCCAATAAGAGGTTAATATCCAAAGAGGTTCTATATGAAAGAACTTAAATAACTCAACACCAAAAAACAAACAATACTTTTTAAAAGTGGGCGGAGGGCCTGAGGTGCCTGGGTGGCTCAGTCAGTTAAGCGTCGAACACTTGATTTCAGCTCAGGTCATGATCTCATGGTTCAGGAGTTCAAGCCCCGTGTCGGGCTCTGCTCTGAGAGTGTGGTGCCTGCTTGAGACTGTCTATCTCGCTCTGTCTCTGACTCTCCCCTGCTCGTGTGCGCTCTCTCTCAAAAATAATTAACATTAAGAAAAAACATTTTAAATGGGCAGAGGACATGAATAGACATTTTTCTAAAGAAGATATACAGATGGCCAACAGATATGAAAAATGCTCAATATTACTAATCATCAGGCAAATTAAATCAAAACTACAATGAGATATCACCTTATACCTGTTAGATGGCTAACATAAAAAAGACAAGAAATAACAAGTGTCGGCAGGGATGTGAAGAAAAAGGAACCCTCCTACACTGTTGGTGGGAATGTGAATTGGCATAGCCACTGTGAAAATCAGTATGGAGAATCTTCAAAAAATTAAAAATAGAGGGGCGCCTGGGTGGCTCTGTCAGTTAAGCATCTGACTTCGGCTGAGGTCATGATCTCACGGTTTGTGAGTTCGAGCCTCATGTCAGGCTCTGTGCTGACAGCTCGGAGCCTGGAGCCTGCTTTGGATTCTGTATCTCATTCTCTCTCTGCCCTTCCCCACTTGTTCTGTCTCTCAAAAATAAATAAATGTAAAAAAAATTAACAATAGAAATACCATATGGTCCTATAATTCCATTACTGAGTATTTACCCAAAGAAGATTAAAAACACTAATTTAAGAAAAATATACATATGCACCCTTATGTGTATTGCAGCATTATTTATAATAACCAAGGTATGGAAACAACCTAAGTGTCCAATGATAAACAAATGTATAAAGAAGTTGTTACACAAACACACACACACACACACACACACACACACACTGCAATGTTACACAGCCATAAAAAGGACGAAATCTTGCCATTTGCAACAACATGGATGGAACTAGAGGGTACTGTGCGAAGTGAAGTAAATCAGGCTAAGAAAGATAAATACCATATGATTTCATTCATATGTGGAATGTAAGAAAAATGAATAAATAAATAAAAGGCAGATTCAGCCCAATTAATACAGAGAACAGAGTGATGGCTACCAGAGAAGAGGGGGTCTAGGGGTGGGAAAAATGGGTGGAGAGTGGGAGGTACAGGCTTCCCATATAGGGCACAGCATGGGGGACATAGTCATTGCTATTGTAAAGCTACATATGGTGACAGATGGCAGCTACACCTGTGGTCAACATAGCATAATGTATGAAATTGTTGAATTACTATATTTTACACTTGAAAATAATTTAACATTGTGTGTCAACTATACTCAAACAGAAAAAAGAAAATCCACATGGAAAGAGAAGTCTACTGTATTTATCCATTTTGCTCTTTCTTTTTTTTCTTCCTGATGTTTTAAGACTCCCCCCCCCCTCTTTTTTCTCCCTTTATGGTTCCTGTGTCTTGGAGAGCTTACTTTAACTATTCTTTAACGGTAAGTATTATAGCAAAACATACTCTTATTTTTCCTTCATCTAAAAATGGCTTAATTTTCCCTTCATACCTGAAAGATAGTTTTACCTGATATAGAATTAATGGTTGACAGTTCTTTTCTTTCAGGACTTGAAAAATGTTCTGCCACCTTCTTATAATCTCCACTGTTTCTAAAGAGAGATCTGACAGCATTACAGTTTTTCCCCTATACGGAAGGTGCTATTGTCCTTGGCTGCTTTCAAGACCTTGTCTTTAGTTTCAGAAGTTTATTATGTTTCTTGGTGTGCATCTTTTTGGATTTACGCTATTTGGAATTCACTCAGCTTCTGAAATTGTAGGCTTGTCTGTGGTGCCAAATTTACTTTTTTAACCCCATCCCTCATCCTTCTCTCCTCTGATTCAGTGACACAAATGTTGGATTTTTGTTGTTGCAGTCCCAGTGGTCTCTGAGGCTCTCATTTTGTATTTGTTTTTGTTTTCGTGTCTTTTCTATGTTGTTCAAATTAAGTAATTCCTATTTCTATCTTAAAATTCATGGGTTAGTTTCTCTTGTCCTCTCCTGTATGCTGTTATGCCTATCTACTAAAATACTTTTTATTTTAAGTTATTGTATTTTTCAGTTCTAAAACGTTCACTTTGTACTACTTTCTCTCTCTCTCTCCTATTTCTTTGCTGAGACTTTCTTTCACGTGACAGTCTCCCTCTCCCTCTTTATTTCTAGTGTGTTTGTAACTGCTCATTGAAGCACTTTTATGAATGTTGCTTTAAAATGCCGGTCAGCTATTTCTAAAATCTGTGTCATGTTGGTGTATGTTGACACTGTTGTCATTCAAGTTGAGATATTCCTGGTCCTTGTTATGGTGAATGATTTTCAATTAAAACCCTGGCATTCTGAGTATCATGCTAGGAGATGCTGGATATTACTTAAGCCTTCTATCTTAGCCAGCCTCTTGTGTCCCTGCTTTGGTAGAGGAAGGGTAGCCCTTCCCATCATTACTACCAGGTGGGAGTAGAAATCTAAGATTCCTACTTGGCGTGTACTGACACCCAAGTGTGGCGGTGCGGGGCTCCTCATTAGTGCTGGGTTGGGGTGGGGGTTCAGGCTCTAGGCTAGACCTCTGCTGATACCTGACACTGTTGGGGAAGGGGGTGGTCCTTGGGGGGGGTCCCTGTTACCACTCGTGGAAGTGAAAGTCTATTAGGCCTGCTCTGACATTACCCAATGAGAAGAGAGAGGGCACTGTGACAGCACCAAGTGTGAGTGAGTAGAAGTCCAGGCTTCCCATGTGGTCTCCTCTGAAACCAGGGAGGGAACTCATTACACCCCAGAGGGATGCAAGCCTTGGCGACACACTGAGCTTCTTTTTTACCACTCTGGTCAGGGGTGGGGGATGGAGAACCTCACGGGAGCCTGTCAGCAGGACTGGAGTCTAGACTCCTCACTTGGCCTTTGCTGGTGGGGTTTGCTGCAGTAAGATGGTTAGTGTCTACAAGTTTTCTGTCTTGCTAGGCCTCTCCCTTTTTATGGTGCTTTAGCTAGAAAGGACAGGGTTTCTTGGAGGCTTTTGTTCCTCTGTGCCCGTTGGCATCTGGGCTTTTGGCTTCTCTGGCATCCAGGCTAATAAATAGGAGGTAAATCATAATCCCAGGGAACCCACTGTGTGTCATTCATGGAGTCTCAAGGCCCCTAGGCAGTCTGCCTTCTCCTCTGCACTGGTCAGTCTTCCCATGTTTTTCATACAGAATGCTCAGGGATTTTAGCTGTACTTTGAAGGGAGGAACAAGGAAAAGTATGTCCACTCCATCTCTCCAGAGGCATGAATTGAGAAGATTCTTTTGACACTTTTTCTTTTTCTTCCACAGATTAATGATCAGCAAAATAACATTCAAGGATCATTAGCACATGGAAATGCCAGGGGAACAACAGGAAAACCAACACAGGAGTGAAGTAGGAGGAAGGAATGAATAAATTATGAACTATACAGCAAATTCAGAAGAACAAAAAAACAGCTGCCTCATCTGTTAGCTTAGGGCAGAAGGTAATGACTGAGAGGTAGACACGTGAAAGAACTGTACGGGGCCGAGTAAGAGGACAACGATCATTTAAGAAAAAGGGAGGATTTAGAGAATGTTAGTATCATATGGCCTTAGGAAGGAAAAACAGGAGAACTTTTTTAAGATCTCAGGTCAACACTTAATGCAGCAAAGCGGAAGAGAAGCTCTCCATAATGTTAGCCAAGCATTGCCCGATTCCATTAATTGAAGACGAAACTCAACTGCCAAGGAAAAGCAGACCCACAAGTTCCAAATCAGTGACTGACATCCTAGGGACACACTGTGAATTACGGCACAAGGAAAGGGATGAGTAATTAGCATGACACAAATTTCAGTATTGTGGCTCTTCTCATAATTAACAGACACGCAATTTAAAAACCACCTTGTACAAAATCATTATTGCTATTTTCCAAAGGCAATAGAAAGAACCTAACAAGGAATGGTTGACATTCCCTTCATTCAGTCCACCTACTCGTATTATCAAAGTTGGTCAAAGACAGCTACAGAAAGAAAATCTAGAAAATAAAAGGTTTCTTTCACATTGCAATTCTTATTCAAAAACCAGAGAGAACGTATCCCTTCCAAGGTCCTCAAAGGATTTCTAAACTACAGCTTCAGTCAGTGCCGCTGTTCTATATACAAAATGAATTTATTGCACATGCCATGTTATTTATGTTTTCTTTTAGGAATTGCAATGGTAAGTATTAGAAGTCGCCTAGCTGCTGGTGTTGACACCCTATGGTATTAGAAACAATGAAATGCTCCTCCTTTACAGTGAATCTGTTTTTATAATTACATTTCAGTCTCTAAATTTAATAAACTATTTAATATAACAGAGAATCAATATGTTATGAAATAGTTAAATGTTATTTTGTTCACTCTTTAATTTTCTTAACATTATTTTATAAAGTTAGCCCCTAGGAAGGAAGAATTTTTGAGTAACCTTAAATCTAGATGATGATGCAAAGGAAGAGAGAAAAGTATACTCTAGGAGAAAAAGAAAGCTGGACTATATATTTCAGAGCATCAACACCCAGTTCTAGATCAAGAAAATGAGAATTACGGAGGAATTACTGAGGGAGGATTTTCATCACCACTCGCCTGTGATCCGATCAGTCATTTGCTCAATCACCAATCACTCACTGTCAGTGCTGTCTATGCCCCTACGGAGATGGGCTCAGCAAATGTGTGTCATACAATCCGCATAAGCAGAGATCCTGTGACCTGAGGGGTCTGCGGTGAGAAGGCTGGTCAAGGTGATAGAGGAGCATGGATGTGAACCAGGACCACAATGAATGGCGGGTGTTATTTGTGAGTCCCAAGGCAGAGAGAAGAGTGTAGGATGTGACTTGAGGCCCTTGTCCCTAGGAGGCAGTTAAAGACATGAGATCAAGAAGGAAGAACCCAGGGAGACTGCTCAGAATGGAAAAAGGGGGGTCAGACTGAGAATGTGCAGGGACACCAACATTTTAGTGACAGGTCAGAAAAGTAATTAAGACAAACAGTCAAAGGAAGACATACAAAAGAATAATGTTGAGGAAGGCAAAAGAGAGATGTCAGAAAGGTGAAAGTCAGAATGGTTCCAGATGCTGAAGAAGGCAAAACGACGGAAAAAGTGGAAATTGTCCATTAGTTTTGATAACTGGGCTGTCACTGAAGGACCAAGAGAAGACAATTTCAGTGGTAACGTCTGGGGGTTAGTGCCAATCTTCCTCAGTGTCCCCACCACATACACTGGCTACTGCCTCATATCTGCTTCTCTGTTTGTTTCCAAACATTTATATTACTCAGATTAATAAGCACATTTTACAAAGGAAATCGGAAAATGCATACATGATAGAAACTGCAATTAAATACATTTAGTTGAAACAAATAATGTATTGGCAATGCGTCTCTCCATGTTTTATACCTCTGGTTTTGTAAGGATACTCACATCTAAGTAAAGCACCTCACATCTAAGTACGGCAAACTATTGTTCAGCCATTAACATGATTTTTTACAGAGTTCTTCACTGATAAATGACAATGTCAATGATATCATCTTAGTCTGAAAATGTTTACAAAAGTTGATCAATTAGGATCTCAATAATAAAAACCTACATAAAAGAGAGTGGACACATGACAAAAGGTTTGTGATTGCATGCAGGAAGGAGCGTATGGGGGACTTTTTCTGCTCGCTCACACTCTTCGGGATTTATATAACATATCACAAGCGTGCGTTTTGTATAATTTTACCCATCATGAAAAGGAATAATTAAATCCTATTATAAAGACAGAACCAATTTCCCATCTTCCCACAAGTATGTTTCGTATCCAAGTTCTTTGAGGGAAAGACCTGTTTGATTTGCTGTGTGAAGCAGCTAGAAGAGACCACACTGCCGTAGCAGAGAGTGAGGTTCTAACAACTCCAAGGTGATGTGTCGATAATCTTCTTGATCATCAGGGAAGGGTGGGTCCTACAGTACTGCAGAAAAGCTACACGACACAGTGGCTCTTTGCCTCTAACGTGCCGAGGAGCCACCTCTGGGCCTGATTTCTTGGGCGGACGATCTGCGTACTAAAACGGATTCAGAGTGTGGCTGGTCAGTAAGAAGACACACAGAGAGATACCAAAGCACTGAAATGCTATTATTACAGGGTGTGTGCTTGTGTGTCTGTACGTGTGTCTGCTAACATTTTGTTCCATAAAGGAAATGATCTGCAGGGTTCCTGGGTGGCTCAGCCGGTTAAGCAACCGACTCTTGATTCGGGCTCAGGTCATCTCACGGTTCATGGGATCGAGCCTCAAATCAGGCTTCATGCTGACAGCGTGGAGCCTGCTTGGGATTCTCTCTCTCCCTCTCTCTCTGCCCTTTCCCCCACCACCCCCTCCCCCGGCTCACTCACACACCCTCTTTCTCTCTCTCTCTCTCAAAATAAATAAACTTAAAAAAAAAAAAAGATTCACAGCAAGGCTTGCAAGTTGCTACGAGGAATTCTATTGTTCTAGTGCACTGTTTCACAAACTTGCCTGAGAATATGGATTATCAAGGCAATTTGTGAAAATATAGACCTCCAGAATCAGAATCTCAAGAGATGACCTAGAAATCTGGATTTTTTAAGTTTTCCAGGACACTAACCACACCGAGATCTGAGTATTACTTCCAGAGAGCCTTCTAGGGAATCTAGTGAATCATTCACTTTCCCAATTTCATATTTTTCCCTTTGCAACTATTCCCATCAATCGATACACACCCATTCCAAACCAACCTAAGTGCCAGTGATAATCGGAGATTCCCACATCTGTAGCTGTAATTTCCGATCTGACTACCTGTCAACGCTCCTTCTGTGCGTCCTGCAAAGTACGCTTACAAGTCAGCTGCTGTCCCCTGTGTCAGGAGTGAGTGCCCATCAGTTCAGGACACTTTTGGACAGTGTCCAAAATACCTACATCCTTTCAACCACTGATTTCAATTCTAGATTATAAACCAGACAGAGTCAGAAATATGACAAAAATTTACACTTTCCTCCTCACATCAAGTAAAAACAAACCAAAACACACAGAAGTCACAGGACATAACTGAAATGTGCCCAAATAGAGAAACAGGTAATTTATGGTACATGACTGAAAAATTATTCAGCAAACCTACAGTATGCTTTTAAAGTATATTTAGTAATATGAGAAATTCTCACTATTTAATGATCATTTAAAGGAAACAGCCAAACCAGACATGTATCATGGCCCCAACTGCACACACACACGCACACACACACACAAAGGGAGACAAAGAAGGGGAAGAAAATATATCAAAATGTTAATGCAGTTATTTGGGGAGGGTGGACAATCTTAGATTGTGTTTTCTTGATATATTCCTATATTTTCTAAATTACCTCTAAGATTTTAGAATCAGAAAGAATTTTTTTAAGAAAAAACAAGAGATGAAATTATTTGGGGTCTCTGAAACAGGAATTATAATTACATTACACTTATTTATACAATTATTTATGTAATGTTTGTCTCCCTCACTCAATTGTAAGTAAAATCAGAATAGGAATCATATACATCTTGCTCACAGCTATATTCTGAGTGCCTGGCACATTGCAGGAAGTTAATAAATATTGATAAATGGATGACTAAGAGAAAGAAAGGAAGAAAAACAGGAAGGAAAGGAGAGAGAGGGGAGGGAGGGAGGAGGGGACTGGAAAAGCAAGGTCTTAGTGAATCTGACAGACAAGGAGCCTGTCTATCAGTTTCTCAAGAACGTTCCTCCCACCCTGCTGCTGCCTGGCATAGGAGACCTACTGAACATGCTGCAAACATGAGGAAGTAGGTACACTGAGACTTCCTTCTTTTCAATTTCTCTACAGCTTTATTGAGGTATAACTGACACGCAGAACTGTAAGATATTTAAGGTGTACACCATGGTGAGTTAATCTCCACGAACGTTGTGAAAGGACTTCCCCATCTAGTTAATTCACGCGTGATGACTCATTTCATGCGTCAGCCTGACACGGCTAAGGGATGCCCTGAGGGCTGGTCCAACCTTTCTGGAGGTCTGTGAGGGTGCTTCTGGAAGAGTCAGCATTTGAATCGGCAGACTGAGTGAAGAAGGTGTGCCCTCCCCAGCGCTGGTGGGCATCATCCCATCCGTTGGGGCCCAAACAGAACAAAAAGGTGGAGGCAGGGTGAACTCAGGCCTTCGGTTCGAGCTGGGACACCCCTCTTCTCCTGCCCACAGATACCCCTGTCCCTGGCTCTCTGGCCTTCAAGGACTGCAGTGACACTTGCTCTCCTGGGTCCTCCGTTTGCAGATGGGACACCGTGGTGCTTCTCACCTTCCAAAATTGTGTGAGCCAATCCCTCATAATAAATCTCCTTCTAAGTATCTCTATATATCCTGTTGGTGGTTTCTCTGGAGAACCATGACCAACACACCCAATTACCCCCAACATCGTCCCGCAGCCTCTGCTATACTCGGAGTTTGTTCGGCGCTGATAGAGTCTTGGCGTCTTCATGTTCTCCAGCCCCAAATAACCGTTGCTTTTGTATTTGTACAAAACTCCGCATTGTATCTCTCACACACCTGCTACTGACTTCTTGTGTGCTTCACAAGCCCTGCTCTGCCCCCAGCCTCTTGGTCTCAGCACAGGGGCCTCTGCTTCTTCACTGACACCGTTAAGTACAACATTGCCACCTAATTTTTCACAGCCTGGAAGACGCCGTGCATTAGATGTTGTATCGTCTTAGGTTCCCCTGTACCTTTCCCACTTTATCACAAATGGAACGGCACCATTATTCTGTGGCTACTTGCTTAATGACTGTCTTTTCCACTTTGTCATCAGTAACTCAAGAGCAGGGACCACGTCTTACTTGCTCGCTGCTGTGTCCCCAGACCTCTTATCTCTGGGGAACGAGCCTGCGGATTAGGTCCAGCAGGAGAGGGCAGCGAGCCTGTGAGACGGGCACCCCTCTGACCCCCTTCACAGACCTCTCACCCGCTGCTGCTTCTGTCTCTTCATCACTCCTAAGCCTCATCACATGAACACAGTACCCTAAAATTATTGAAAATGTTCCACTTCAGGAAATGGCACAGAGGTTGCAATTGGTGCCCCTACCCACCCCTCACCCCACCCCTCAAGCCCCAGTTTCTGCTTTCCATCTATAGAACACCTGCAGTCCGCCACTTGGGGTGGGAATGAGAGCATCCTGCACACCCTCCACTCCTCACCCTCTCGTCAGGGTCCCTTGCTCTGCGCTCACAGGCCCCCAAAGTCTCTGTGTCATCCTTCACTCCTCCAGGCCCTCTCTCCTCCTCAAGGTGAACCTCGCTTGCTTCAGCTCCACCTTCCTCTTCCGTTTCCGGTCAGTCCTCTCTGCCCCCCTCCTGGCAGAATTGCCACCGGGTGCTTCTCCAAGGCAATATTCTAAGAAATGGATAAACGTATCTGCAGGAGCATTTAGCAAATAGATTTCACAACATAACAGCTCAAATACAAAGCATTCATTTCCACAATGTCAAAACAAGTATTTCTAAACCTTCCCCGATCCCTCCTGACCTTCTTCCTCCTGTCAAGGCCAAAGTTCCTGAAAAAGAGTGTTCACCTGTGGCGTTCACCCCCCCCCCGCCCCCGGACACATTGTTATGCTATTCGCTCTTTTTTTCAATAGTTAACAAATGCTCACAGCACAGAAGTCATTCCCAAAGGTGGCGGGAAAGCACCTTCCTGCCACGGGTGTCCCCAAGCCCCGCACTCCCCTCACAGGCAACCCCACTGTCGGCGTCTTGCGTATCTTTCCAAAGGGCAAATGCACACATACATTCTTATTTGTATTTTTTTTATTCGAATGGAGGCATTTGTGCACTTTCACCCTTTGCTTTTTTCACTTAAAATATCTTTAGTATCTCACATCAGTATATCCAAAGCTGCCTCATTCCTTTTTCCTTTTTTTAATTGAAGTTTAATTGACATACAATATGCTACTAGTTTAAGATTTGCTTTGTAATTAAGGCAAGAACAAATACACAAGCACCACGTTTTTTGTTCTCTGATGTTAACGCATCCTTAGCACAAGTGAAACCAGACCTAACAGGAATGGATACGCGTTTGTGCTGGTGCTGAATGACCAAGGTCACGACAGGAAAATCGGTAAGACTGGTTCACATGGATCATGTCAGATAATAATCTTTTTATTTCTTTTTGAAATATCATACCACCAGAGAACATTTGTCTTCTACTTTCTGTTGTGAATCCCACCACCTCCTTACAAAGGACCCTGGAAAGAGAAGAGGACAGTCCATTTTCCGAATCCCTTCCAACATCCGGCAGTTCCGTGAAACTGCTCTTTGTAGACTTCCACAGCTGAAGCGGCCAAGTGGCCCCCGCTAGTCCAAAATTCAGTCTGGGATTCACCTTGCACTTCCGTGACTGGCCAGATCGCTTCCCGTCATTAGACATCCCTGTTCTACGGCATTTTTACTCTGCTTTGTGATAATCATACAACTTAAGAAAAATCTGAGCCATTCTTCTCTCTCAGTAGTCTGAAATCCAGAAAGTCCTAATTGGTTTTCACATACATTTCAATTTATTCATGTCGAAAGGTAACTCTAGGCATGAGACACTGGTGTAATTGCCTGAAATAAATTGGATACCTTCTTGCTAAATCATGAAAAATGAGAGACGAGTAATTTTTTTTTTATCAGAAGTTGAAGAAATTTTCTTCCAAATAATTTTCTTGAAGAAGAAAATCATCTGACAAGGACAAACACACTACTATATCTGAGTATTTCTAGTGGGTCACAGCCTTGTAAGGAAACATTAGCTCAGTGAAATGCCTGTAAGTCGAGGCTAACGTATTAGTGTATTTTATTTCCAAAGTGTTTTGAGACCACACATTATGAAAGGTGTTATATAAATGCAAAGTACTAGTTTTAAATTAAATTTTCTTGGAACTCAAAAGACAAGTCATATGGCTTTTATTAATGTAAAGTTTATCTTGACCTTGCAGTGGAGAGTACAATCAAGTTGAAAAAATATTGGTATAATGTTATAGGCGTTAAAACTCATGTGGAATCTTAAAAAGAAGAAGTGTTTTCCTACTTTCCAAACAAGCTTGACCGTGTGATGCTGGCTTGGTGATTTATCTGTAAAACTTATACCGTGATCTCATAATTCAATATCGGTGGGGCTGCTCAATGCATGATTTATTGGGTTTCTCTTTATCCTAAATGGCAGCAAAAGACCATAGGCTATCCAGTGGGCTTACTTTTTCGCTTACTACATGTAAAATAGAAGCAATAGGAGAATTGTAAAAGGACAAACCCTTGCCACTTTCAATGAACATTAACAATAAGCCTCAAGTGCATTATAACAATTTGGGCAAACAAAAAAAAATGTTATTTACTCACGGCCCTCAAAGGAAAAATAATTGTTACGGGAAAAAAAAAAACAAAAAAGAAGACACTATTGTCTGGTGCTTGAGACCTAAGTGTAACGTGTCATTTCACCCTGGATTTGTGGTGACCACCGCGTGGAGGCTCACCCAGCCAGGACAGGACATGACACGAGAGCCACCAGGGGCCATGCGGATCTCTGCACCGACAGCCACCAAGCTCTCCATCCCCGCTGCCATTCCTCATCTGTTCCAAAGGGTAGATCTGCTCTGGGCTATAAACTGTAAGCCCCTCCGAAGGGCTTAATTGCCGCTGGGTGCTTCTCCAAGGCAACATTCTAAGAAATGGACAAATATATTGGCAAGAGCAATTAGCAAATATATTTTGTAGCTTAACGACTCAAACATAAAACATTAATTTCCACATAGATGATCAAAACAAGCATTTCTAAAGTGGAAAATATTTTTGTTTGCAAGAGAAACATATGTCCTGGCTGTCAAAACATTTCTAAATAAAACATGATTCTTGCAAAAGGTATTTAATTTGGCAAATGTGTTCTTGTGTATACACAGACTCAAAGTACTTTAAAATTACGTTATGGATTCGTCAAAAATAAAAATAGCAACTTCCAATTATTTGCTTAATCTATGAAAACAACTGAGCAAAAGCTTCCTATTTATCAGTAATGTAATCCTTGTTATTATTAAATGTGAGAAAGAGATAAGAAAGCTGAGGCCTGGAGAAGTAATTTGTCCAAAGTTCCACACACAGTAAAAGAGCAGCACAAGCAAGAACAATGGCAAGGCTGGGAGGCTTTTAAAAACAGTTCGTTTTCTCCTGTGACAAAATCCCCAGAGTGGGGAGCGGGACAGCCGCAGGGGCTCCGCGGTGTCAGCAGTCCTGCCCTTCCATCTTTCTAGAGAGGCCGAGATGCTGGGAGACCAAGGGGCAGCATTAGTCCTCCTAGAGGGGGGTTGGCCAGCGGCGTCAGGAAAGAGCAGACGGAAACGAGCTTCAGGGTTGCAGCCACGTGGCCTCCGTCACAGCCTCCCGGGTAGCTGGCAATCGGTTACAGGCGACCCGTCTCAGGGCAACGGGGACTGAGCACGGGGAAGGGCGGGCACACGAGGTCGGGAGAACAAAACCACGGTCCTGCCGGGAAGCCAGCTGGCCGCCGGGCCGGTACCCGCCACGGAACGGAGGCGGCGCTCATATCTAGGCCCAGAAGACTCGGTGGCCCACACTCCCAACCACCATCATTTTGCCTCCAGCAAGTTCACCGCAGAGTCCGCACACGTGACAAGCGGAACACTGTCGACTCCACCAGGCTGCGATTCTAGGTGAGAAAACAGGCCTGGAGCGCACATGCCTTTCTGGACGTCCCAGGGCGAGCTGGGAGCAGAGCTGCCATGTGTCTCCTGCTTGGCTCGCGCCGCAGCCCCTGCTTCGCGCGGGAAGGGGAGCATCGGCAGCCCCGGCGTCGGTGGAGCAGCCGGGGAGCGCGCCTGGTTCTTCAGGAGCCCCGTGGGCCGAGACGCAGCGATCACAGCGCGGAGCCCGGTGTGCCCAAGGTCACACAGCCGGGTAGCGGGTGGCGGCAGAGCCCGAAGTCGAACTCGGCCGGAGCCACAGGCCGCCAGGCTGTACCGCCCACCTCCTGGGCACCACGTGGCTCCGCCGGACTCCGGAAAGGCGGCGCACGCTCCACAGAAAGCCTCAGTCGCTATAAATAGCAACAGTACAATTACCTCGGCTGTACACAGCACCCGGAAGGGAGTTAGGAAGTGGCAGCATCATTACCGCGCTGAGCACTGATTGTCCTAAAGCTCCTGACACCTGGGCTGCCCTGAATTCAGTTAAAAATGGCTCCCAGGGTAGTTTCCTTTGGGAAGTATTCTAACCTTTGGAGTAAAACCTTTCTAACAATCTCTGAAGGTGTCACGGCTCCGCTCTCAGTCCCTTAATCTGAGCTATTACGGGCTTTCTACTCTGATCACCCGTGTGCGGAGCCCAGCTCACAAAAAGAAGAGGATGATCCCCACGGTGTTTTCAAAGCAATTTGCACCTCGAAACTTCACTTGGAAAACTCACTATTTTGTCCTTTTGAGAGGCCCTAGAAAGCAAGACCCCATCTCCTTTTTGTCTTTGTCATTGAAAAAAACAACCCAGTCATCTACAAGAGGCCCAACTCCTTCCTGTACCTTCCTAGGCGTCCTCACAAGTGACTGCAATATATATCAAGTTCAGGGCAAACCTTGAGGCCCCATCCCACGAGCACTCCTTCCTTTACTCGTCAGAGAAACGCTGATTTCCCCGCAGCGGTCAGAAACAATGGGGAGACAGTGGCACGGGCACAGTGGAGACGCAAGTCCCCATCATCCCGAGGACCCCCTGTGCTGGTGCTCAGAGTCACGGCACCGCCCCCACCTCCGCAACCTCTAATCTGTCCCGCATGCCTTTTATTTAGTTCATCACTGCCACAGTGTCACAGACAGAATCACACAGCATGTGGCCTCTGGGACTGAGTCTTTTCACCACCTTAATTCCTTGAAGATGCACAGAGTTGTTCATTCCCCTCTGTCGCTAAGCTGTATCCCACAGCTTAATTAACATCACCCAGTCCAGGGACACTGGCTGTTTTGTTTTGTTTTTTTGTTTTTTTTTTTCAGACTTTAGTGATTAGGAGCAGAAAATGCTATGAATATTCATGTACTGATTTTTATGTAAACATGATATTTCATTTCTATGGGAAAAAATGCCCATATGAAACTGTTTGTTTTAAATGCTGTCTTGATCCAGTTTTGAGGCCCGGACCAGAGGCCAGTCAGCTCCCCAGGAGGAGCGGAAAGTCCACGGCCAGCCTCCTCCCTGAAGCCCTCCTGATCCAGGACCACACCGCAGGGGCCCTTGCTGCTCTGGGGCGAGGCGCCAGCAACTGGGACAGCCTCCAGACCCTACAGCCCAGTGGGAGGATTCCAATTAGCCATTCCCCAAGGAGCCTGGAAACCTGGACAGCATCTCCCCCCTGCAATGACAGCCTGCAAGTCCCTGCGGGGCCTGCTGGTGCCTGGCCTCACCCTGGGGAGCTGCAAGGAACCCGTTCTGCCCTTCCACCTACCCTGGCATCAGCGGAGTGCGTCTTGCCATGAATGTGATCTTTAAATCTTATAACACAGTCCAAGGGTGCATTTGATGGGTTGTATGTAATTGTTTTTTTTTTTTTAATAAAAAACTGCCAAACTGTTCCCATTGGTGCTGTACCATTTCACCTTTCTGCCAGCAAGGTATGTGAGTGATGGTACTAGGTTTTGGGGGTTTTTGCCTGATTTTTTTTATCAACTTAAGGAAGATCCCCTTTATTCCTACTTTGCTGGGAGTTCTTACCAGGAATAAATGTTGAATTTTGTCAGAAGTTTTTTCTGCATAAGTTGATATGATCATGATTTTTCTTCTATAGACTGCTGATATAATGGATTAATCACATGAATCGATTTTCAATGTTGAATCAACCTTTGATAGACACTGAAGAGAATCCTACTTAGTCATGATATATAATTTGTTTTATACATTGCTGAAACTGATTTGCTATTTTCTTGAAGATTTTTATGACTAAGGGTATGAGATAGTGGTCTATAGTCTATAGATTTTACTTTTTTCTTTTTTACTTCATAAATTGGAAAGTGTTTTCTCCTCCCCATTTCTTTTGAAAAAGAGTGCGTAAAATTGGTATTCTTTAAAAGTTTGGTAAAATTTGGTAAAATTCTCCAGAAACTCACTTCAAATGCAGTGACATTGGAAACTGCACGGAAATTCCTTCCTCAGGCAGTTTTTCATTGCAAATTCAATTTCCTTATTGGTTATGAGACTGTTCAGGTTATCTACTCCATCCTGGTCAAGTTTGGGTGGTTATAGTCCAGGTCACCGAGGTGACCAAATGTATATGTGTAGAGTTGTTCACATTATTCCTTTTGTTTTTTTTCAGGGCCTATAGTGATTCCTCTTTCATTTCTAATAATGGTGATGTGTATCTTTTCTTTCTTCGCTGTTAGTCCTGCTACAGGCTTGTCCACTGTATTGATCTTTTCAAAGAACCAACTTTTTAAAATATCATTTTTTCCCCATTTTTGTTTTCAATTTCACTGGTTTCTGCTATTGCCTTTATTATTCTCTTCTGTTTGCTCTGAGTGTTTTTTTTTTTCTTCTTTCCCTAGTTTCTTAACGTGGGAATTTACAGTTTACTGATTGACACTCTTCTTTTTTTCCTAATGTAAGCATTTTAGGCCATGCATTTTCCTCTCAGACCTGCTTTAGCTGCATCACAAAAATGTTGACATTTTGTATGTTTTTATCATTCACTTCTCTGCATTTTATACAAGTTACTGTGTTTTCTTTTTGACCCAAAGATAATTGAGAAGTAGGTTTTTTAATTTCCCCATGTTTGGGGATTTTCCTGTTGTTTTTCTGTTACTGATTTTTACTTTGATCCCACTATGGTCAAAGAATAGTTCTGGGTGATTTCAATTCTTTTAATTTGTTGATGCTTGTTTTAAGGTTCAGGATAATGTCTATCTTTGTGAATGTTCCACATGTGCTTGAGAAGACTGTTTACTCTGTTTTTGTTGGGTGAAGTGGTCTGTATATGTTGGTTCTATATATGTTGATGTGTTATTCAGTTATTCTGTATCACTGCTGATTTTAATTGGTATATTTATATCAATTACATTTAATATAATTATTGATATCTTAAGGCTTAAATTAGCCCTCTTGTTATTTGTTTCCTGTTTAGTTCATCTGATTCTTGTTAATGTTTCTTTTTCTTAACTCCCTATGGGTTATATGAACATTTTTTGGAATACAGAGTGACTTATTTCTAGTGCTTTTCAATATCTTGCTTTATACAGTTTTCTTAGTGGTTGCTGTACATACCATAATATACTTATGTACCTTACCACTCCAAATGAAGTTTAAAGACCTGACTTCTGCTAACGTCTCTTTACTTTCTCCACTTTTTAAATGTAATTGTTTTAATGTTTCCTTAAGATATACTAAGCACCGTATTAGATGGTGTTATAATTTTTGAATATACGATTTAAGAAATTCAACAAAAGTAGGATAATCAATTGTATTTACTCCTATTTCTATGTATTCCAATGTTCTTCTTTCCTTTCTGAAGTTCCAAGTTTTCTTCTGTTATCGTATTCTTTTCTGTTTGGAAAATTTCCCTCAGCTATTCCTTAAGGATAAGTTTGCTAACAACAAAATTTGCTTAGTTTTCCATCACCTGAGTATGTCTTGAGTTCCCTTTCATTCCTGAATGATGTTTTCATCAGACATAAAATATGCTGTTGACAGTTCTTTCCTTTCAGTATTTGAAAAATGTAATGCCACTACCTTCTAGCCCCCATGGCTTCAGATGACTACTGTCATTAGAATTCACGTTTCCTTATAAGTAATGTGTCATTTTGCTCTGACTTCAAGACTTTTCCCTTTACTTCAGTGTTCAGAAGCTTAATTATAATATGTCTTGGTGCGAATTTCTTTGCATGTATCTGATTTGTGGTTGCTCAACTTTTTTAAATTTGTAGTTTTATGTTTTTTGCCCAATTTGGGATGTTTTCAGACATTATATCTTCAAATCCTTTTAGTCTCAAGCCTCCTTTTGCTCTCTTTATGGGTCTTGATGATATGAGTATTAGCTCCTGTTATTGTCCCACAGATCTTTACGGGTCTCTTCATTTCTATTTTTCCCAGACTATTTTTTCTCTGTTGCTCACATTGGGCAGATGCTTGATCTGTCCTCAAGTTCACTGATTCAATCCTCTGTCATCTCTCCTCTGCTATGGAGCCCATCCAGTGAGTTTTTATTTTGGTTATTGTATTTGTCAGTTATTTAATTTCCATTTGGTCTTTTTTTGTTACAGTTCTTTGCTGAGTTTTCTACTTTTCTTATTTCTATGGAGAGAATAATTGTTGAAGTACTTTTATGATTGGCTACTTTAAAATCTTTGCTAGATAATGCCAACATTATATGCCAATCTCTCTGTATTAGTGTCTGTTTACTGGCTTTTCCCATAAAGCTTATTATTTTCCTGGTTCTTAGTACAAGAAGTCATCTCCAGGTATATCCTAGACCCTTAGGATAGTATATAAGGACTCCATCCTATGTAATCGTCTCTTTTTAGCAGGTACGCCCATGGTTTATGTGCAGCATAAGGGCCAGGTGAGTGTGAACGTTCAGCTTTGTACCAGGCTCCTCCAATACTGCCCTGGCAAAAGTGGGGCACTGACTCCCAGTACATCATTGCCTCTGACTGATTATAAAGATCAGCTCCACCATGGGCCCCAAAGCCACCAGGAAGGAGAAGAGGATGGTTGCTGTGCTGTGGTGGAGCTGAAGCTCCTGTCCCACTGCGCACAGCGGAACCAAGTGTAGGGTGGGAGGTCGAATCAGCCTACCTCTCACCAGCTCCTTAGGTCTCTCTGCTGCTGGGCTGGGGTGAGGCTCAGCTCTGATGTAGAGCCCACTGACAGCATCGTGGTGGGGAATCAGAGCACCACCTGTTTCTGCTGGGCAGAGAATGGAGGATCTGTTCCACGCTCACTCCTGCCAACACCACCCAAGGGGTAGATAAGGGAAACTGCCTGTTTTGATGGAGTGGGGTACGGGCAGAACATCAACTTTCACAGGCTGAGGTGGTGGGGAGGGAGGGGCATTTCTTCTATTCCTTTGGCTAGAGTGGCACAGATGTTACCAAGAAAGATTTTGTTGGTAGGCCACCCTTTTCCAAGACTTTGGCTAGAATAAATAGGCTTTTCATGGACCTCTTGTGTGTACGTTAGTAGCTCAGATCACAGTGCCTGGAGCTCTTCATCCAGGATACATGGGCAGCAGTAAGAAAACTGGGAGAACCCGCAAACACCTTGATCCTTAGGTACCAAGGTACCCAGGTAAGCCTCTTCCTTCTGCCTTTCACAGATGTCGTATGCTAATCTGCTGTGTTGTGTCCAGGGAATTCTAGTTGTAAGGTGAGGATCTGGGAGCAATGGGGCAGCTCCACTTTGGTAGAACCTGAGGTCAATAAATACTTTCTGAATGCCTGTCATGTGCCAGGCACACATGAGTTTCTTACCCTCAGGAAGCTAGCTAAATCTTAATAAGAGATTACACAAAATAGAATAATAATAATAATCGGTGATGAGTGCTCTCATAAGACAGGCCAAAATCTACCTGCCCCCTCACAAAAATCTATCTACATCTTCTAGTCTGAAATTGTTTTTTAACAGGGTTCAAAGGCATGTATCTCTTAACGATAAAAGACATATACAATCATTCACTTATTAAACAAATATGACAAGTGCAGAGTATATGCTGGGTCCTGATGTAGGTATAGGGAAAGCATTAGAGAACAAAATTTAAAAAAGCCTTACACTGACACAGCTTACTTCTACTAGAGGAGACAGGCAAATACAATAAACATAATTCGTAGGAAGTCTGTAATATACATTCATTCAATCAATTCACTCAATGTCAACACCTTGCCAGGTAATACCTTGCCTGAAAATCACCCGCAGTAAAATTTGCGACTTAATTTATAAATCCAGATGCCTTATTTCAGATCCTCCTCTGTTTTGAGAGAGGAGGGCAGGCTGAGTGTAATGGGTGGCACTGTGGAGCGGGTGTGGGAAAAGAATTCTCAAGCAAGGAAAGAGACAGCACAGGAAGGGGCGAGGGGTTGGCGATGCTGAAGGCGGACCTCCCGGCGTGGGGAGGGTCGGAGCCATTACGGCCGCAGACAAGGGAAGGCTGACCCTGGACAGTCCAGTGTACACATGCACGTCGGTGTGAGCTCTGTTCCAGATCTCAGGACAACTGTGCACGACTTATGACAGCTTCATTATGAAGGAGCTTTTCCCCCTCTGGAAGTGTTAATTTATGAAACACAAAAACTGCCACTTTTATCAATGAGAAGCAGCTGTGGCATTGTTGAAAAAAGTATTAGAATCAGAAGACAGGTTTGTGTTTTTAGCTCTGCTGTTTAGTCAAACTTGAGGTAAGATCCTGACTTTCTGGTGACTCAATTATCTCAGCTGTGAAGTGACTGTGATCGTATCCATGCTGCCTATCATCTCCCAGAGTTGTCAGGAAATGTAAAATATGTTTAAAAATTCTGATATATATTCTGAGCATCAACATCTTCACCAGGTGATCTGACATGCAGATCCTTTGAAACTCTATCAAACAATCGGGACACCAGGGTAGCTCAGTCGGTTAAATGTCCCACTCTTGATTTAGAATCAGATCGTGATCTCACGGTCCCCAAGATTGAGCCCTGCATTGGGCTCTGCACTGACAGCACAGAGTTTGCTTAGGATTCTCTCTCTGCCCCTCCCCTGCTCACTCGCTCGCGCGCTCTCTCTCTCTCAAAATAAATAAATAAATACATTTTTAATAAAAGTAAAAACAATAAAAAAAACAATTAAACCATTGTTTTAACTGATATAAGGCTATTTAGAGCTTTTCATAGTCTCATTCAGTGATTCAGAGACATTAATACATTTGATTACAAGATGCTCCTAGAAACCATACTCATGGTCATTAGGTAATATATAGTGTATAGACTGTATTATCTTTCCAAAATATGAAAAATAAAAATTCTGAATTCCCAAATACATCTGCTCTCAAGAGGTCCAGAAAAAGCATTTCAGATCTCTACCCATTTTAACCTGACTCAGGTGAAAGGAGGGTAAATCAGTGAAGAAAAAGCTATCATTTAGATGTAACACCCATGGATTCAATTTATTCTTTCAATAAACAATCGTTAAGTGCCTACTATGTCCTTCGGTTATAGATTCTGGAAATACAAAACAGAAAACAAAAGAAAACAATATCTTGGGAGATTATACCCTAATAACGAAAGACGTAAAATAAATATCATAAATAAGTATATTAAAAGGCAATTAAGTGTAATGGAAAAACAGAAAATAGGCACTTTCTCATAAATTTGAAGACATGCTTGTCTTTATGACCCAGCAATTCCATTCCTAGGCAAAATCCAGCAAAAGCACGTGCACAGGTACCAGGGGACACGTGACAACGGCCATAGTGGCACTGTTTCCAGTGGTCTAGTTAGGAAACAATTCAAAAGTCTATTAACGCTAGAATGGATAAACACACTGTGATGTGTGCATATGATGGAATATTAAGTAGCAATAAAAATGAATGTTTATTTTCTAGAACAAGTTTCATGAAAATAATGTTGAGGGAAAGAGGACAGACACAGAAGAAAATATGCAGTCAGCTTCCATTTATATAAAGCCCAAAAACTCAACTACAGCACTGAGGTCGTGAAATTACCAGGAATCACAGAGTAGTTAACACACACAGGAGTCAGGAGAGCCCCTGCCTTACAGGGGGACAAAGAGCAAACCTGGGGCGTCTCAGATGCTACAAGGATCCATTCCTTAACACTGATTCTGCAAATATGTCCTGTATAATAAATGATTAAACTGCACAACTATGTTTTAAAATCATCAATTTCAACTGGTGACAGATTCAGAGACAGATGCAGATACAGTACAGAAAGGTCTAATGTGCCCTTCACCGAGGTTCCCCCGAAGGCACAGTCTTCCATAACCACAGCACGGTGTCAACACCAGCACAGCAGCTGCTAAGGCCCCAGACCTTGTTTGCATTTCCCCAGTTCTAGAGGCACTCATGTGTGCACACAGTTTTACACAAGTTTAGCACGTGTATGTCATCTGCGTAACCGCCACCACGCTCAAGATACAGAAGCATTCCTAGCCCCACAAGGATCCCTCGTGCTCCCCCTCTCTATTCACATCCATCCCTCTTCCCTCCACTGCCCTCCCGAGCCCTCCTCTGTCTCTAACTGCTGGCAACCACTCATCTTTCCTCCATTGCCGTAACTGTCATCTTGAAGACGTTACGTAAATGAAATCATACCACATGTAACCTTTTGTGATTGGGCGTTTTTCACTGAGTACAACGTACTTGAGATCACTCGTGTTGTTGTCTGTACTAATAGCCCATTCTTCCTTGCTGCTGAGTAGTGTTCCACGGCATAGACCACAGTCAGTTTAAACATTCACCCACTAGAGAACATCGGGGTCGTGTCTAGTTTTTGGCTAATTACAAATAAATTTCTAAATTTGGCTATTACAAATGAAACTGCTATTAAATTTTTTTTAATGTTTATTTATTTTTGAGACAGAGCGCAAGAGGGGGAGGGCCAGGGAGAGAGGGAGACACAGAATCTGAAGCAGGCTCTGGGCTCTGAGATGTCAGCACAGAGCCTGACGTGGGGCTTGAACTCCCGAACCGTGAGGTCATGCTCTCAGCTGAAGTCAGATGCTTAACCAAATGAACCACCCAGGCGCCCCCCAAGTAAAACTGCTACTCATGCCTGTGTGCATGTTTTGATATGATCCTAGTTCATTCCTCTCTGGAATAAGCACCCAGCAGTGTGATCACTGAGTCACATATAAGTGTATGATTGTCAGAATGGCTGTGCCCGTTTACACCCCCCCTAACCCCCAGCAATGCAGGGGTGATTCCATTTTACCACATCCTGGCGGGATTTGGCGTTGTCACTAGTTTTTATTCTGACTCTTCTGATAGTATCAGGAAATCTCACGGTGGTTTGAATTTGCATTTTCCTAATGGCTAATGATGTTGAAGCTATTGTGATATGCTTATTTGATCTGTTGATTTCCAATCAGATATTTTTACTGTTGAATTCTGCAAGTTGCAAGCCCCTGACAAGATGTGGGACTCGTGTGTACCCCTCCCCAGCCACAGCTCCTCACTACATCCTCACAGCAACTGCCACACAGCACAAGTCTTTGGTGCTGGGGGATGAAACACAATTTATTGATTTTTCTCATTTATGAATCATGTTTTTGGTGCCATGTCTAAAAAATCGTCACTAATTCCTAGGTCCTGAAGATTTTCTCCTACGTTTTTCTATACTTTTGTAGGCTTACATGTTACACTTCCATCTAAAAGGCACTTTTGATTTTTTTTTTTTTTTTTTGTATAAGATATGAGGGTGAGGTTGAGGTCCATGGTTTTTGCCTGGAGACGTCCAGTTTCTCCAGCACTATAAGCTGAAAAGATTATTTTTCCCTCCAATGAATTGTTTTTAAAATTGTGGTAAAATATACATAATATAAACTGTATTATTTTAACCATTTAGGTGGACAATTTAATAGCACTGAGTATATTCAAAGAGTTGCTCAACCATCACCACTATTTACTTCAAGCTCTTTTTCAACATCCCGAATGGAAATTCTGTGCCCTTTAACCGACCCTCCCGATTCCTCCCTCTACCAAGCCCGTGAATTTGCCTGTTCTAGATACCTAGATCTATTTGCCCTTTTTTGTTCTTGGCTTTTTTTTTACTTGGCATGCTTTCAGGGTTCATCCGTGTTGTAGCATTTTTTAAAAATTCACTCCTTTTTATGGTTGAAGGATTCTCCACTACATGGACAGACCACGTTTTGTTCATTACTCATCTGCTGATGACCACAGACTTGCTCCACCTTTTGGCTACTGTCAATGACGCTGTTCCGAACGAGTGTGCAAATATCTGCCTAATCTCTGCTTCCAGATCTTCAAGGCCAATACCCAGGACTAAAACTGCTGGATCACGTGGTAATGTTAACATTCCGAGGAACCACCAGACTCTTCCACAGCCACTGCACTATTTACATTCTTATCAGCACATACGAGGGCTCCAATTTTTCCACATCTTCACCAGGGTTTGTTATTTCCTGTTTTTTTTTTTTTTCTTTTAGAATAGCCATCCTAATGGGTGTAAAGCGGGTATCTCATTGTGGTTTTGGTTTGCATTTCCCAGATGACCAATGATGCTGAGCATCTTTTAATATGCTTTTGGCCATTTGTACATCTTCTTTGGGCAAGTATCTAATCAAACACTTTATCCATTTTTTAATTGATTTGTTTTATTGAGTTGTAGGAGCCTTTAAAAATGTATATTCTGGATATTAATTCCTTATCAGATTTGAATTTGAGGTATCTATTAGATTTTTATTTTTAATATTTATTTATTTTTGAGAGAGAGAGATCGAGAGAGAGAGAGAGAGAGAGAGAGAAAGCACAAGCAGAGGAGAGGCAGAGAGAGAGAGGGAGACACAGAATCTGAAGCAGGCTCCAGGCTCTGAGCTGTCAGTACAGAGCCTGACGTGGGGCTCAAACTCACAAACCGTGAGATCATGACCTGACCTGAAGTCAGACGCTTCACCGACTGAGCCACCCAGATGTCCCAAGGTATCTATGAGATTTCTAACTGGAAATGTTTTATTAAGCCTGATAAAGTTTATAATAGTAACTGGCAAACTACAGCCTGTGGGCCAAATCCATCCCAGGCCTGTTTATACGGCCCAAGCTAAGAAACCTGAGGTCACTGTGCCTCTATCCACGGAGGTCAAAAGAGATACCAGATGCGCCCTACCCTCTGCCACGCACATTTTTGCCCAATTATCTGCTTTGCCCACAAGGATTAATCCAAGTACGCCCTTTAGCCAGTGTCTGTTTGCTCACATGGGCCAACTTTGTGCTTGTCTATCCAGCTCCATAAGAGACGAGGCCATGTGGGTAGCTGAAATCTGCTTTAGTGGGAGTCTTTACACCAGGTAAAGTGGCACATGCTCCCAGTTAGGACTTTTCCTTGCCAAAAGCTAGTTATTAAACATTTACCAGCACATCACTGCCTTTTCCCTGTTTGTGGGTAAAGTCCCAGAATCTCCACTGGTCTCGCATCTCCTGCACTCCCGTCCCTAGACGCCCCTGCACATGTCCTGCTCCTAACCCTCTCGCTGTGACACTGGGACTTGCAGCTGAACCCCTGCAAAGGCCCCTGTCTGGTCCACTTCTTCCACAAATGCTTCTTGCTTCCTCTTGCTCCACTTGGAAACTGGCTCTCTCCTATTGACCGTCTCACCCCTGCAGCCCTCTCTACACTTCCCACAGCCGCGTACCCCTGGGCTTAGAGCAGAAGCAGCTGTCCCCCTAGCTTCGCTGCTCTCTCCAATCCCCTCTACCTTCTTTCTTAACCTGCCTCCGTCCCTAACGTCACATGACTTGATTTCCCATTATCTCTTCATCTTGTAGTCAACTTCTGACTCCGTCTCTACCTTATTTTTCATGATCTATCTCCTGACTCACAATTTCCACATGCACACTGATAGTCCTTTAATCCACGTATGGTCAGGCTGTGCTAGCCAGAGATATTTCCTCATTCTTTCTTTTTTACCTTAACAGATGTCTAAACTTCAAAAGTTCTTAAAAACTGTATGATCAAAGAAACCTCCCTGTTATCATCTATTAAACCTCTCTGAAATAGAGGCACCCGGGTGGCTCAGTTGGTTAAGCGTCCAACTCCTGATCTCAGCTCAGGTCCTGATCTCAGGGCCGTGAGTTCAGACCCTGCATTCGCTCCAGGCTGGGTGTGGAGCCTACTTAAAAAAAAATAAATAAATAAAAACAAAAAAAATTTTTTTAAAACCTATTTGAAATAATCCCTTATTCTTTATAAAATAAATAAAATAATCACTTTAAAGAGATAAAACTACAGTGTTCTTATTTTTAAGAATGATTTATAGTCATCGTATCAATACTAATATCAATAACAGGAAGAGGTACTTAGGACTGAGCTCTATCATAAACCACTCAAATGAAACCAACACTGGAGATGTATTTTCCTACACTGAGGTGAAAACTATTATTATCAGTAAATGCAGTGACCCTGCCAGCGACCGCATATACAGTACAGCAGGGAATATGGTCCTGAAGAGAAACTCCATATTTCTGGGACATGTTTACCTTCCCAAAGTCAGAAAAAAGAACCTACTACGTTAGGAAAACATAAAATTCAAAATAACGTAGGTTAAAAATAAAAGAAGAAAATGATATCAAGGCATCTTACCAGGTTGCGGATCAACTCCTAAGCCAACAGGCCAGCAAGACTGCAGTCTGCCAGTATTTTTATTTTGAAATTTTAAAATATTTGATTATAAATTGTTAGGGGTTTTAAGATTCTCAAGCAAGCTAAGGAACAAGGAAAAAGGACAGGCTACTTGGAGAGAAGAGCCCGTTAACAAAAATCGCATGACTCAAGGGAAAAGACTCTTCTAGAAAGCAAATGCTTTCATCTCATCTTTCTTCCCTGTTGACACCGTCCAGCTCTTGGATATTTCTATCCAGTGAATGATCCTGTTGATCTTGAACGGCTCCCCCAGGATTGATGATTGCAATGCTTCATTCTAGCTACACACTTCCATCCTATCAAATGTAGTCAATACCCTGTCCGTAGGATGAAAGTATTGCAGATAAAAATCAATCCCCTTTGGAACTCGTTTTCTGAAAAGCTTGGTGTATCATTGAAATTTAGGAACCACTGCCTTTCAAATTGGTCAAATGCTACAAAAAGGTGTCTTCTTACTGTATTTATTCACTACCAGCCTAAGCTGCCCTATAGCCAAAACAAGTTTAAAAAATAAAAAGTTACCCTCTCAAAAACTCGATAGAGAAAAGAACATGAAGAGGGAATCATTTGGAATCCTTCCAAAGTATATTGAAAGATGCACCTGGGAAAAGTTTCACTGTTTTGAAAGTTAGAATAGAACTTTTACCCCCAACTCATTGCAAATACTCAAAGGCAGGTCCCTCGGCTGGAGGTCTGTTTGGACACGAGTGTGTTCCCTGCACATTAGGAGTGCCCTCGCGTTTCCTCACTCCTCCGTATCATGTCCTTTACGGAGGCAGCACTAGAGTCCACGGAGATTATCCCTGGACTTCCCCTGGCCCTGGCTTCCAGGTCATCTTTCCCAGCTGTATATCCTCTTTTGATGATGCCTCAGTTTTTGTCTCAGGAGTTCACAGAAGGATAAATTCAGATTTACTTGTTCATATTGGCTTACCTCCAATACAGCCAAGAAACTGGAAAGTATTTCAAGGTTTTGCAGGTGGCATGGGAAGCATGAACTACTACTGGTCACGATGGAGTAACACATGGCAGGTGCATTACTGTCCCATCTTGAGGATGTTTCCCCTCTCACCAGAGTCCTCTTTACAATTCTCTGCCCCTCAATTCTACAACCTTTCAATGTAGACACATAGTCACTGCACTGTGACCCACAATGCCTCAGAGTTACTAAAAAAATTTCTTAAAATCTTCAGGAGACTTGATAGCCCAAAACATTCAGTCGTCCCAGAAGCCACAATGGCTTCAGAGGAGCTATTTCCTGGTTCCAGGGTCCTACTGCCCATAGCTGTAAGCAACTGCCACGTTAGGCGTTGTTGTCAGCTGTGAGGGTGAGCAGGCGGGAACAGAAACAACCCGCAAGCAAGCAAACAAACAAAAACCTTCCCAACCTCACAGACATGTTGTGAGAGCCAATTAAATTAGAAGAAAAAAATACCCTTATAAAATGGTTTCAAGATTCCCACAAGTGCTATAGATTTCATTTCTTGCTTTTACTTTCTGCTTGATTTCATTATAAAACTCAGTAAGAATGCTTTCGATTTTTCATGACACTCTCTCTTCAAGGATTTTGGTTTTTTTTAATGACAACAGCAACAATAACAAAAAATGTCTTTAATTGGCTAACTACCTAGAGAAAACCAAATTTATTTTAAATAATTTCAACTTGGATTTTTTTTCCTATTAGCTCAGTTTTCAACTTGTTAACAGGTATAGTAATGATCATATAATCATACAGGCTATATATTCTTCTCATACATATTGAAAAAAAGGGCTAACATTGCAGTGTACATATTAGGAGTTGAAAATAAGAAAAGGGGTAACAATCAGGGCTACATTCACTGGGTAATACAGGGGTAGTATTCTATTTTGGGAGGAGTCTAAATTGATTCCATGTATTTCTTAGAATTCATGATTCTAAATATTAGAAAATAGGTAAGTCACTTTGATGTGCCTATATTCATAATGTAGAATCAAAGGAGCTTTAAAGAACATCAAGTCCAATGTTGTCATTTTTCAGGTAGAGACTGAGGCCCAGAGAGGGGATGTGACTTGACATTTAATGGCAGAAACAGGAGGAAAGGCCAGATGAGATTCCTGGCTTAGTGTTTCTTCTTTCCTCTAACAACATTTAGTGAGCGCTGGCTCCAAACAAGACCCATGCTGTGGAATCAGTGATGAGGAAAGACAGCCCAGTGCTCATCCTCAGAGACCTTACAACCTACAGGAGAAACAAGCTGTCACACAATGACCCATTTTAATTGTAACTGTGATGACTACTGCAAAGAAAGATGCAGGATGTGCTGTGAGAACAAATAATAAGCGACTGGACTTGGTGGAATCAGGAAACCCCCACAGAAAAAGCCACTTTTGAACTGAGCATGGAAGGGCGACCATATAATTTAGTGCACAAACCAGTAGTCAAGGGGACACCTTAAAAATTATTAATAGGTGTTGAGTGATCCACAAAAGACATGAACTGGGTCTGTCCTGGCCCAACAAGGATGGAAGGTCATCCCAGAGCAGAAGTTTAAGTCTGTATTAACCAGGTGAAATGACAGGAGTGTCCTGGCAGAAGGAAGCACCAGTAGGAATTCCCTGAGTCATGAAGAATGGCGGTTCCTTCAAAGAAATAAGCTAACGTCTACTGGGGCCTTACTAAATGTCAGGCACTATGCTACCACTTTACACATTTCCGCATATTTCATTCACAAACATCCCACAAGAACTTGTCCAAGATCATAGCTAGAGTAAGCAAAAAAAAACTAATATCCAAATTCAGGCAGTCTGAGCCTAGACACTGACCGTTATACAAAGTGGCTTGGTGGAGCTTCTGAGACAGAGAGATGAAGCTGAGAAATCAGGCCGGGTGAGGAAGTAAGGAACCGTATTACACAGACTTGCAGGTTACAGTAGGGATTTGGTTACTTGGACCTCAAGATACTAATGGATGGTAAGCAAGGAAGCAGCATCACGTTCACGTTAACAAATTATTCTGTCAACAACATGAAGAATGGATTGAGAAAACAGAGGCAGACATAGGGAAACAAGTTACAACACTCAGGCTGAAATGTATGAGAGAAACAGCAGTTCAGCCAGGGGTGGTGACAGAGGTGGACACAGAGATGTGAGTGGGCTTGTGGGATATGAGGTGGTACAATAAAAAGAAAATGACGACTGACCAGATGTTGTACTGGAGAAAAAGAAGTGTCAAGGACAATCTGTGGTTCTGGCTTGGACAACTGTTGGATGGTGGTGTGATCTAGACAAAGAAAGGAATACTGGAGGAGAACCAGCATCTTTGTGGAGTGAAGCAGGACAGAGAGAAAATAGGATCAATGTGCCTTTGAAGAAAATCTAGGAAAATACCATGAAGAGGCTGCTGAATATATAGGTTTGAAAGTCACAGCACAGGGTTGGGCTGGCAGACTAATTTGTGAGTCACCTGCAAATACTACGGATGGTATGTGAACTATGGACTTACATGAGTCTGCCAAAGGAAAGACAATAAGGTGGGAGGTAAAGAAATCCTAGGACCAAAGACTGAGAAAATCCAATATTTAGAGGAAGATGACCTGGCAAAAAAAAAAAAAAAAATCCAACAGACAGGAAAAGCAAACAGGAATTCAGTTTTATGGAATTCAGAAGAAGAGACTTCTTAAAACAGAAGGAGAAAGTGAACCACAGGGTCAAGTGAATCGACTAAGCTTAAGCAGGATAAGAACAGAAAATGACTCCATTTTGGTGAGGGCAGAAGCTGAGTGTCTGAGGGCATCAAGCATGAGTTGATGTGAAAAGGAGGTGAAGAGACACTATACAGCCTGTTGATGTTCCAAATATTCTCATCAAGAATTCTGCAATATCATATGTCAAATACACCTCAAAAAGATTAATTTTTTTTTCAAAAAAAACCTATAACAAAGTTCAGAGTCAATAATTATCTATATCATTTCATAAAACAAAAATAGAACTTTCACAAGCTTTTTCTTCCCTCTGTTCCTACATTTCCTTATGTTATTATGAGATTTTTTTTTGTTAGATTTTAGTTCCACATTTTTAAGCAAAAAAAAAATCAACATTCAATTAGACTAATCAATAAACTTTACCACTTACCAAATCTCTTTGAATGTATTAAAAATGGGTGCATTCCAGGAGAAAGAAAAAAAATCAGGGGAAAAGTAGAATATAAGGAGTGATAATGAAAACTAAAGTGGTAAACATCTCCCGCCATTATGCGGCAGATTTTAATTTCCAAATGGGTCACAACAATACTTCCCACATGACATGCTCCTCCAGATCCTTGCCACTCCTTCATAATCAGACGAAGTCTCTTCTCTTGAACCAGAGCAGACCTGTAGGACTATCTCAACTAATAACATAATGGTGAAAATAACACTGTGTGACTTCAAAGTTAGTCATAAAAGGCAATACAGTTTCCATGTGGCTCTTCCTCTTGGGATGCTTGCCTTTGGAATCCAGCTATTATGCTCTGAAAGGGCCCAGACTACAGGAAGAGGCCCATGTGGAAAGGAACTGAGGCCGACCGGCCATGCAGAGTCAACATCAAGTTGCAGGCATGAGAGGAGTCATCTTAGAGGAGGAGTCTGCTGCCACTAGCTGAGCTACCCTAGCTGAAAACATGTGGAACAAAGATAAGCCTTCCCACCCCTGCCTGAATTGCAGATTTGTGTACAAAATAAATATTGTGATTGTTTGTTTTAAGCTACTAAACTTCAGGTTGCTTAATTAGGCAACTGTAGATAATAAGGGCATGTTGCAGTCTTAAAATGCCATTAACTATCCCTCCTCCCTCTCGGATAAGTGATAGTTTAGCTAGGTATAGAATGCTAGGTTTCTGATTATTGCACTGAGAACTTTGAAATTTCTTATAAGTTTCTTATAAAGTTAAACATACAGTTACCTTAAGACCCAGCAAGTCCACTCTAGGAACTTAACTCAGTGAAATAAAGACTATATTTACACAAAAACTGTTTTGTGGTAATTTATAGTAGCTTTATTTGTAATTGGCTCCAACAGCAAATATCCAAAATATTTGGTGGGGAGAATAACAAACTGAGATACATCTACACAGTAAAATACTCCTAAGAAACAAATTATAGGGATACCTTGGAAATACTGCAGGTTCAATTCCAGACCACTGCAATATAGAAAATACTGCAATGAAGCAAGTCAATATATTTTTTGGTTTTCCCAGTGCATATGAACATTATGTTTACCCTATACTTAATCTATTAAATGTGCAACAGAAGTTTGTTCAAAAAACAATGTACATACCCCCAATTAAAAAATATTTTATTGCAAAAAAAAGCTAACTATCATCTGAGTTGCAATCTTTTTTTATGGTGAAAGGTCTTGCCTTGATGTTGATGGCTTCTGACTGATCAGGGAGGTGGCTGCCGAAGGTTGGGGTGGCTGTGGAAATTTGTTAAAATGAGACTGCTTTGAAGTTTACCACATGGATTGATTCTTATTTTCATGAAGGATTTCTCTGTAGCATGTGAGGCAGCTTGACAGCATTTTACCCACAAGAGAACTTCTTGGGAGTCAATGGTCTCACAACTTGCTGCTAAGTTTATAGAATATTCTATATTCTATATCAGCTAAGTTTATAGAATATTCTCAATCCTTTGTTGCCATTTCAACACTCCTCACAGCATCTTCACCAGGAGTTCCACCTCAAGAAACCACTGTCTTTGCTCATCCATAAGAAGCAACTCTTCATCAACTACAGTTTTATCATGAGATTGCAATAACTGAATCACATCTTCAGGCTCCACTTCTAATTCAGTTCTCTTGTCTTTCCATCACATCTGCAGTCTCAGGGAGTGGGAAGCCCAACGAGAGGAGAGAGATGGGGGACAGCCAGTTGGCAGAGCAGTCAGAACACACACAACATCTACTGATTTAGTCTGCCATCTTATGTGGGTACAGTTTATGGCACCCCAAAAACAATCACTACAGTAACATCAAAGATCACCGACCATAGATGGCTGTAACAAATATAGTAACGATGAAAAAGTATAAAATACTGTGAAAATTACCAAATGCCATTAGAAAAATGGCGCCAAAAGACTTGCCTAATGCAGGGTTGCCACAAACCTTCAATTGTAACAAATGCAGCATCTACAAAGCACAAGAGAGCGAAGCACACTGAAACAGGATATGCCTGTACTGACGCACACAACACACACGAACCACAAATGCATTATGCCGCCGAATGAGACACTCCAGACTCAACAGACTACAGGATATGCTATAAGATTCCATCTATATGACATTCTGGGAAGTTCAAAACTATAGGGGGATAAAACACCCATCAGTGATTGTCAAGGGCAGGTAGGGGGAGAGTTCAAAGCACAGGAGAGTTTTCAGGGCAAGGGAAGTATTTTATGCTTTGATTATGGTGGTGGATTAGGAACTCCATGTATTTGTAAAAATTCACTGAACTGTACCCTGAAGAGGGTGAATTTTATACTGTAATTTTTTAAATTAAGGAAAAAAAGTGTTACATCTGGGTAGAAAAGACTCAGGGTTGGAAGAGGTTGGGACAAAGACCTGCTTTACTTATGCCATGTACACACAACGAGGACATAGATCTTCTGGAAACAAAACACAGCCACATGTAGGGGGCCAGCCCTGAAACAGGAGGTGCTGAGCCACCTGGGCCTGAGGCGGCATTCTGTCTCCATCTCTCCCTGGGCCTCATGCCGCTCATTTCCACTTTCTTATGAGCAGCTGTCCCATATCACCCTTTGGAGAACTGCGTCCTCTCCTTATTGGGGCTCCCCTGTAACCCCATAACTCCAGATGATACGTGGCTTTGGTTTTTCCAAAAAACAATTGTACAGGCTTTATGGTGTCTGGATTCTTTAGTGTGGCTTTCTTTAAAGATTATGATTCGTCAATAACCAGCCAATGGATTAGCTGCTGTTTCAGAGGAAGGACTCCTGTGGTTCAAACACGGTCCACCAGCTTCTGCCTTTCAGCAGGAAATGTGATTGTAAGCATTTCTGAGAGGAGGAGGAATGAACTGGAAAGGTTCACTATATGTCACCAAATAGGATTTTTCAGAAGGTATAGATTTAAAATGGACCCAGGGACAGGGACAGATACAAACAAATGACATAATTAACCAGAGGTAAAGACATGAGAAACAAGATGTGTTTCAAAAATAGCAAGGGGTCTGTTTTGCCTAAAGCACAATACTTTCTGTAGCAGGACTGAAAGAGATAAGCTGGGACAGGCTCAGGTAGATGTCTGTGGGTGGAGAGAGGGAGCGAGAGCATGGGGGGCAGGGGCCGAGGAAACAGGAGACATGTAATAAGGCAGAAGAAATGGCTACTTGAGAGGCGCAGTGGTAGAAGCTGATGCAGGTGTACTCTGCTCGTCCTGAAAAAGGACTCTAATCAGTGAGGGGCCGGGGTCAGGGCAGGTCACCATGTAGCCTGCAAAAAAGAGCCTCAAAGAACAAAGATTTGGCTGTGTTTCTCTGGCCCAATCCAAGAGAGAAAAAGAGATTGATTTGGATGCATATTAAAAAAACCCAGGTAGACTGCTGTAAAGATAGAACAAAGTGTCTAGCCTCACTGTGGCTCAGAATAAATATTTGTTAAAATGTCCTAGCTCCTTTTGTCTGCACAGAAAGCAATTTTGTAATACCAACTTGGCTTCCTAGATACTGTGATACTGGAGAGAGGGTGGCCTAGAGAACAGAGAGGAATACAATGGTCTCTGGAATGTGCTATTCCTCATCGTAAATGGGTGTTTGGCTCTCACATTACTCTCCCTCCTCTGGGTAGGATCAATTCCAAAAATTCAGACAAAAAATTAAAAAATAAAAACCCAACACTCTGAGATGTGCAGAGCTGAGGACTGATTCTGGACGTGGTGATGAATTGCTGTAAGAACTGGCTAATCTTCCCTGATAAGCTGTTATCTCTTCATGGTGAAACCACAACTAACAACAGATTTTTGAGAAGCTCTGAACACCAGAAAAATAGACAAAATTTATCATGAATGAAATAAGTAACATTGCAGATTTTCTTTTTAATTCAATACACAATCACCAGAATATTTTAGAAAATCTACTTGGTGAAGCAAAATGGACCATGAACCGGAAGATGGAGGCAGGAAAGTAAGAAGCCAACAGCCAGTCAGAAGGTAATAAGAACATAAAATGATGGTGAGAATGGGAAAAAGGGAGAGACAGGAGAGAAAAGGAAGAATATATGGGGTCTTCCTTCACACCATAGACGAAAATCAACAGTACCTGGATTGAGGACTCGACTGTGAATGGCAAAACCATAAGGCTTTAAGAAAATAATTTAAGAGAATATCATCAGGCCACAGACAGGGAAAGGTATCTTAAATAGATACCATAAAGGAAAAGGTTGATGAACACAATTGTAGTAAAAGTAAACTCTTCTCATCAACAAACATCACAAGAGGAGTGACAAGGCAAGCCAGAGAGACATGGACTTACACCCAATGTCTATCAAGAACTATAAATCTAATACAGAGAATGGGCAAAAGATCTGAATATTTAAACAGATACTTCACTAAAGAGGAAATACAACTGACAAATGGACATATAAATACATACTTAACGTCATTAAGTAATCAGGAAAATGACAATTAAAACCATTGTGGGCACCTGGATAGCTTAGTTGGTTAAGTGTCTGACTTCAGCTCAGTTCATGATCTCACAGTTAATGGGTTCGAGCCTCACATCAGGCTCTGGAGCCTGATTCAGATTCTGTCTCTCCCTCTCTGTCCCTCTCTCTCTGCTCTCAACAATAAACACTTAAAAAATAAAACCATTGTGAAGTATGACTATACGCCCACAAGACTGGCAGATATTTAAACATCTGACAATTCCACCTGTTGACAAAGAGTTGGAGCTTTTAACTCCTGTGATCATAGTAGGAATGTAAATTGTTCAACCATGTGAAAACGGTTTGGAGTATCTAGAGCAGTTGATGACAGGAAGACCCAATGACTCAACGGCCCCATGTGTCAGGCTGCACGGGCCAGAGTATTTAATAGCAGGGCTGTTCATCATTAACCATAAATGCAGCCAAGAGTAAGAATCATTAACAGAACAATAACTTACAGTTTATTTGTAAAATGGAAAACCACACATCAACAAATGTAAACAAATCACAGTTACAAGCAACAACGTGGGTGAATCTCAGAAGTGTTATGTTGAACTTAAGAAGACACAAAAGAATACATTCTATTTGATTCTATTTGCTTAAAAAAATATTAAGTGGTAAAACTCTAAAGAACAGCAAAAAAGTATGACCACCAAGGTCAAGGCTTCTGGAAGAGTGTAAGAGTGGAGGGTGCTTGGAAAGGAGCCCACAGAATGGTGACAGGCCATGTTCAGTGCTGGAATGAGAGGTGGTCACATGAGTGGCTGCCTGATAATCACGTTTCACTCTCTACACTGATGTTTCCTGCATTTCCAGCATTGATGTGTGTTCGTAGCTAAACCACCCCCCACTGGGAAAATCTACAGGGCTGACAGTTAATGTAAGGTAGGTGAGAAAGTGAAGAAGGAAGGAGCGGGTGTAAAACCTGTGTAACTGGGAACACGTTGGTGGCATGAGTTGAAACAGGGACATGAACAGTATGGCTGGGTGGGGAAGAGGATGGTTTACAAAGTAATGAGTTTCAGACGCTAGCGCTTTAATACTTGCAGAGAGCCAGCAAGGTTGAAGGGGAAACAGAGGTATGAGAGCTACACTAGTGAAAAATACAGGCACTTAATTCCACAGAAGTGCTTTCCTAAAATAAAATAAATTTATAAAATAAAGCAGGTACCCAGGGCGCCTGGGTGGCTGTCAGTTAAGCGTCTGACTCTTGATTTGGGCTCAGATCATGATCTTGAGGTTTGTGGGTTTGAGCCCCACATCGGGCTCCATGCTGACACTGCGGAGCCTGCTTGAGATTCTCTGTCTCCCTCTCTCTCTCTGCATCTCCCCGGCTTTTGCGCGCGCATGCACACGCGCTCCCTCTCTAAATAAATAAATAAATAAATAAATAAATAAATAAATAAAACAGACTTAAAAATAAAAGAAATATAATAAAGCATGTGAGTGACACCTTACATGTATTGGGTGTTAAAATCTCAGGGCAATGTGTGTCTCATTCTCCAAGCAACTAGAACGCCACAAGCTGCAAGTCCTTTTCTCACGGGACGCCCCCAAAGTCACTGCAGGGTAACGCTGCTGTCCCGCTGGCAGTGTCAACCAGACCTGCCAGGCCTCGGGGGTCAGCTACTTACTGGTTTTCATTTAGCCCCAATTTTTCAAAACTTACCTTTAAAACATCATTCTAGGCCAAAATGTTGCTCTAAAAATTACTCATATAAAAAAATGTTATTATTTTAATAATGGAAGGAACAGAGACTGCAGAGTCCCAAAGATGCATTTTTGATAATAACATAGTTAAAATAAAATTATCTTTGAGCAACTCTATCACCCTCATGGATATGTATTTCCCAAACGAGAGTTTACCTAAAATTAGGTCAGGATATGCTGGCAGGGCACAGACATGGCACGATGCTGCATAGGTCATAATTCACTGGGATTTTTATCTTCTTGTATCGTTTCTTTTTTTCGAGGAGCACTTAATGGAAAAACAAATCCCTACCATACAATTTCCCCAACTATAAGAGCACCCAAACTACCAAAGCACAAGTCCTTAAAAAGAAAATTAACAGCCCACTTCAATTCCAAGTTCAAAAGGAGCGTGATGTGATCGCACCAGCAAACCTCGCTAGTGACTTGGCAGATACAGGTAAGAGGAAATGTGAGCATTTATCCCTCGTGCCCATACCTCAAGACCGGTGACAGGAAAGGTGAAAGCTTACCTCTCCAGGGACATGGATAAGGTGTTCTCTCTCTCTCTCTCTCTCTCTCTCTCTCTGATTTCTTAATTTCCACAGATGTACTTTAACAGACACACAGTATGGAAAGAAATCTAATATTAGACACAAATCAAGCAATTCTTTCAGATAAATACCGATTACTTGCTCCACACCAGGAACTCATTTAGGGTTTGGGGATACATGGGGGACTAACACGGTGCTTATATCTGAGAAGGTCACAATGCAGAGAGAAGCCACCAAGCAAGGCCACTGCAATCAGATAGCTGACGGGCTCACCGACAGAGGTGAGTGAGCGTGGGTGACACTGGACCACACAAATCACTCTGAACCCGGTCTCAGGGAGCACTCAGGCTAAGGAAAGTGGCCTGAGAAATATTCTCAGAGAAAGGGATCTGGAAGATGGATTCTAAAGCCGAAAGTAAAACCCAGGCAGGGGAATGGCGTTCCAGGCAGGGGACAGCACGTGCTGTGGAGCAGGTGGGGCACCACAGAGTTTGGTGTGGCTGTGTTGTCAAGGCTAAGGGGGAGGCAGGGGGAGGCAGGAGGACCACAGCTCAGACTCCCTCCTGAAGCAAGGGGAAACCACTACAGTCCTTTCAAGAAAGGGGGCTACATGTGACTTGCAAGAGCAACTGTCGAGCCTCCAGGGTAGAGGCCAGACTGGTGAGGCACGTGCGGTACACAGGACAAAGCTGAGGCTCTGGGGATCGGTTACAAGTGCCTGCAGGAGTGTAGTTAGAAAAGCTGATGGCGTGAACAGAGGTGGTGGCAGTGGAGGAAGAGAACTTTCTGACTAACTGGGATTCAGAAGGTGAGGTACTACAGGACTCCAAGGAATGTGGCAGGAAGTGTTTTAAGTTTTCTGGCCCTTTTGTTAATGAAACCACCTGAGAAACCACATTTTTTTTTTTAATCTAAGAGAAAGAGAGTATGAGTGGGGGAGGGGGCACCGAGGGAGAAGGGCAGAGAGAGAGAGTCCCAAGCAGGATCTACGCTCAGTGTGGAGCCCAGTGTGGGGCTAGATTCCACAACCCTGGGATCATGACCTGAGTCAAAATCATGAGTTGGATGCTCAACCAACTGAGCTACCCAGGCGCCCTGAGAAACCATCAGTATCACTAAAAATCAATTTAAATCTGTTAACAGAGGGAGGAAAAACAAGGCAAACAGCACTCAATATTTCAAACATGAGTAAACCATTTATCACTTTTCTCTCCGACTCTGGGGCAAGGGGAGCACTCAACGGACTGCAGACTGCTACAGGGTCAGCATCGGCGAAAGGGCCACTTCTCCACGGATCACACTCCTCACCCCAGAATAACCTCACACACTACTTCTCGCTGCCTTCTGCTGTAGTCTGACGCCTCCCCCCCCCCACACCGAAGGGAGGAGAGAGAGAGGGAGGGAGTGAGGAAGGGAGGAAAAAAGAAAAAGATTAACCCGGACTGTATCAGGCACAAGACAAAGCCTCATTCCTTCATACGTTCATCATGCATTAATTAAACCAATAAGTATTTCTTGAGGACAAATACGTGTGGCCGTCGTGCTGTGTATGCAGGGGACTCAAAGGTGCACAAGAGGAAGTCCCTGCCCTCAGAGAATTCCCGCACAGCTTGATTTAAGGTGGCGCAGCCCTAAAAGCAGTGGTATTTATTACTGTGACTGCTCTATCAATTCACTGGAGTTACACGTTATGTTAAAGAAAGCTTGCAGAACTTGCTCGAAGGCTGCGAGCTGTGAAGTGTGGCGGAAAGGGGGCTACAGCCCCGTTGCAAGGTGGAGAAGAGATGGGAGGCCCCGTGGGGTGCACAGAGTGGGTGTTCCGGCACGCGGACAGGTGCCGAGTGGGCACAGGGAATTCGCACTCGAAACCTCCTTCGCAGACGAAGGGCCTGTCCGCCAGTTCCTATAGGTTTGGGGAAAACAACAACAGAAAGTCCACTCATTCGTAGAGACTTCAATCATTATTTCTCTACTTTTATGTAAACTCCAGGATTTCTGGGTCAAAGAACCCCCTCCAAGTTATAAAGGTTTAATCATTCTGCTTTTAAGATGGTTTCTTTCTATTCTTCCTGAAACGGTAGACTGTTCTTCAAAGGAACTGCAATTTTTCAAATACGAAGATAAGGAAGTGACATGCTGCACTTCTCGGAGACAGCGCTCCATTGTCTGGGAGTCACAAGCAAGGTGTCAAGTTGTTAGAACTCATGCAGACCACGCCTAGTTCCACAGCCAGGGAAAAAGTTTCCCCGGAAAGAAAGCGAAACATCCCAAAAGCTGAATCCTTTGGTTTCTGTTTTCCAAATGTATCGGCACAGCAGCCAAGGCTTTGAGATGAGCACAGTAAAGCGTGCACGTGAGAACAGAGTACACACACTAGATTTTCTCATTCTACTTTCCACAACACAATGGCATTTTAGCTGCAGTTGCCCTGAACCTGGCGTCTCTGCTTATAACAGCTGCTGTGACTAAGTGTATCCCAGTGCCACACCCTGGTGGCACCCCCGACTTGCTTTGTATTTTGCATCTCCTTCAAGGCATACGTGTTTCCGCCAAGTGTTCCACCAGGACGAAAGAAAAATGTCTCCCTGTCAGCATGTGAGAAGTGATCCCTGGGCTCATTCCAACAGGTGTGCCCCAGCAAGCTTGAGTGCTGTTCGGATGGAAAAGTCGCTAAAAGGCTGTAAAAGCCATGACTAGTCACCAGCCACTCTGGGAGACCGAGATGAGATACTGGGGTCAGGGAAGATCTTACAGCGACTTTTTCTCAAATCTACAATACCCAGCATCCTAGGCAAGCGTATCGAGTCCTACAGTCCTACGGTGACAATGATCTATTAGTCAGCAAAATGCTTTGAAAACAAATGAGGTTCTGTCCGTGAAACATTTCTGCCTTGCTCAGCTTCGACAGGAGAGCTGGCTAATGTGAGATTTACTTCTCGACTCTCCATTCTTCCTTACGGATGCAGAGCCTCTGACACTAGTGGGGAAAACGTGGAACTGTGAAACAGCAACTTTTACACCCACAGGAGCCGGAAACAAGCGGGGTGTGTGTGTGAACAAGGCCGCCAGTGAATGTGAGTGCTAAGCAGGGACAGCCCTGGGCAGATGGGAACGAGCTGTCACCTACATGTCACACACGCCCCCCTCGCTAGCCACCTGGCGTATATGGTATCTCTATTTCCTCACCTGATCCAGCGTTTTCCTGTACAAATCCCTCAATTCCAGCACAAAGCTCTAAGAGGACAACCTCGCACAAAGTAAGCAAACAGAACCATGGGAAGGAGAGCCAAACGAAGACGTGTCTCAGGCATAAATCCAACGGCCCTAAATATCTTATTTAGTTGAGAACTTAAAGAAGAAATAATATGCATGAAATGAGCCTTGGTTTTTCTAAGGTCCCCATAAACTAACGCCATTTGGAGACAGAAACGTGAATGCTCATTTCTCTGATCCAGGATGTTTTACTGTCATTACAAACCCTACTCTCAAAGTCAAGTCGGTATCACAATTTTACTCACTTTAAAGATGGACAAGACTCAAAACCTCTTACTATTGTGATAGATTTTAATATATGGAAACATTTGACTCAACTTCATTTAATCTGAGTATATTAGCTAATACTAATTTAAGACAAAATAATCCACGGATTCTTGCAAAGTCCAAAATGATATCCAATATGTATACTAGCTGTCTGAGAGATATATATGTGGACATACACAAATACACATGCATCTATGTACATCTACACATGTATTAATGTATATTTATTTGTATCAATGTACAGATGCCTCCATATGCAGACATGCACGTATGTATGCATGCACATATGTGCACATTTATTTATATGCACATGCGTGTATAGAGATGTCGGTGCATAGGCATGATGTGTGTACGCCTGCACACCCATATGCACACGGACATATTTACAGATGCTCATATGTGCAGACGTGTATGTGTGCAAGCGTGCGTAGATATGCATTTGCATGTAGGCAAATAGTACTCTACGCTCATGAGGCACATTTTGAGGATACAGAAACCTAAACATTTGTGCTCTCCATAAATAAGCCATTTCCCCGACCCTGAGAGTTTCTGACACCCTACAGGTGCCCTAGACAGCATCCCTGTTTTCTCAGGGACTTGAAAAGACTGTCTTCTCCATCTTGTTAGGTAGAGTCATGGAAAGGACAAACGGCTTGTTCCTTTGGAGACTGAGGCACAAAGCATGAAAATGGGTAGGAGGACACAACCTCACTCCAGGTCTCCTCCCGCAAAACACTCCTCTGCCTCCTGTTTCCCGTAAGCAAAGAAGACGTGTCCCTGAAGAACGTCATGACAGGTCCTGATCCTTCTTTAAAATCCGCACAACTTAGTTACAACCCCCCCATAAGACCTCTTTCACCACTGCTCCATTACTTCCATCTTACCTACTGCTATCGAGACCGTGGACTTCTGTTCATATAAAGGATTAAGGAAATCATTTTCACGCCTCCAGATAGGAGGAAAGTAATCAGAAATACAAAATGCAATTTTGCTTTGCGAGATTTACTTCAAGAGAACTAACACCAAGAGAATAATAATACCATTGCCTCTTCCTCTATTCGGAACATTCAAATTAGTAAAAGTAGTAATGAGAGTCATCAGAACTCCTAACAGTTATGATGTCCTTCTGTGATCCAGGCACTGGTCTGAGCCCTCTCATTTCGCAGGTGCTACAAAGGTGATCCTCACCACCCGATGAGGCAAATGTTAATAGGATTCCAGCTTCACAGAAGAGGAAGCTAAAGTAACAGAGAGGCTGAGCAACCTGGCCAATGTCACACAACTATTAAATGGCAAAATTGGGGTTTGAATTCAAGCAGTCTGACTTCAGAGTTCATACTCTTAGCCACCATTTTATATTGTTTCTTTGCAAGTTGTATCTATTATCCTTCTTAAAGATACTAAGAACGGTAAGATCATAAAAAATGCTAAGACCAGGGCATTTTCCAGTAACTATTTAGACACAGTATTTTTTTATTTTAATCATGAGATGCTTTTCAAAAATTCTATGATTGCCACAATTCCTTATTTCATCATTAGATAAAAAAAAAACAACAGGACTTAATTTTATCCAGGGCATTTACAATTTATTTAAATTTGTATAGAGTTTGTCAGATGAAAGCCAGGCACTAAAGAGCCAGACATCACACTCACAACTAAGGGCCAGAGATAAGCCTGCGGCAGGCAGCTGGGTCCTCACACCCCAACTTTAATGAACACGAATGCTGTTTCACATTCATCTCTATAGACAAAATTCTTAATATTAATTAGATGTAATTCAAGAATATTAACCCACAGAGAGCAGTTTCAAGCCATATTATGATTTCTTTGTTCATATCAAGTTTGAGAATAAGAAAAGGATAATTTAATTATTGACAGTAAATTAGTTATTCAAAGAACTTGGCACAACACGGGCTTCAGACAGAATACCAAGCTCAAGAAAGAACAGGAAATGGTCATCTGGACCTTCAGAGGAGGCAGTCACGCTTTAGCAATGACTTTACTGGACGAAAGGTATGTGTGACATGACTGTGAGCCTGGGGAGGCTTCATGTAGGTGATTTTTAAATACCCGAAACTACTCAGCACAGGTAATTCACAGGTGTGAATTCACAGGTAACTCACAGGTGTGAATTCACAGGTAATTCACAGGGCTGCTCCATGCATTGCACTACTAGACTCTGATAATAAAAGTGAAGTACGCACATTGCACGTATGACTGAGCTGGATATGATGAGTTTCCTTGCCTAGTAATGAACGGGCACATCTAGACGGAAGAAGGAAAGGTTCACGCTCTCAAAGATGAATGAGTCCTAAGGAGGCCTCCCCATTTATAACCTTCCAAGGTAAAACAGTGCCATCCTGTCAGCGGTGATAAAGACCAAGCACAAAAACATGAAGAAAAACCATCCTGGGTGAAACATGACCTAGTGCTGTTATGGTTGTTTGGTTCCAGACTTCTAATCTGTCCCCAACACATTTTATCCAGAGGGCCTTCTAATCTACGGCTGTGGCAGAGAGTGAAACTGGACCTGTTCCCAACCAGGCTGCGGGCTGAATCCATCACATACAGGTTTTCCCAAAAAGGTGGTGACAGCTTTGGGACAAAGGGCTTTCCCCAGGCGCTTGTCTCTCTGCCCCTCCCTCCTGCCCTGTGCTGATTTCTTCCTAGTCCTGGTCTGTGCATGACTTCAACACCCCATGTGGGCTGGAATCAGGTACAACGTTCTCTTCCTTGCAATTCCAGGACATGAAGTGCTCCTTTCTAGCGATCTCTTTCTTTTTGTGGGCATCTTATTTCTCAATCATTTGCTAAATGTTGGTGCTCTCAGCTTGTGTCTCTTCTTCTCTGTCTAAAATCTCTCTCCCGGGGGCGCCTGGGTGGCTCAGTCGGTTGAGTGTCCGACTTCGGCTCAGGTCATGATCTCACAGTCTGTGGGTTCGAGTCCCGCGTCGGGCTCTGTGCTGACAGCTCAGAGCCTGGAGCCTGCTGCTGATTCTGTGTCTCCCTCTCTCTCTGCCCCTTCCCCCCTCATGCTCTGTCTCTCTCTTTCAAAGATAAATAAACATTAAAAAATAATAATATGTAAATAAATAAACAAATACCACATGTACACCACCTGCATATGGATGGTTCCCAATTTTGTACCCCCAGTCAGATTCCCCGTCGGAGCTCCAGGCTCCGGACTCCCAAATGTCTAGCTGATCTCTCCACCCAGACTTTTCGCAAGCCTCTCAAACTAAACATGCCCCAAACCCATCCTTACCCAGTTGTCATTATTCCAGGAAATATATACCCAAGGACTCAAATCAGAAACAAGAAGCCTGACTCCACCATACATCCACTCCATTGTAAGCCCCCTACTTCTTACTTATCCCTACTTTGTCATTATTTGTCATTATTTGTCACACCATAACTATTGATTCTACTTCAACCCATTACTCTAATTCCCATCTTAATTCAGGCTACGTAAGCGTCTCCTGCCAGGATGTTTGAAGAGCTTTCTAAGGATTCTGGTTCTCCTTTGCCCTCCCTTACGATCCATTCTTCACAGAGAGGCCAGATTTCCTTCAAGCCAATCTGATCATGGCATCCTCCGTGCCTTTCTACCACACTTGGAATAAACCCGCAGCTCACCTCCATACGCACGTGACCGGGCCTTGCTGACCTCATCTGGGGTCACCCCCCACCCCCCTCCAGTGCTGCGACCATGTCAGCTTCCTTTCAGGTCCTCCACCCCACACGCTCTTTCCTGCCTCTGTTTCTTTGCCAGTGCTGTACCCGGAATGCCTCGCCCCACTCCTTCAGAGTGCTGCTGCTTCTCTTTCTGAAAATTTTGTCCTAAATATTATATCTGGGGACAGGGCTTTTCTCATCACCAGATCTTGGTCTGCTTCCCCTTTACTACTGCAAATCCCTGTCCCACACACAGGGACCTGTGTGACATCATACGAGTACCTGCCAGAGTGCCCAACACAAAGGAGACATCGGACAAATATTTGTTCAAGAAATGAAGGACATCTTTTCTTTACCCAGGTAGAATTCATTCAGCTCAGGAAAACTACCAAGAAAAAAAAACCCATTGAAATATTTAATGATTATCAGTAAAAAAGGAAAAAGAAAGAAAAAAACATCAACTAAATAAAGACTACGAGGTATCAAAGGGCAACAGTGTATGATTCCTTTGCTATGAAATGTCCCAAACAGATGAAGGCAGGGGGATAAAAAGTAGATGACCACTGTCAGGGCCCGGGGGCAGGGGGAGTGGCTGCTAATGGGTCTGGGGTTCTCTGGCAGGCTGGTGGGAATGGTCTGTTACAAGGTGGAGACTGCACAGCTCTGAATATCCTAACGACCACTTTAAAAAGGTGTATTCTTCAGGGGCGCCTGGGTGGCTCAGTCAGTTAAGTGAACTCCTGATTTTGGTTCAGGTCATGATCTCACAGCTCGTTAGATTGAGTCCCGTGTCGGGCTCTGCGCTAATGGCACAGAGCCGCTTTGGGATTCTCTCTCTTTCTCTATCTCTGCCCCTCCCCAGCTCATACACGTTCACACACGCTATCAAAATAAATAAACTTTTAAAAAAGGTGTATTCTTTAAAAAGAATTAAAGATAGGTGAATTACAGTTCAATAAACTATCATTTAAAAAAAACAGGGGCGCCTGGGTGGCTCAGTTGGTTAAGCGTCTGACTTCAGCTCAGGTCACGATCTCACAGTTCCTGGGTTCAAGCCCCGCGATGGGCTCTGTGCTGACAGCTAAGAGCCTGGGGCCTGCTTCAGATTCTTTGTCTCCCTCTCTCTCTGCCCCTGCTTGCGCTCTTTCTCTGTCTCTCAACAATGAGTAAACGTTAAAAAAAATGTTTAAAAATTAAGAAAAAGGGGGGGCTACAACCCCCTTACCAGGTTACGAGCCTTTCAGAGCCAGGATCATTTTATTGATCTTTTTATCCCCAGAGCCTAGCACAGTGCCGAATGACTGATGCTGATGGACTGAATGGATGAGAGATGACCTTAACCTTGAAATAGGGACTGTCATCTGGATGCAAATTAGATGTACCTAGGCTTTGGTCAGATCTGATTACAGCAAGGAACAAACCTTCGTGAGAAAATGAGTCCACGTTACACAGATCGGACACTTCGTAACTCACAATAGGCTCTTATATCTGGTACCGTATTTGATTATTGCAAACAAAAATTAAAGTGTAAAAGTGCTGTGAGGTGGGCAGGCCAATTGAGTATCATCTGTATTTTACGGATGAAGAAAAGTTAACCTCACAGAAGCTGTGGACTTACTGCTGGCCACCGGGTAACGTGGCCCTGTGGGGCTGCAGCGTGGGGGCCAATGCCCAGCACAGGACCCGTGTGCCATATCAAATCCCAGACAGGCAAGCTGCAATCCACTCTGTCGTAAACATTCACAAAACTAACCAGAAAGGCATATTTCAGGTGCTGAACTCCATCCCCAGCTCAATCACTAACATAGTATTTGACCTTAAATCACAAAGCCACTTTCTTCCCCCATGCAGTCATCCACGAAATTGATGTGCTATGACTTCCTCTGCTTCCTGCGCTCGAATGCCATGAAGACTTAGAGCAGTCCTGCAGAAAGATGAGGAAACGCACAACCCTCCAGAGCGTCTGCGCCGGCCGCACACCACTGACCCGCCGCGAGGAACTTTGTCCCGAGGACAGCCGGCTCCTTCCCTGGCTCATCAGAGCCCAGCCAGCAAACTGGCAACGTGTTTCACATGGGACATTCACCGGAAATGCTTTTACCCCATGTGACACGTGAAAAAGCTGAGTCCCTCAATCATGAAGTTAGGCCTGCCCCGAATCAGAAAAAGCCTCAAGAACACAGCTGGTCCCCACAGTCAGCCCTTCTTAACTCAATCCTCTGTGCCTTCCGAAGCCCATCCTGTCCCACTCACTCTCCATCTGGGTGGGGACTTCCACTCACAGTCCAGGCGCCTCGATCGCCTTCCAAAGCGTGACCACCAGGATTCCGCCGGCTGTACGGTACCCACCACATCCCCGGAAATGTTTCTCTTCCTACATGTGGACACAGGCCGCCGACTGTAATAGCACCCCCTGCCCAGGTGAGCTGGCGCCCCAGTCATGTTTGCCTTTCTTGACCCTCCCCATGCGCACACTGCCTCAGTCTCTGCATGGCACAGCCTGCCAGTCCTGGCCGTAAAGTGCGCACGTGCCCAAGAGGGGGACACATCATGTGACTGTCCCTCAGCCCTGAGCACATCCCTTCCTTCCTAGTGTTCCTTTTCCTCCCCTTTTGCGTGGCAGAACTTCCCTTCGTATCCAAGATTTCTGCATAAGGACTATGGGACAAGACCAGATGAGACCAGGCTTGCCGTGACACAGAGCCCCCAAAGTGGCTGTACAAGCTGAACTGGACTGTGACCACTGCTCCCCATGGACGCACGAGATGGTACGCGTCCCAAGCATCACCAGAAGCTGTCCGCAGGGACCATGCCCTATGTTTGGATTGGAAATGAGACAGAGTTACAAAGTCTTCTTGACTTATTAACTAGCAGTATCGCCTTGGCCAGAGTCCAAAGCAGATTTCCTGCATAGGGAATGTGGTGCTTGAGGAGTAACTTTCCTGGATGATGCCAGTGCAATTAGGTACTTGCTAAATGAACAGACAAGTGAAAGGAATATGTGACCTGTGTTTGGGAGAGAGTAACACTGACACTGATAATCCAAAAGAGAAGCTAATAAAGTCATTTACATTTGACTGCGTAATGAATATGAGATGTGCAGGCGGTAACGCCTCCCTAATCACCCAGCCACTATTAAGACTGGCTGGAGTTTCCCAAGGACATTATAACCGGGGAGATACAAAGGATGGGGGGCTGAAGGGCAGATCTCCTTGTGTCCTATACTACCAACGGCCACTTGGCCAAGGATCAAAAACTCATCATGAAGATTACCTAAAACTCCACAGTTCCAGATGAGCTGATAAATAGTTGACTTGCAATATTAACCCAAGTTTCTGTACGTGAAGAGTACAATGAGCAGAGGTGGGAATGATCAGAACAGTAGCACTCCGTCACACTTACAGGTTAGGAAGTGTTCTCACATCTGTAGTTTTATCCACCAGATACATGTTCCCTGTAAGATTCTCACATCTGTAGTTTTATCCACCAGATACATGTTCCCTGTAAGAATTCTAAGAGCTTGATAGGGTAGCTGCTAATGCTACCTCCAGCTGAGATGTCCCACTATATTACCTTTGTTGGGAACAGGTAAAGGGCTTGCCCAAGGCCACATGGCTCCTAAGTGATGGAGCTAAGACTGGGACCCTCGTTCTCTGAGACTTAATTTGATGGACATTGTCCCACACCATCTTCCAGAATGAGCCAAGTACTATTATTTATTTATTCATTCAGGAAGTATTTATCCATTCATCTAATAAGCAGTAGGATGGCCAAGCGCTGCGCTAAGTTGCCAAGCCTTCACAAACAAAGAAACAATCCAATTAAAAATGGGCAAAGAAACTGAGTACACATTTTTCCAAGGAAGATATTCACATGGCCAGCAGGTGCATGAAAAGGCACTCAACATCACTCATCAACAGGGAAAGGCAAATCAAAACCACAGAGACACCCCCCCCTCACACCTGTTAGGGTGGGTATTCTCGAAAAGACAAGAGGTAACAGGTGTTGGAGAGGATGTGGAGAAAGGGGAACCCTCAGGCACTGCTGGTGGGACTGTAAATTGATGAAGCCATGACGGAAGACAGTTTGGAGTTTCCTGAAAACTGGGAAGGAGAACCGCCATGCGATCCCACAATTCCACTTCCGGGCGCTTATCTACAGGAAAGAAAATCACCATCTCAAAGAGCCGTGTGCACGGCCGGGTCCTCCGCAGCGCCCTTCGCAGCAGCCCCGACGTGGAGACAGGCTCCGCGTCCATCGGCAGGTGAATGGATACAGAAGATGTGATCTATACTTACATACACACACAAATACACGCGCATCTATGAGGGAAGAATATTCAACGTCTCTAAAGTAAGAAATCCCAAGTACATTACGCTCCTTGACAAAAGCAAGACAGAAACAGGCGACGACAGTCCAATCTCACTTGTACATGGTATCTAAACAAACGGATTCATAGAAGGAAAACACACCAGCGGTATAAACTTCCAGTTCCCGGATAAAGACGTCCTGGGGACGCACGGGGACTATAGCTAACAACACGGTATTGTTTATCTGAAAGTCACTAAAGAGCAGATCTGAAAAGTTCTCAGCGCCAAGAAAAACGCTGTGGCTCTGTGTGGTGACGGATGTTAACCAAATGTATTGCGGTGATCATTTCGCAGTATACACATCTATCAAATCATTATGTTGTACATCTCAAACTAATACACTGTTATAGGTTAATTATTTATCAATAAAACTGGACGAAAAACTACAATGAAAACCTTTTCCTTGCTTCCAGGGTTTACAATCAGTAGGAAGCAGCCCATATGTGTAAGGGGGATGGGCAGATATATGAGAGCCACAAAGAAACACATGATTTGCTAGTACACACTGGTATATGCATTTAAAAATGCCTCTTGCTCAGTCTGTTGCCATTTCAAAACATAATGTGGATACCGATTTAAGAGCTAAAAAAAAAAAAAAAAAAAAGAGCAAGGTATGATTCACATAACACATTCCAGGCCTGGCAACTTCAGAATTTATTGTTCATTAAAACCGTATTTTAATTATCCTGGTTTTAATTAAAGTATTATGTAGAGTTGGTGAAATGCAATTATGTGCAACTGACTTGAGATGTATAATAGGCTAATATTTGTAAAGAAATGCATTATTGTCACTAGATCTGCTCATGTAAAATGAAGTGGTGTTTTATTTTCCAATGAAAAGCTGGCACAGAGAATATTAAAGTCTTGTCATTAAACACTACACTGCCAACTCGAATGGAACCAAGTGACAGTAAGACCCCGACCCCTGCCCTCAGCCACTCATGCTGCTCGGGAAGGGGCCTCTGGCGGTGATGCGCCCGGACCCCAAGCCAGCAGGCACAGAGCCTCCCGCACGCACCAAACACATTACTTCATTCAGTCCGTGAGCGTCATGTGGTAGGACAGGCCTCAAGGTCAGTATCCGCCACCACCGGCTTTGGCCCATAACCTGATCTAATTGCGTTTAAAGGGTAACCTTTCATCCAATAGTGTCCAACTACCTAAGGACCTGAGAGGAAGGATGAATTTCGCCCCACCACCTTGGCCCTCCTCTCACGGCGCCCAGGGAGGCTCTGGGGTGAAGCGCCAGAAAGGGGAACCGTGGTCAGCGCTCTGTAGGCCATTCACTGAAGCAATGTGGCGCTTCCCATCTCTCTCTTCCCTGCTTCTGTGGACATGAATATGCCTGCAGTATCGTCCCCTCCGACAACGGGACTCCCCCTGGATGTGGTCAGAACAACAATGGGAACTTTCTAGGCACTGAACCGACACTTGGAAAGGCCCACAGGACACACGGAAGCAGAGCATATTCTCTACCCCGGGGTCCGTCCCTCCCAGCTAGCATTCGGCTCCCGGAGACAACTACATACACAGCCACATCTACATAGGACACACTCTGGGGGCATGGGTGACATATAGTACGGATCATCTGTTACTTCCTCAAACATTAGTTGGTAAATTACTTCTCACTCTAAATCTCAGGACAACTCAGGAGAAAGAGAACAGTCTCCCGGCTCCCTGCGGGAGAGGCACTGAGGCTATGGGACTTGTCCTAGGCCAGACACCCCCTGGGTGGGTGTCTTAGTCCATTCAGGCTGCTCTGAATACCATACGTGACTTATAAACAAAACCATGTATTTCCCAGAGTTCTAGAGGCCGGAAGTCTGAGCTCAAGGCACTGACAGATTTGGTGTCTGATGGGAGCCTCTCCCTTGTTCATGGCCGGCCTCCTGCTGTGTCCTCACAAGGCGGAAGGCGGGGAGGGAGGTCTCTGGGGTCTCTGTTTTAAGGGCAGTAATCCCATTCACGCGGCTCCACTCTCATGACCTAAGCACCTCGCACAGGCCCCACCTCCTAACACCATCACACTGGGGATGAGGATTTCAACCTGAGACCTTGGAGGGGCAGAGGGAAGGGGCCACAGTCTGTAGCAGTGGGATTCCAAAGTGCCAGATGGTGGAGCCAACCACCCAGAGGAGCACTTGGCAGAGTGCACTCCCCGGTGTCCAGTCTGCACAGAGCAAGCGGCCCCAGAGCCATGAGTGGGAACTACAAACCATTTCTCCTACTTCCAAACTCCAGCGCGTTGACCCCCACGGAATGGAGTCGCACCATCATTTATTCTCCATGCGTCCCCTGCTCGGCTCCCACGTGCTCGCTCCGTTTGCCCCAGAAGGCGTCTCCCTCAGACTCCTCCTCCTGCCATCACCCCAGGTGGCTGAGCACCCTCATGCTGCGACTCTGGGGTCTAACCCTCTCACTCCTGCTGACACTGTCTCCGGTGCCATCTCAGCCCCACGCCCGCAGTCACTCCCTCAGCCTTGCCAAGCCCTGTGAAAGTTCCATTCATCATCATTCAACCTCAAACCCCTCGGATCCCAGCCCAGTTCTCCTGGGGACCAGAGCCACTCTGCAGCAGCTTCTGCGTGGACCTGCTCCGGGCGGGTGAGGTCACAGGGAAGCAGGGAGGAGGGAGGGAGGGAGGGAGGAGAGAGCACAAAGGAGGGTGGGGCCCCAGTGGCTGCACCCCCAGGATGACTGCAGCGAGGCTGCTGCAGGCTGTGTGTCACCGGACAGTGCAGCTGGGGAGGCGTGGCAAACTGGTCTGCCGCCCCACGCCCCCCCCACTCCCGGATTCCCTGAGGGTCAAGGGTCACCCCACGAAAATGTACCTCGGGCCACCACTCCGGACTGCATCACCCGCTCCCCCCTTCCAGTGGGAGGAGACACCAGCCAAGGTGACGATGAGGACCTGGGGGGCCCGCCGCAGCCCTTGCCCCCGGTCCCCCGCTTGTTCCCACTACTTCACCGACCCCCGCAGCCCTCTGACTCTGCCGTGTGCGGGCGCTCATCGCTTCCTCCCTCAGACAGCGGCCGCCGCCGAAGCCCCGCAAGCCGGCCTGGACGTCCGTGTCCTTCACTCCCGCGTGACGCTCGGGCAAGACTTCGCGCTCCTTGAAAGCGGCGCGCCGCCTCCTGCAGCCGCACCGGAGCCCCCGGCGTCCCGGGCCCCGCGGGCTCTCAGCTCGCCTCACTCTCTGGTTCTCGCGCCACGCTGGCCTCGAAACTTAACCCTCCTCCCCACGTTCCCCGAGGAGATCAAAATCCACAAGCCCTCCCGTCCTCACGGGAACATCGGCCAAGCGCCCGCAGCCGCACCCGCACCCGCCTAAGGCTTCTCTTGTGCTGCAGGGGAAAGAGCCCTTCACTCCTCCCGAGCCGTCCACAAGGGCCCCGCACACCGGGGATACCCCTGCGGCCCAGCACGCTCACGCTCCCTCTGGGGCGCCCAGGCTGCCCGGCCCTCACCTCCTCCAGACCTTGTTCCTCCAGCCGCACTCACACTCCCTTCGGGCGAGCATTTCCGCGGGCAGGCAGTCTCTGGCACCCCCCACCCCCCACTTTGTTTAAAGAGAGAACGAGCCGGGGAGGGGCAGAGACGGAGGGTCTCAAGCAGGCTCCGCGCTCGGCGCAGAGCCTGACATAGGGCTCCATCCCTCCACCCTGGGATCACGACCTGAGACCGACTGAGCCACCCAGGAGCCCTTGGTACTTCCCACCTTAAGAGAAAAACAACCCCCTTGATCTCAGGTACCCATTGTAGTCACCGTTTCTCTACAGTCATTCTTTTTTTTTTTTTTTTAATGTTTATTTTTGAGAAAGACAGAGCCCCAGTGGGGGAGGAGCAGAGAGAGAGGGGGACACAGAATCCAAAGCAGGCTCCAGGCTCTGAGCTGTCAGCACAGAGCCCGAGGTGGGCTCAAACTCACCAACTGCAAGATCATGACCTGAACTGATGTCCAATGCTTAACCGACTGAGCCCCCCAGGCGCCCCGCTGCAGCCATGCTTAAAACAGAAAATTCCCAAAGAACTATCTCAACTTGCTCTACAGCATTATCTTTTATTTAAATATAATCTAAACTACAATTACTAAACATAAACATGTCCTAACTAGAAAAAAATCAAATGAACACCAACATTCCTAATATTTGATCCCCTTCCAGGCTCAGTGTCCTTTTTCCTCAGGTCCACTGACGGGAGGCCTCTCGGCACAGCTCTCAGAAATGTCAATTCCCTGTCTTGTCTGAAAACACCCTCAAGCGTCCAGCCTGGGACAGCAGTTGAGCTGGATGTGGGATCCCGTGATTCCAGCTGCACCCCCTCGGAAGTGTGAAGCTATTATTCCGTCATCTTCTCTACTATGGCTGTCAGCTGAGATCTAACTGCTGTCCCTTTGAGGCCACCCGAATTACATGTACGGCGGCTGTGAAGATTTCTTCGACTCTCAAGTTCCTCAGTGACACTAGAATACATCTACATTTGGATATATTTTCATTTATCCTAGTTGGAGCTTAATCTGCCTTTAGACTCTGAGGAGCCATCATTTTCGGAGATACTAGGACAATTATCTCTGAACATTATCCGCACCCTGTTCTCTCCGTTCTTTCCTTCTGGACTCTTCTTAGAGCTCAAGTGATTATTCTATCCTCTTTATCTCTTAGCCTGTCTTCTATATTTTCTTTTTTTTTTTTTAATCTCTGTGCTTTATTCTGAGTTTTTTCCTCATACCTATACAGGACAGGATTTTTCATTTTAGCTGCATGTTGTCTGCTCTTTCATCCATTCAGTTGACTTTTGATTTTATTTTTTAAAGTTTATTTATTTTGAGAGAGAGGGAGAGGGGGAAGGAGGAAGGGCGGGAGGGAAGGAAGGAGGGGGGAGAGAGAGAGAGACAGAATGAGGATGGCTGAAGGAAGAGCAGAGAGAAGGAGAGAGAACCCCAAGCAGGCTCCATGCTCAGCGTGCAGCCTGACGTAGGGCTCAATCCCATGAACTGTGTGATCATGACCTGCGGTGAAATCAAGAGTTGGACACTTAACTGAACGAACCACCTGGGTGCCCTTCAGTGGACTTTTTAAATGAATGATTATATTTTTCACTTCAAGAAATGTAGTTTGTTCCTATTTGGTTCTTTTTAAAATCCACACATTAAAAGATATTCAACATCACTAGCCATTAGGGAAATGCAAATTAAAAACCTAATGAGTTATAACTGGACATCTATCAGGACGGCTAAAGTAAGAAACAGTGACACTAGTAAACGCTAGTGAGGAGGCTGAGAGACTGGGTCCCTCACGCGTTGCTGGGAGGAACATAAAATAGCACAACTGCTCCAGAAAACACTTTGGCATTTTCTTATAAACACTCAACATCCAACTACCATATTGCCCAGCCGCTGCTTTCCTGGGCGTTTATCCCAGAAAAGCAAAGACTGGGTTTATACAAAAGCCTGCACAGAAATGTTTACAGCAGCTTTACTCGTAAAGGAGGAAGAGAGTGGATACAGCCCAGCTGTCCTTCGGCAGGTGAGCAGTCGGGCCGACTGTGGTGTGTCCACACCACGGGCCGCCACACAAGGAGAAGGGGCCAAACAGCCACACGGGCGATGAGCTGACTGTATCGGAGGATTACTACGAGTGAGGAAAGCCAACCCTAAGACAGGCTGCAGGATTCCATTTCCAGAACGTTCTCTAAGTGATAAAACTAGAGAAGTGGAGACCAGATCAGTGATTTCCGAAGTTTGGCGTGGGTGAGAGAGCTGGAGGAGAGTGGTGTGGCTATCAACAGGACACAGGAGGGACACTTTGGTGATGGGACTGTGCCGTGTCACAGTACCAATGTCAATAACCTGGTTGTGAAACTAGGCGAGAGTGTGGCAACAGCGTACCACTGGGGGAGACCGGGTAAAGGGTCTCTGTATATTTCTTACAACTCCATGTGAACACACGATCGACTCAAAATACTAAGTTGAATTAAAAATAGGGAAAAAGGACAAATACTGTATGATTCCACTTACATAGAGACGTGAAAGAGTCAAAACCCGAGACAAAAAGCAGAGGGATGGGTGCCAGGGGCAGGGGAGAGCACAGCGGGGAGTTATTGCTTAACAGGGACAGAGTTCCAGTGTGGGAAGAAAGGGTTCTGGACATGGATGGTGGGGACAGCTGCACAGCACTGGGAATGTACTTAACGCCACTGGACTGTACTCTGAAACATAGTTAAGACAGTAAATTATATGTTACATGTATTTTACCACAATTTCAAAACATTTTCCAAAAAAATTCAAACTCCTGCAAAGACTTCCTACTGTATGTGGAATAAACCCAGATTCTTTCCCAGACCCTGGTGCCTCCAGGTCCCGTGTCCCTTCCAGTCTCTTCCCTTTGCGCTCTCTCTGCCCCTCTTCCTCCCCGCTGACCACACGACAGTCCCTTCGGCTTAGCAGATACAACAAGCTCTTTCCTGGTTTGGCAAGTCTTTGCTCCCGAGAATATTCCAGGCTCCTCACCCTCCCCACAGACGTTGAGAAAGCCGTGAGTACAGCGGGGACAGCGAGGGTTCTGGCACTGCCCGGCTGCTGGCCTCTGTCCCACCTCAGCCCCCAGCAGTAAAGCGGGAATAAGAACAGGACGATTCATGGGGCTGCTGGGAGGATCTCCTGAGTCATCCCATGACTACATGGAAAACACTTAAAACAGTGCCCGACACTCAAAAACATTAACAATTATTGTTACTAAGTATCTCCTGGAGAATGAATGTTGAATGAAAGAAGCAAGACACAAAAGATTTCATATTCTATGGTCGCAGTGCACAAGAAATTCTAGAATAGAAAAACTATCCTATGGTAATAAAAATTAGATCACTGGGCAGGGCGGGGGGCCACAGGAATGCTACCTGCCCCAGGGAACGTGACTGGGAAGTGCCTGGCATTTGTCACATATTTGTTACAATTCATCAACCTATGTGCTGGAAACCTGTGCCTCGCGCTGTACGTGAATTGTAATGCAGAAGCGCGGTTGTGAAAAGGCCACCCGCACAGAGACCTGTCCTGGGCCAGCCAGCAGGGAGCAGTGGCCGGCCTGCCTCCCTCTCCCGCCCCGCTCTCTCCCTGGTCATTTCTGCACAGCGTTGTCCTTCCCCAAAAGTGTCCTGTTTATTGCCTGTTCCACGCGAGGCCATAGCTCATGCCCCTTCCGGCCCCTGGCAGCTGGTCCGGTGCCAGCACGAAATCAGCGCTCGATAAATATCTGCTGGACGCGTGAAGGGAGACAGCGGGAGAGGCAGGGCCAGCCCTGCCCTTGCGCGAGCATCGCTGAACGTGAACGCCAGGAAGGGCCTCAGTGGTCATCTAGCACACCGTCCGCATTCTGACATGAGAAAATGGAAGCAAACCGGAGTCAGTAATCTGCCCAAGGTCAGAATTAATGGTGGGAGCAGGTCCGGAGCCCACATCTCCTAGCCTTTTTCACTAATACCAAATATGGCTCAATTCACACGTGTAGACATACTCTATAAACATTCGCCAAATGCCCATAAAATATAATATAAAATTTTTAAAAGCATATTATTTTGAAAGCCCAGTTAGCTATAAAAATATTATTACAACCAGATCTACTTCATTCAAGCATTACGTTGTGACTTCCAGCGCAAGTGCTAATTTAAACAAATCTTTCTTGACGCGATTGAAATGAAATGGTAATAAGTTAATGGACATTCAAGTGTTTGAGCACGGACAATTATGAGTCAGGCTGTTTCCACATCGCCTGGGATGCTGTTTACTGCCCATACTTCACATTTCACATCATTCCTGCCAAGTCATCCCGCAAAGCTGACTGGAGGTTGAAATATTTAATCTGTGAACTTGACATACCCAGGAAAACACTCGCGAGCACGCCATGCTTCCGCATTCCCGTCAGGTAGCCTATGGCACAAACACCGAGCACAAGGACCTGCAATTAGGCAGAAGAATGGCACCACACAGAACAAGTCTTTGCGTCCTAATCTGATAACTGCCGACCTAAATCACCTCCTGGAGGTAAGAGAAATACTGCATGACACTGGCATTCCCATTTCACATTCTGAGAAATAAAAGGAAACAAAGGACATACATCAAAACCCAACTAGCACAGGACAATTTTATTATCAAATTAGACTATATTTATAAGACAAGGCTATACTCATCGTTGACATGCAGACATAGCAAACTAACTGTTTGGATTCAGTAAATCAGAAAAATAAACACGCTTTTTTTTTTTTTTTTTTTGGATCTTCTCAGATACATAAACCCTGTAATTGCCTATTCAAAATTCTGAGTGTAACTTATTCTCAATTCTTTCAAAGTACCTTTGCCTTTCCAAGATACATTTATACTCCTTCATCAGTAGCATTTTTGCTCAAGGTTTGTTACGCTTTTTCCTCTCTTTTTGGTGAGGAAGTTTTCTTCACACTTCTTCACGCACCCAGCCATTCCAGTAGTGCTTATCTGCTGGGCAAGACACAGTTCTAAGAACAAGGATGGCACAGGCAGCCAGCACCCAGGGGAGGCTGAGGCCGCTTGAGGGGACGGTGTTCACGTGCCACACAGCGTCATGACTCACCAGCTCACGTCTGAAGGTGAGACAAGAGAAAGCTGCTGGCGGCTGGCCCGTGCCAGGTCAGGGGGCACTGCACCAGCCATGAGACATCACCTTTTCTCCTTGGTCCCAGCTCCCCACCTTTCCAGTCCCTTCTTGCTTCTGCAGCCTCACTACCCCTCTGCCGTGTGACCTGACGTGGTCACAGGTTCCAGGATAGGAACTCACATCCTTGGGAAGCCATTCAAGTGCCGACTCACACCTTGCTCCTCAGCAGCACCCCAGTACCTTCTACTGGCTTGGTTCTGTACGTCTCTGACTACTTCAGTGCATGGTCTTTTAGCCCAGCCAGAGTCACCCTCTGTGACCCGCGGCCAAAAGCATCTCGGCAACAGGATGGCAGCCTTTGGGTTTCGTTTACTGGCTTATGTATGTCACACAGAACTTTAGAGCGCTTTAAAAGTCATGAAGCGCAGCAACAACCCCTAGTTTAGCCTCTGCTTCTTTGCGGACCTTGAGTCTGATATATCCAACTACCTCACGACTGCATCCTCCTGACCATCTACTATGCACCTCAAACACATACAAAACAAATTTCAGACACCACCACCAACGTCCCACCAATATACACAAAATTTGTTTTGCCCCCAGGCATCTCTCCAGTTCAGGAAATGGTAACTTTATCCTATCAGTTGCTCGGGCCAGAATTCTTGGATTTTCCATGGCTTCCCTCCTCCTTCCACACCTCACATCCAATCCAGCATAGATCCTATCGATTCTACGTTCAGAATAAGGCCAGCATCCGAAACTCCTCACCACCCCTCTCCACACCACCAGATCTGAGCCACCTCAACTAGTGCAGCGAACCCCTAACAGGCCCCCTGGTTTCTGATCCTGCTGCCCTACAGTCTATTCTGAACATCGTTCCTAACAGCAGAGTCACAGGGAAGACTGCATGGCTGGTCACTCAGATCCTCAGAGCAAGCGCCGAAGTCCTCACTGTGGCTAAGTGAACTGTTTCTAGGACTCAGGCTCAGCCACCTCCAAAAGTCCATCTCTAGCCCTGTCCCTCACCCCACCCTGTCTGCTTCTCCAATGCCCTGGCCATTCTCCTACCTCACGTGCTCTTCTCGCTGATTTACCCCCAGACCCTGTCCTCTAATTCGTTAAGGTCCCTGCTCAACGGTCTCTGGTTATTATCCGAGAAGGCTTCTCTGATTCCACATTTAAAACGGCAACCCACCCGACCCACGTGCTGCCCGCTCCGTGCCCGGCTTTATTTTCTCCTCTCTGTTATCACCAGCTGCCCTACCACCTTTCCTTCCTCCCTGAGGACAGGGCCTTTCTTTTGTTTCCTGCGGCACAGTCAGTGCCTGGAACCGTACCTGGCAGGTAGTAGGCCCTCAGTAAGTTCTCAGTGAATGAATTGGGGGAAAAAGCCCAAACTGCAATCAGAACTTTGTGAGTTTTCCATTTAGCCTCATTCTCATGTGACTGTGAAGCAGCTCACGTCCATCACCAGGACACTTACTTTAGCTCCTTTTCCGGGATGGTGATGAATTTTTGCTACTCCTTTTACTCCATGATTTAAGCCTCCTCCTTCAACAAGTATGTAGTTCAGGAGCAGAGAGGCTCCTGGTGACAGGATGCTGGGCTCAGCACATGGCACTAGGCCTCCATCTCCTGCTACCCCTCACTCTACTGCTACACAGACTCATTTCCACCCCATTGCGCACTAGGCCTCGGAATTTTATAAAGTCCATGCCTTAATTGGAAAACCACATTTGCCTTCTCTTTCATCAAAAATTTCTGAAGTTAGAGACTTACAGACTCAATACAAGGGAATATATATAAAGAACACACTCGCAGACACGCTCAGGGCTATGTGGGCACATGGGTTTGTATGGGCCTGTGGCTCATGGCAACCTGTAGCATTTCACACTGAAGGTTGACGTTCTTAAAAGGGAGAAATAGGAATAAAGGTAGTGTATGGAAAAGATAAATCAAAAGCATGAAGAGTGTTCAGCAAGATCAAGTGAAAAGACTTATTAGCCTGATGCAGACAGGCCTGGGGCTGAGCCCAGCTCGGCCACTGCTCAGCATCTCCATCTGTAGCCTGCGAGCTCCAAGCATGCTAACAGCAAGTGTGAGGACTGGGGAAGACGTGGTATCATGTTCAAGGAGGTGTCCAATCAGCAAAAGCTGCTGTTAACATTATTAACAGGCTATGCAACTAACTTTTCAAGTCAGGAATTATTGTTAAAATTGTTTCCCTTGAAAATGAAAAAAAATCATTAAATTGTAAGCCAAAAGCTCACATTTTGAAGGTCCCTTGGTAATGTTAAAAAATTAGGGGGTGGGGTTAGTGAGACTAGGCTCCTTCTCCCCATGGCCAAGGGCCACCTCTTCCGCACCCTCTCCACCGGTGCTGCGAATGGACCACAGATAACTGGGTTACAGCAGGTGCAGAAGCTTGATGTGTTTCAATATGAAACACTTTGATGAGCCAAATGTTTCCGTTTTTAAATGACACCTGTGGTGGCACAGAACAGACCTAATGCCATCTGACTTTTGTCTGCCAACCATCCAGACAGGGGCCCTGCAGAAATGCCCTTCCAACTGCCATGCAAAGCTGAACTTCCTTGGAAGTGGAAAGCAATGTATCTCTGAACGATGTATAAACTTGTGGAGAAAACCACACGCACGCTGATTTATGATGTCTTGCACAGCAGGTACTTAATAAATACGGGGGTGATGATGAGGTGGAAAATATGAAACTGAAGGGCCTTGCAAATGTGTAAATATCCCTAATCAGCCTCATCTCATCTCATCTAAATAAAAAAAAAGGATTACCAGCGTATTATTCTACTGACATTGGAGATTCATCAATAGCTTCGCAGACCATTTGTTTGATATGACACCAAGTTAAAGCATACTTAGCATCTTTACATTATTAGCTCACCAGGAATTAAACAGTCCTTGGCAAGAATCTGCAAGTAAAACAGGAAAAGCTTATAAAGTTAAGAGTTGCTATTTCACTCTATCTCCTTTCATACTTCTCGAATAAATACCGGCGGCTAGACTATAAGACGACAAACAAATTGCCAAATGGCTACTTGCTGCTCTGTTGAACTAGTCCTTCCACCAAGGACCGTGCTCCCAGTGACGTTAAATTAGAAGCTCCAGTGTTGGAGAAGCTTGACTCGAGCCTCCCTGGGACCTTCTCTTCCCAGCATTCTTCCCAAACAGGCCTAGCCCAACTGGGCTCAGTGCTAGAACGCTCCAGAATAGTTCACCAGAGTCTATCTCAGCTGCCTTTTGTTCAGCCTAACAGGCTTCTAAAAGAATGAAAAATGGATCCCTGTTCTTCGTTTCACCGACGTCGAGAAGAATTTGTTATCATTGGAATCAATATAAAGGTGGACACGCAAGCAACTCTTAACAAAATAAGGAAAAATGAAAGCAGTTTCCCATTTTCTAAGGTAATCAGAATTTTTACTAACATTTTTATTTTTTAATTTTTTTATGTTTTAGTGTTTATTTATTTTTGAGAAAGAGAGAGAGAGCGCGCGCACAAGCGTGAGAGGGAAAGGGGCAGGGAGAGAGGAAGACACAGAATCCAAAGCAGGCTCCAAGCTATCAGCACAGAGCCCGATGTGGGGCTCAAACTCACCACCTCTGAGATCAAGAGTCCAACGTTTAACGGACTGAGCCACCCAGGTGCCCCCACTAACATTTTTAAAGACAGCTGGCCTGGAGAAGGGATCCCGTGGATGGGCAGGCAGGGGAGAAAGCAAGTCTACACCCCACAGTGACTTTTGGAGTTACATTTAAAACCTACTCAGCAAACTGTATGTGTATATATATATAATTTTTGGAAAAACAAAATAAAACAAAGCATTTTCTTCTCATGAATCTTTGAGTGCAACCATGTGACGGCCTAAGTACTTGACTTTTAGCCCAAGCTTACAGCATTTCATGATTCTTTCAGAAATGTTCATCCCTGAAATGTTTATATTTGGTATATTAACTTTAAATTGTATTGCAAAATGCCCAGTTATGAAATATATACGAAATGTTCTCTTTTAATCACTTCAAGCTCTAAATGAAGAAAATCTGTTGGCATTAGATAAATACCTTGAATGTGGGATAGGCAGGAACACCTTGAAATAATGCTTAACTAATCACAAAGCAGTATTCTGCAATAGACGGCGAATCACTAATTAGACGAAGGGAAATAAAACTGTCACGGCAGGATAAAAGGATAAAGAGAAATAAGCAGTAATTACTGTTTTATCGTCAGAGAAAGTGGTATCAAACACGGTTCAGTAAAAAGAGGGAAAAAACCCCACAGCTCTATAAGTAAATACCGGCACTCATTAAATTAGCACTTGGAGCTAAAGACGACTCAGGGATGACAGTGACATCTCAAAAAGTGCACTCAAGAAAGGGAAAAAGGGACCATAACGACTAAGCAAGGATGCTTCACTCAGGGCGCATGGCACTGCGAAGAGTAACTTTTACGGGACGATTTCCTCAAACTGCTGAACCATTTCTCAGCCGGGTCTCCAAAGAGCTGCTCGGCACGGCCTCAGGGGGGACTATGAGACGAGATCATTCTTTCCAGGGCTTAATCGATACAGTGAACTTCATTAAATAACATGAACACGGTGCCAACAAGCGTGCAGAGTAGTACTTTAAAGCTCGGAGCAACTTACATTCTGCCGCTGGGAACGATCTTGTGCCCTTCTCTAAACCACGTGACCTGCGGTCTGGGGCAGCTGCTGATGGGCAGTAAGTTGAGAACTGCTGCATGTCCTGGAGAAACCGTTTTCCTCTGGTCTGTGTCCATGAAATTTCCCATATCTGCAGAGAAAAATGAGACCCTTTGAGTTCTAGAAAACCCTTCTTTTGGGGGGAGGTGGACGGTCAAAGATGGAAATAACTATAATACAGCAAAGTCCCCAACGGTGCTTTAATTAAACAAGAAGACAAGAAGAATCCTCAGTGCTGACGAGCGCAGAGCTGGTGGTGAAGTGAAGCATGAGGCAACGCCATGTGCCCCCAGAGTGCCCACGAATTGCATTCATCAGCAGAACTTCATGCTCTCTGTCGCTGCAAAAACGCGATGAAACGTTTGCAACTGATTTCAATATTGGAATAAACTATGGAGAAGCATCTTACCGCCACAGAGACGGGAAAGAACTGCCCCTAGCTATCCGCTGACTCCCCTATCTCTCAAGCTAGTTCCACCCAGGCAGCCACCATTGCCCTGTTCAGTTTCTCCTTTCCATTGCTGGGGTGACTGTCTCCCTAACAGGTCTTTTGGGAAAGATATTTTTTTTTTTTAGCCACGAACTTGTTTTTACAGGGTTCTCCAAACCCCATACTCTTGACCTAATTTGGGGCAGGTAGGTTCTGTTCCAGTCTCTTGTGCTACTTACTGGGTAACAACATTGTTAAGAAATTAGGTCATAGGAAAAAAGCTGGTGAGGAGAATGTGGGTATAGGGTGCCAATTTTTAAATTAGTAACATTTGAAATTTTTGAAAAATGTCTATGTTAGGATTAGAGACAGATATGTGTATGTACACAGAGATTCGACTTATATGCTGTATTTTTGTCTGAATATATTTAATTTGGAATAGTCCACAGTAAAGCTATTTTGTCAGTGGATTTTTTTTATTCAGAGGAAATTATTTCCTATGTAATAAGCCGCATTTAATATTCTAGGAAATGAAACAGATTAGGAGAACAGTCATGGTTATTTTTAAAGTAAAGTGAAACTCGTTATCAAAAAGAAGGAGAAAAGAGATAGAAAATCTAAATAAATTTCTAGAAACAAGGATATAAATGATTAACCAAGAAAAAGTCCAAAACTTAATTTTATTTAATAGAATTTAATATATTATAATAAATTCCAAGCTGTTAACTTATTCAAATATGTTTGGGGTATTGAACTGAAATTCATATTTATTAATTATGTTTTCAATTATTCAATTGAATAGAAGTTCCAAATTATCCTGCAGTAAGATTTAGTTGAGTGACTTCACCACAATTCAGAAAAGTTAAGCCTTCCTAGTAATTAAAAACATAACTAAACCTGTATAGCAACAGCACCTCACTCAGTCACTGGTAATTGCTGAATAGGAGAGTAACTAGAAATTATTTTATTTGATACACTGACGCTGAAAACTATAGGCCGTACCTGAGGTCAAAATAACAAATAAGAAAATAATGTCTTTGGTGGTTCAGACAGCCCAGTTTAGGATCTCCTGAGTTCTCTCAAATTCGTTATAACATATAAATATGTAATTTAAAGTTGCATAACACTTCCTGCTTTCTTTTAAATGAAGAGACATTTTGGTAGCAAACTCAAAATGTAATAAACATGACAGGCCATTTTAGAAGGACCCAAACCGGGGTGCCTGGGTGGCTCAGTTGGTTAAGCATCTGACTTCGGCTCAGGTCATGATCTCACAGTTCGTGGGTTCGAGCCCCGTGTCAGGCTCTGTGCTGACAGCTCGGAGCCTGGAGCCTGCTTCAGATTCTGTGTCTCCCTCTCTCTGTGCCCCTCCCCCACTCACGCTATGCGTCTCTCTCAAAAATAAATAAACATTAAAAAAAATTAAAAAAAAAAAAAAAAAAAAGGACCCAAACCTTCCCAGATCTTGGACTAGAAAAGTATTAAGTGCTTTTTGCAGGCCAGCTTGTCTCTCCAATTCCTGCCAAGGACATGCTAACTCCCTGCATTCTGGTATCTCCTTCAGTTACTTTCAGAGGCTGCGTTCTCTAAAATGGGTCTTGTCCACAGAGGATTCATCAAGTCACCAATACCGTCTAGGATGTCACTATCCGTGTACTTTTTATTGTGCAGCTAAAGGATTTCTAAACAAATCACTGGAAGGAACTGATTATGAACTGAAGAAATTTTGTCTAATTGGGTTTAATTTTGTATTTGACAAACATTTGAATCTGAACATAACAATGATAATAAAAGCTAAAGCAGCTAATTCATAAAACAGAAGGCATCCTGCTAGTTGTTTATGTCTTTTTGTCCTCCGCAGTGCCTGACAGCCCCTAACGGTTGGATTTTTAAGAAGTGGTATCTGCCTCAGTAGCCCCATCACCATCATCGGAGAGCTACACTGGCCACTGACCTATCTCCCAACACATCTTAGCAATGATTCTGTTCCGAAGAGAATCCAAGACAGAATCTCAATTCCTGCATGGTTAAAAGTGATTCTGATCAGCATTCCCCACAGACACTTTGTTTCTGTTACTCATCATTTGGAGACTTTTCCAAGGCACACGTACATGCGACTTGAACTTCTGATCTTCTCTGCAAGAGAGCTCCCAGCCTGTTTCGCACCACGCAGCGGTAAGACCCAGCATCGAGCCTCTGTAAAGACGGGATAGTGTACCTGCCAAATACCAAAAACAAGTATTAAAGGTTCTGTATCTAGAGCAGCTCTGGCATCACATTTTGCAAGTGCTCAACAAGTATTTTTGGTAAACTACCTATGCGATCCTTCTCTGGCCAACACGCTTACCCCGAATGCAATTTATTTGTGAGATTATGTAATCAATGTCTGTGTCCCCAGCTAGGCGGTCAGTGACACAGGCAACTAGGCTCTAGACCTGACTTATTCATGATTACCCCTGGCGCCCAGCACAATGCCATGCCTGGAGTACCTATCACACATGACTAGCTGAATAAATGACAGATGTTAAGCAGCTGAAGGTCATTACATGTAAACTAGACCTTTCAACAATCGTTATATAATGTGTTGTGTTTCACTCTACGTAAAAATTCAAACACTTTCAGGATGAGACACAGGTGTCAGCGAGGCAGAGAGCAGGACATCGTGACACAACCCTCTTCCCCAACCACTGTTGTACACCGCCCCCAACACAATTCACATACTTCCCTTGCCTACTTCTCCACACATAGTCTGACATTAACTTTAAAAACGTTTTGGATAACTGCAAGGTGATTTCACTTGTATTTTCCATTCCTGTGACTGTAAGTAATCGTCATCCTTCAAATCAATGCCTTTCCAAAAACTTCAGTAACACTTCAGAGAAGAAAAAAAAATGTACTTAGAAGATATAGTTTCCATAAAAGCCCTGCTTTAGGTTTATGGTTAGTTTTATAACTTAGGATGTTTTGAAATCCATAAGCAACTAAGATTTATAACCAAGGACCCCTTGAAGTGAGTTTTATAGCTCCGGAGCCCCAACCTTTCACAATACCTAAGAGAGTCCATTAATTGGTTTCTAGGCCATGTTCACAAACAAACCAAGACTAAGGCTGAGTCCTGGATCTTTTTACACATGGGAAGGTGCCTACTCCAAAAAAGAAACAAGAGAGTCGAACGGTAGCCTATCTTCCGAAAAAGAAAAAACTGAGTGATGCTACCCTTCATTACAAAGAGGTTCCGCTAACAGTTATCTTTCATTTAAAAATACTTCTCCTAACAAAGGATAATCAGAAATGTTTAAAAATCAAGTAAAAAGTACCACGTATGGTATGCTTTATTGGCTCAGTTCCTAAGCATAGCTTGAAATCACTTATATTCAACTGATTGCTCATCTTTTTACTCAAGTATGTCCAATTAGTCAACCTGAAAAAGGAACTTAAAGGCATAATTTTTAAGTGACTAAAACACTTGGACAATATAGGTAATTCAGCACTAGGCAAATATTAATCAAAGTATGTTTTCCCTCTGATAACCATCTTGATATTCCCATGACTAGATTAATGAAAGCTTTTATGAAAAAATATCACTGAGTTTTAATCTTCAAAATTTTATTCTATTCTGAGGAATAGCTCATCTCAAACACAAAATTAATTAGTTTGGATAATCAGAATAATATCAAACTGAACACAAAGAGTCAATGCCATTTATTTAAATTAAAAATCAAGACTAGAAGGATGAGCAGTTTCGATAGTTCTATAACTGTGACTATAATAAGGAGGAGTTTTGAGATTAAGTTGAAACAAAGTCAATACAGGTTTCTGGAAATGAAATAACACAAGTCACAGGAGCACGTATTTGAAAAACCACACGAACAGCATCACCTCTGCAACATTTCCACGATTATATAATTGTTATCTATTCCCCTTTCCCTTTCTTGTGGGATCCTAAATATGTGTTAAATTCTTATGAATTTCTACAGTAACCCTATGTACTAATGCACAAAAATAGCAGTGTTTTCAAACCACGGGGAGGAGCAGATACAAAATTGAGTATTAGGCATATGCTGTTCTGTACCGTCTCTTTAGTCTAATGTCTCGCCAGGGAAAAAATATACAAAAAAGTCGCAAAGCACTCCACCTATTACAGGAATTCCGACACAAATTATGTTCACCTAACAGATGGGAATATTCACTGCAAGCCTATTGTTTATAAACACACATTTTTAAGCAGAGAAAGTTTCCTGGCTCTTTAGAAGAAAGTATGATAAAATCTTAGCACCATATGCCACTAAAATATAGAAAATGCCTGCTCCTATTTCAAATAAACACAGCAGGGAATGTTTGTATTCACTGCATAAAGGCAGAGTTTCTGCTAGACTAACAGAACATTTTCCAGGGCCAGTTCATGATCAGGAACAACAAATTAATGAAAATCAAACACAAAATCACAATAAAACCAAGGGTTTAAAGGTCCATTTCTGCTAAGGGTAAACACCTCCACGCTGAATCGGCTCTCAGGACAGGCCACATGAACAAATCCAGGGTTTCTCTAACAAGCAACTTTAGCTCCATTTCAGCCCATAAGCAACGGCCTGACTAGCCCTGCCTGGAGGGGACACGTGACCTCTTTTTGGGGCCTACGATGTACACCGCTTTTCTGTGTCTGGAGAATTTTCCAGTCTGCGAGTCTCAGTGGAGGCGGACCCCTGGACACAGGTATAAGCCAACGTATGGCCACTGGCCACACGTACTCTGGGGTTTTAGATCTGAGGCTGGTGATGCAGAGGAACGGGGCTAAAGGACAACTGGGCTGACAGCAACAGTGCTGGGCGCAGCAGAGCCCTGGACAAGGGGCACAGCGCGGCGGCGTCCAGCACCAGTCAGGGCAGTGGCTCCAACAACAGCATCCAGGGTCCAGTGGTATCAGCAGTAGGACCTTCGTGGGAATGGCTCTTGGGGCGATCTGGCTCCGGCAGGCTCCCCTCACTCTGTTCCTTCCACCCCAGTAAGAAGGGGTTTGCTTCCGTGGCTCGTCCAGAATCCCCCACAGGCTCACCCTACAGAACACAGCCGAAGTAACTGTGGCTGGACAATCTTCCGACGTTACCAGGCACTCACTGTGGTCACAGAAAAACCTAAATAATGCCCCTTGGAATTCTCTTTTAAAACTCATGGCTTCCTGGTAGACCACTAAGAACCATTAGGCAATAAACAGTCCCCCCAAAACTGGGATAAATTAACCTGTTATGAATTTTCCTGAATGTGAAACACTGAAAGTTTGGAAATGTCTGACACAATACTGCCTGGTTGTAGACCCACTACTTACTGTTGAGCAGTTCCTCCAAAAACAGTGACACAGGTCTACACAGGCCTATTGTGGTTCTGAATAACGAAGGCACATCTGCACTTCTCCTTCTAAAGCCAGGTGACATAATTCATAAGACAGAATTCTCATGCCCATTAAAACTATATATAAGGCATGGGGTGCCTGGGTGGCTCAATCGGTTAAGCATCCAACCTCGGTTCAGATCATGATCTCGCCGTTTGTGAGTTCAAGCCCCGCGTAGGGCTCTGTGCTGACAGCTCAGAGTCTGGAGCCTGCTTCGGATTCTGTGTCTCCCTCTCTCTCTGCCTCTCCCCCACTTGCATGCGTGCGCTCTCTCTCTCTCAAAAATAAGTAAACATTAAAAAAACTTTTTTAAAAAACTAGATATGAGGCTCCTTTCTTTGAATGGGGGTCTGCATTCACTTTATGCCACTCCAGGTAAGACTATCTCCCACAATTTAACTTTTTTATGCTGGTAGAAAAATATTTTGCATGAAAATAAACAACAAAGTTTTATAATAAACTTTCATATTATGGCCCAAAGCCCAATCTTATAGTCAAAGTGAAAAAAATGGTTATGGAAAAAAAAAAACCTGTAAGCCACTTATACCCTTCGAATTACTTTGATTCTTATTTTGAAGAGAAGATGATAAATAATTAGGCTTTCAATTTTATTTTTTATAAATCTCCTACATGACATCAAAAAATAATAATCAAAAGTGGCATGAGTTTATAGCTGGCTTCTTTCACAAGCAAACTACTGAAATGAAAACCCCAGACCGAAACATGTTAAAAAGAAGATCAGAGGACCCAGAGCTGTAAGCAGCATGGGACCGTAAGGGATTCTACTCCTTTGAGCCAAACTGTGTAAGACCAGTTCATTTGAGCCAAAAGGTAACCATTATTATTGTGAGCTGAGCAGTTCAAAGAGGGCAGGACCGACGGAGAATTAAGCAGCAGAGAAGAGTGACTATAAACCAAGTTGGGGTGAAAACAGGAACTCCAACAGCTGGGGGCACTAAGCCCTTGCACAAAGACACGGGTGGGTGTCGCGCTCAGTTCGGTGAGATGATGGAGAAACCAGTGGGTAATCTGTCACCTAATGGAAGAGTTCTCAGTTAAATAGACCTTTCCCCTTGCTGAGTGGGGGACACAAGAGATCAAAAGTAAAACAAAAACACGTGGAGTCGTCTTTCCCATGGTGTAGTAATGAAGCATAATTAGATGCTTCCTCTCAGGGTCTGAAGATTTGTGACTCCCGATCTTGCATCTGAGAACACCGCTAAGCCCAACTATTAGTTTTAGCAGCTTGTTTATAAGTAATGTCACATTTTCTACATAGACGATCATGTCACCTTCAGTAAAAGACATTTTTATGTCTTACAATCTAGATGCTTTTTGTTTCTTTTGTATTCTTCCCTTATTGCACTGGCTAGTAACTCCACTACGGGACCCGCTGGGCTTCCTGCACCGCTGGGTTTGTAGATTTCATCAACTGTAGAACATTCACGATCTTATTTCTTCAACTATCCCCCCTGCCCCCCCACCTCCTTTGTGATTCCAAAAGCACTTACATTAGGCTCTCTGAAGTTGTCCTGTAAGTCACTAATGCTCTTTTCATTGAGTCTGATCCCTTCTTTTTTTTCTATCTATTTTTCATTGTGGATAATCCCATTGCTATATCTTTAAGTTTACCAACATTTTCTTCTGCAACATCTACTTTGGTACTCTCCCATCCAATGTGGTTTTCCTCTCAGATATTACAGGTTTCATCCTTGGGAGTTTGGTTTCTGCCTTTTAATATCTTATATGTATTTAGCTTTGATCACAGGGAATGCAGTTATGATGTTTCAATGCCTTTCTCGGCTAATTCTAACATCTATGCCAGCTTTGGCTTGATAGATTAATAGATTGATTTGTGTCCTCCGTAAGGGTCATGCTTTCCTTCCTCTTTACATACCTGAAAATCTCTGATTCCATTCTAGACATTGTGGATTTTACCCTGTTTGGTGCTAGACATTTTTTTTTTTTTGTATTCCTATAAATATTCTTGGACTTTGCTCTCTGATGCTTCAAAGTTACTTGAAAGTCATTTGATCCTTCCTGGTTTTGTTTATAAAATCTTAGGCAGGATCAGAACTGTATTTGGTCAAGGGCTAATAATTCCCACTACAGACCCAAGATACTTCTGAATCCCTTGCCCAATAACCCCATAAATTATGAGGATTTGGGGTAAGGCTGATGAGAACCAGGTCCTCCGACCAGCACTGTGGTGAGCATGGGAAGGACTGCCATCACTTTGGGGCAGTTCTTTCCCTGGCCTTGGGGAGTTTCCTCACATGAATGTGCTGATAAATATTCTGGCAAACACTCAACAGAGACACACTCTGCAGGCCTCTAGATTCCCTTTCTCTGGCACTCAGCCTTAATCTCTCTGGATTCTCCAATCTCTTCACCTCAGGAGTCCTCCAGTTATCAGTGCCCTCTTCTCTGGGCCACAGCCCAGAAATTCTCGCACGGCAGTAAAGCTGGGCCAATCAGAGGGCTCACTTGGTTTCTGTCTCTCAGGTATCACCACCTTTGACTGCCTGATGGCCACTGTCTTGGATACAACCGTTTCATATATTTTGTCTGGTTTTATGTTGTTTAGATATCCTATTTAGGATTCTCTTTTATATCTCTCAGTGAGGCTTTCCACTTTTCTTCATGTAGGTTCTCATAAAGGTTATTCCCAGATATTTAATAATTTTTATTGATACTGAAAAATATTTCATCTTTTTATAAGATATAAGAAAAAAGTTACTTTTTCCTTAACCATCCCTATTTTCTTACTGGAATAAAAAAGATAATCACCCATCAAGTTTCTATTGTTTATACTATCACAGAAACTGAACCACAGAGATGGGTCACATAAGGAGATGGTAAGAATTTTAGCACTTCACAGTATCCAATTATTCTTCCTGGTATAAAATAAATAGCATGCCTACCACTAAGAAATTATTGGCTTAGACATCTATCTACCTACATGTGAATATAATTTTTTATCTCAAAGTTGAAAGTAATTGAGAATAAATACTTTCTGGGGGGAAAAAAGAGACACATCTGCCTTTGACAGCTATGCAAACTTGGCTTAATGACTGAACTATTACAATTGTGGCCACAGGACCACCTATGCCTAAATGTGGACATAAGCATCCATGTGCATGACATTTGCAACTCACTGAAATTTTCTGTGAAGTTTGTAACACAAGTGGCAAAGAAAATGCTATTTTCAGGCAAAGCTGGAAAAGGTGAGTTTATATTATTTGCCTTTTATGGGATTAGCATTTTCATACTGACACCAAAGAGGGGTGAGGGGAGAGGGACTCAGTTTCCGATAGAAAACAGCTACCGTTTTCATACAGTAGCCATGTCTTTCAATTTGAGACTTAGAATGATCTCATGAAAGTAAACATATGACAGCTGAAGGTGCTCATTGGAAGGGAGTAGATGAAAGAGTAATTTGAAAAAATAGCATGAGCTTTCTGAGCTGGGTTTCTTTCTTGAAAAAAAAGTGATGACAAAATACTATGGATTCTTGATAACTCATCTTGGTATGTGAAGCCCTCAGTGAACAGAATATAATTTATCATGTATTTCCCAAACTGTTCTTGCTTTAGAGTCACCCATTTCTTCTTACTAAGTTTCCAGGGAAATGGGAACGAAGCATCGACCTCATTGTAATGGTCCCCATATAATGAGCCACCTCGGCGATCCTGCCTCTGTGACCCACAATGCTGTGTCTTCCTGAGGATTACCCAGGGTGTGTCAAATTAACAGGTGACACTGCTAGTGCAAAGAGCAATGCCAAAAATCCTCCATCTCCTTGCACATTTTCAAGGGGACACCACAACTGTTCTACCCTAAGTCTAAACAGCAGCATATATAATAATAGCTTGGTGTGCGTTTCAGCATTTTAGAATAAAACTACCACACCGTTGTTGTAGATGTATCCAATGGAATCTAAACAATGTACTGATTTTGAAATCCACATTATCCTGTCTTTAATAATGAACTCTTTAACAGATGGGAACCTTTACACTGTTCCTTTTTTCTCTTTGAACTTAATTAGTAAGTCTATTTACCCCATAGAATTTTATTCTAATGTAATATAGTGTTATGCTTGAAAGAGACTTGATTATCCATCAAACTTCTCTGAAATAAAAATACACATACAAATGGCAATTTAAAATGGATGTCCTTTGACCAAAAGACTCTGAGTGCTAAAAAAAATTCTTCTGTATTACATGGTAACTGCAACTATTATTATTACATAGTTAAAAAACATAAATGTACTACAAATTTTGAAATATAATCATTAAGCATTAAAAACTTAGAAAATGTGTCTCTTAATGAGAGGATAGTGGCTTTTTCTTTCAATTACTTTGTATCTCCTTGAATGGGAAGTTATCTACTATTAGAATAAATAGAATTGGATAGAAATTAACAACAAAGAGAAGGTATTGACCACATATTTGCATACGTTCATTTAAGTCTAATGAGTACATGGAAGAAGGAAGTCAAGGAGAAGAGGTTGAAGCACAGCAACAACCAAAACACAGTAAAGTAATAAAAATGGATATGGATGTAGACTATCAAATAATCTTCCTTGCAGAAGTTAATGAAAGTGTCTTCTGAATAAATGTTTGAGAAAATACAAAGCCCTAACTTTCCCATCATGCATGTTCTTTCTACATCAAGACAGAACACTGATCTGATGGAAGAAAACAGAACTTTCTACCTCCTCCTCCTTGAAATATGCCACTGAGGCCTCAGCACTGTTTCCTCATTTCAGAGGAGGGTGATATGCAGACAGAGTCTGCTTCATTAAAGAATATTTCTCAGCTTGTTTCTTCTTTGCAGCAACTGCTGAATACTCTACTTCTACAAGCCGCCTGGATAAAACGAGGCGCCCTCGGCCGCGGTGGATCTATCTTGCACATGCTCTTTGCTCTGCTCTCATTACACGTCCCTTGAGGCACAATACGTTCTCTGATGACAGTTGGAGCATGGAAAAGGTGGGGTTGTTACAAAAAATTGGTATAGCTCTTGCTGCCCACCTATATACAACATACCCAAATTTTTTTTAAAACCCAAGATTGGACAATTTCTTGTGTCCTACTTTTCCTTAAAAAGAATATATATAGACTGAAAGCCAAGAAGCTCTTCAGGGGCTGTTTAAAAGAGCCCCTCATCTTGTTCCAGCCGAATATTTAGACCTGTGCACTCGTCCCGCACCTGAGATGTCGTTCTATAGGCGAACTCAGATGGGGAGACTGAGCCTTTCATCTGCAAACTGGGGGAAATAGCTCAAAGAGGGCAGAATCCCAGGTGTCTACACAAAGGCATGTTCTCAGTCAACTCAAGCTCAGAAAACACACATATGGAAACTGAACATCTAGAAAGCAATTGCTGTGCCACTATCCATGGCCATGTACCCCAATTTGAAGACCATCATTATAGATCATCCACATTAATACTTTTATATGGAAGAACCGTCTGGATTCTTCTGAAACTTCATTCCTTTCCCCCAGGGGCATACAAAATATTATGTCATTTCATTTTCATGAGAACCCTCTGAATTGGGTTTTATTATACCCATTTTACAGATGACAAAAGCAAGATCAAACTGGTTAGGTAACTTGTCCAACGTCATGCATATAATAAGCCGAATTCAAGGCACCTGCTATTAAAGCTCATTACTCATACATGCTTCTCATTTCTAAGCTTGCTTTTTGTCTTTTTCTTTCTTATGCCTCTCCCACATATCCTAACGTCTCATTATAATGATATACAATGTCACCTAGGATTTATTAGCAGATTGCTTGTGGGCCAGAAAATATACTGTTTTCCCTACATTAGAGCCTTTTAATGTTCATGAGCCACAAATGAGGTATGATCATCCCTTTTTTGCAGATGTAAAAAGTGGAGCTGAGAGTGGCTTGCAGGAGATCACACTGCTAATGCTAACTGGGAGCGAGCTGGGATTCAAACCCAGGTTTGTTGATGTCAACAAGCTCTTAACTATTATAATAAATTGTTCCTACAACAGCAGACACTCTGACAGCAGAGACCTAATAATGGAAGAGGAGATCACACACTCTTATGTCTACAAAGGGAAGGGGGAGAAGGGAACTGAGCAAAGCAAGTGTGGCATCACACAGAGGACGTGGGGACTAGAGTGCTGAGAGTCATGGAGGTGTGCCCTTCCTGAAGGGAAGCACTGGCCAGCACCTTGCCTCTGTGGGGGGTGGCAGAGCCGAGTGGCCAGGCCACCTGACTGGTCAACAGGGACCAGACAGTGGATTTTTATATGAAATCTTACAATTGTAAATATATACACATATAGCACATTCTGAGTAGGCTGAATGTGGTTCATGGACCATCATATTATAACCTCTAACTTTTATTTTTAATTATTTTTAAGTAGCAGGTAAGCTTTTATTTTTTTTAAAGCTTATTTATTCTTAGAGGGGGGAAGAGAGAAGAAGAGAAGAAGAGACAAAGTGGGGAGAGAGAGAATCCCAAGCAGGCTCTGTGCTCTCAACGCAGAGACTGAGGCAGGGCTCGAACCACTATGAGATCATAACCTGAGCGAAAACTGGGCATCAAACTCTTAACGGACTGAGCCACCCAGGTGCCCCTCTGACTTTTTTTTTTTTTAAGTCTATTTAAGTAATCTCTACAGCCAACATGGGGCTTGAACTCACAACCCCAAGATCGAGAGTCACATGCTCCTCCGACTGAGCCAGCCAGCTGCCCCTAACCTCTGACTTTTAACGGGAGTGGGTGATGGGTTATGCCCCATGTGGAGAACTCATGACTCTATTTACAATACCTCTGGACAGCCAACTCTTAGGTCAGTTAAATAAGAGCATGACAGTGCTGACTGCGCTGATTTGGGGACCTTTCGGACTTTTTAGAAGTCACTATTTCTCTGTCCTACTCAGAACTGTAGCATCTGGTGTCATCACCCCACACAAAAATGGAAGCTAGACTTCAGATGCAGATCTGAAAGACCTCAGCACCACAAGGAGACACGGAGGCACAAGAGCTGGCGCCACTGGTCCTGGGCGAGGCGACACCTCCCATGTGTCAGCATCTGGTCCCCACTCAGGGCTTGTTCTCTGCTCCCAGCGTCGGGCTCACTCCTGCAGCCACACCCAGGAGTGCAGTCAACATCCTCATTTGCTGCTGGATGAGACCTTCTGCTCGTACCCCTCCCCCACAGTTCCATCCTCCCAGTCCGGACTCTGAAAGTAAGCCGGCTAGGTTTTCTGTTGACTACTCAGAGCTCCAGAAGCTATTGATTTAAAGATGTCTGTTTAAACACTCATGCTCCTTAAACACGAACCATACTGGCGGGTGGGGCTGTTGCCACAAGACTGCAAATTTATCACCTGAAAGCTGTTACTTGCATTCCTCTGTAACTACAGCTCTTTTTAGTCTGGTAATTTTGCTAACAAACTACCTTTTGCAAATATAATGATAGGCTTCCTAGGTATAAATATAATGGCGATCAGAATATTAGATCACATTCTAATTAAATCTATCCCTTTAATCCTAATGCATTAGAAATTCAGTCAAATATTTTTCAACTTTTGAGCTATTACAGCCAATAAGACAAATATTCTAAACACATCAACCTGAAATGGCATCTTATTTTCAAGCAATCAATTACTTATATTCGCTGGTGTAGGTGGTGAGCTCACTGTCATTGTGCATCCACTTGAACTCCAAAGGCCAGCTCCCTTCAGCAAGGCAGGTGAGAACAAGGCGGTTGCCTTCCAGGTGAATCTGTGGTAGGCCTGGCTCCGTTTTAAAATACGGCACGACATCATCTGAAATATTCAAAAAAAAAAAAAAAAGAGAGAAAGAAAAAAATTGAATGAAATACACATGAAAATAGCATTCATCCAATTAATCAATCACTTACTTAAAGAGACCTAATTTTAACAAGTATAAATGATGGCTATTTGGCCCAATTAAGTAGCCAATAATCCTTGACCTCCTAGAATGTAATATCCTAGATAATATTTCAAAAGGCCAAAAAGCTCAGTGATCAGCACCATTTGATGAAATGAAAACACGTGACAAAGTCATCCAAGTTATTTCCATTTATGATTAATACCTGTTTAACAAAGGGGCATAGTGGGCAATCTCTGGTCATGCAAGTCTTGGTTTCAACTAGGCATTGTATTTTCAAAGTAACCAAGAGCATACACGTAGGCTCTAAAAGAAATGTTTTCATATAAACTTCAATAGGTTAGAAAAAAAAGTAACTAGGATAATAAGGATTAACATGCATACATAAATGACAGGAATCACACACACACACACACATGCACACACACACACACAACCTGTCTCTTTAGGGACTTCCAGTGGGCTATAAAATGGGAAATCTCTGTGTATTCATACTACTAGAAATAGTATGAAAATACTAGAGAGCAATGGGAATGCACCAACTATTGCCACACACACCCCCACAGATGAATCGCACAGACATATGTGCAGGCAAAGAAGCCAGACAGCAAGAAGTTTACTACAGCACACACTTCCATCCACAAGTTCATCAAAGTTCAACATCAGGCAAAACTAATCTGTGGTGTTAGAGGTCAGGACAAATGTTACGTCTGGGGGATAGGGATGGCGGTAGGGGTGTAATGGGGGGCTTATGGTGAGCAGGCCAAGGCTTATGTCTCGATGTGATTACACGGGGGCACTTACTTTGTGAAAACTCATAGAAAATTATTCTATGTAAGATTAGTGCAATTTTTATACATATGCTTCAACAGTTCAAACATACATATATATATCTGAACACGGGACACTTAGCCTCTAGTTCCAGTCCCATCACTAATTTCCTACATCACTCATTTTCCTGCTCAGGGTACATGGCTCTCTGCTTCTTCAGCAGCAAATTAAAGAGAATCAGATGGCTTGTCATTTCCTCTATACAACCCCCCTCATATACCTGCCTCATCTGCTTCCTGTCTCTCTCAGACCCCCTACCCTCTCTACTCATATGTAAACAGTCCAGCCACACTCACTTTTTAACTCTTAACGAGGCTATGCCCTTTCCAACTTGGGCCCTTTCTCTGTGCTCCTTCCCAGCCCTACACTCCCCCCCCACCCCGCTGAGTTCTGTGACTGCAGACTCAACCATCAAGTGGACCCAACTCCTCCCCGCCACTGTGCCCCAACAAACCATGACATTTATTTCAGTCAGCATACTTCTCAGATCCTGAAACTGAAGTGTTAATGGATCACACCCAATGCACTCTATGCCCTATCTTGATCACTTCTGAATTCCCAGCACCTAGAACAATGCCAGGAACAAGGCAGATAATGAATAAATATCTCATGAATGAATCAACAGAGTAACAATAACCCAGATAAGAGTAACAGCTAGTATACGCTGAATTCCTCCCATATGTCAGAAATTGTTCTAAGTATCTTGTAGGTACTACCTGATTTGATTTTCACAAAAGCCCTAAGAAATAGGTGCCATTATTATACTCATTCTACTGCTGGGTAAAAGGGAGACCCACGGAAACTAAGTAACTTGCTCAAGGCCACCCAGAGAGTAAGTGGTAATATCATCATTTGAAACTCAGATAATATGTTCCAGAATCCACCAATTCTATATATTATTACTCTATATGCCAAGGGTTTCTCATTGAGGAAATCCTCTTCTCAAGAACCCATGTTTTAACTTCAAATTTTGGAAAATTCTGCAGAATTACTAAACCAGAGTTTTAAATAACTGTATTTTTAATAAATTAATAAATAGCCTCTTAACTATTAAAATGGAGACTGTATTTTTACATTAAACTGGAGTCCATATAGTTTCCTGTGTACTTAAAATACAGAATTTAAATATACATTTGACCCTTGAACATCAGGGGCAGTAGACGCACCAACCCCCACCCCCACAGTCAGAAATCTATATACAACTTCTGACTCCCCCCAAAAGGTAACTACTGATAGCTGACTGTGGTCCAGAAGCCTCACTGATCATATAAACAGTTGATTAACACATATTATATACTGCTTCTTTCAACACAGTGGGCTAGAGAAGAGGTCAGGAAACTCACGTGGAAGAGAAAGAAACTTTATGGCTCTACCCCACAAAAAGCCCATGCATAGGCAGTTCAAACCTGTGTTGGTCAAGGGCCAGCTGTGTAGAGGTTACTTTGCCGTTGTGCTTACCACTGCATTCTATAATATTGATAATACAATATTACCCATCTATTACTAGTATTCATTCAAATAATTAAGTGTTAAATTGCATTTGTCACTATGGTAAGAACCTATAAAAAAGATATAGCCTTTAGCCTAGTTAATGAGATGCCATGCAGAAGCTAAGAGCTAAAAGATCAGTAGGAGTCAAATACTCAAGTGATGTCAAGCACAAAGGCCCCGTGGTGGTAGAAAACATGGAAAGTGACCGTGCAAAGTACAAAAGACTGAAAAGCAAGCAGATCTGCAGGTGCAGAGACAGTGAACAGAAGCAGGCCGAATAAGGCCCAGGCCTTACAGGGCATTGTAGGCAAGGCAAGCGAACCTGTGTGATTTTCAATAGTGCCACTTCATGTTCAAAAATGTCCTTGTGTGCATGATACTCTACATGAAAAACCCTAAAGACTCCACCAAAAGACTCCTAGAGCTGATACATAAATTCAGCAAGTGGCAGGGTACAAAATCAACATACAGAAATTGGTTGCATTTTTATACACAAATAATGAAGCACCAGAAAGAGAAATAAAGAAACTGATCCCATTCACAATTGCACCAAGACCCATAAAATACCTAGGAATAAACCTAACCAAAGACATAAAAGATCTGTATGCTGAAAACTATAGAAAGCTTATGAAGGAAATTGAAGACACAAAGAAATGGAAAAACATTCCATGCTCATGGATCAGAAGAATAAATACTGTTAAAATGTCATTATTACCCAAAGCAATCTACGCATTCATTGCAATCCTAATCAAAATTGCACCAGCATTCTTCTCAAAGCTAGAACAATCCTAAAATTTGTATGGAACCACAAAAGATCCCGAATAGCCAAAGCACTATTGAAAAAGAAAACCAAAACAGGAGGCATCACAATCCCAGCCTTTAGCCTCTACTACAAAGCTGTCATCATCAAGACAGTATGGTATTGGCACAAAAACAGACACACAGACCAATGGAATAGAGAACCCAGAATTGGACCCAACTAATCTTGACAAAGCAGAAAAGAGTATCCAATGGAAAAAAGACAGTCCCTTTAGCAAGTGGTGCTGGGACAACTGGACAGCAACATGCAGAAGAATGAAACTAGACCACTTTCTTACATCATACACAACAATAAACTCAAAATGGATGAAAGGCCTAAATGTGAGACAGGGAATCATGAAAACCCTACAGGAGAAAGCAGGCAACAACCTCTTTCACCTCTGCTGCAGCAATTTCTTACTCTATACATCTCCAAAGGCAAGGGAATTAAAAGCAAAAATGAACTACTGGGACCTCATCAAGATAAAAAAGCTTCAGCACTGCAAAGGAAACAATCAACAAAACTGGAAAGCAACCGATGGAGTGGGAAAAGATATTTGCAAATGAGATATCGGATAAAGGGCCAGTATCCAAAATCTCTGAAGAACTCACCAAACTCCACACCCGAAAAATAATCCAGTGAAGAAATGGGCGGAGGACATGAATAGACACTTTTCCAAAGAAGACATCCAGATGGCCAACAAGCACATGAAACGATGCTCAACGTCACTCATCATCAGGGAAATACAAATCAAAGCCACAGTGAGTTACCACCTCATACCAGTCAGAGTGGCCAAAATGAACAACTCAGAAAACAACAGATGTTGGCAAGGATGTGGAGAAATGGGAACCCTCTTGCATTGTTGGTGGGAAGGCAAACTGGTGCAGATGCTCTGGAAAACAGTGTGGAGGTTCCTCAAAAAGTTAAAAATAGAACTACCCTATGAGCCAGCAATAGCACTGCTGGGAATTTATCCAAGGGATAAAGGAGTGCAGATGCACAGGGGCACATGCACCCAGTGTTTACAGCAGAGCTTTCAACAATAGCCAAATTATGGAAAGAGCCTAAATGTCCATCAACTGATGAATGGATCAAGAAGATGTGGTTTATATATACAGTGGAATACTCCTTGGCAATGAGAAAGAATGAAAGCATGCCGTTTGCAGCAACGTGGATGGAACGGGAAGGTATTATGATGATTGAAATAAGTCAGAGAAGGACAGATATATGTTTCCACTCATATGTGGATCTTGAGAAACTTAACAGAAGACTATGGGACAGGGGAAGGGGAAAAAATAGTTACAAACAGAGAGGGAGGAAGGCAAACCACAAGAGACTCTTAAATACAGAGAACAAACTGAGAGTCGATGGAGTTGTGGGAGAGGGGAAAGTGGGCGAGGGGCATTGAGGAGGGCACTTGGGATGAGCACTGGGTGACGGATATAAGTCAATGTGACAATAAATTATATTAAAAAATAAATTAATTAATTAAAAACATATTCCTAGAAAAAAATGTCCTTGTGTGAATGAAAAATTATATGACCACCCCACTCATCAGCCTTGGTCAAAGCACTGCGAGTGTGACGGTGATGGTGATGATTAGCCATTATCATAAAAAGACAGTAGCCAGCCTTTGAAGGGGCTGTGCTGTAAGTCGGTGTGGCTGCACCACGGAGAAGGAACGAAGAGGGGCCAGCGGAGCGGCAGTAGACCAGTGAGGGCCGCTGCGGTGAGCTGGGCAAATGCTCTCAAAGGAGACAGTGGTTTGGCCCAAACACCGGTGGTGGAGATGGACAGAGATGGAAGGGTGGCTTTAAAACGGTCTCTAGGCAGCAAAAGAAATTAGTAATGGACTGACTATGGGAGTGAGGGTGAGGGAAAAGGAGTCTAGGTCTCTGACTTGTTCGATTTTCTGTTCAACGCACCCCCACCAATTCTGTTATCAGTGCTGCGAGCACAATGAGAATACGACCAGGCTGCTGTCCCCTAAGAGGTTAGTGTCTCCATCTGATGCGGGAACAGAAGCTGCAAAGCATCAGGCACCACAACCAAAATTTGGCTGCAAGACAGGCAAACGGCCGATCCTCACCGCTCCAAGGGGCTGCTGCACGCCACCTGCTCTGAGCGATGCCACAAGTGTGTCCTCCGGCTGTGACCGCCAGCAGTGACAGCGTGTCCAGCATCCCTCTCTGCTAAGGACTCCGGCTAACACCGTCCACTCTCAGGACCCAAGTGGCCTCATGACCCTGAACTGCAATGACCATGGCTCTGGCGGCTCAGGATGAACTGAGCTCCGGGCTTTAACGTCCCACTGTCTGAGCCATGCTTAACAATGGAGAAAGAAATGTCACTTCATACGGTTGCTGTGTCCTACAAGAATGAGTCATAAAAAATAAATCTTTTGAAAGGAAAAAGTTTCAAAAGAGACACTCAAGAAGTTGAATTTGGTTTTTACAACTGACGGAGCATCACCCATTTAATATATTATAGGACTGCTTTGAATGTAAATGATACCATAATTCAATTTTTCCTAGAATTCATAATTTACTAAACATGCCTATCCTCCGTACAAATTATGCTGTGTACTCGGGTCTAGCAGGAAAAGAAATCGTCATAAAAAGTAGTTTCATCAGGTGGATGAGCAAATATCTTGTGACGCAAATGACCAAAGAAGTGTGGTGAGTGCAGACACTAACATTTATGACAGGAAGAAAGGAGACAAATATGCCAGTGCTCTGGGATCAAAATGTCTAAGTTACAATCTTTACCACAAGTATTTTAACACAGATGAGCCGGTGTGCAGAATAACAGAGTTATCTCTGAGCCCAGCACTGTTTACCTCCGAAATATATACAGCAGATCATGAAATTAAGAGGGCATAAAGGTAACAGAGCACAAAAGATTTAGAAAGAGAAGAAGAGAACAGGTGATATCAGGTCTGCAGAGACTCTCTAAAAGGCATATGTGTGGGGCGCCTGGGTGGCTCAGTCAGTTGAGCATCTGACTTCGGCTCACGTCATGATCTCACGATTCGTGAGTTCAAGCCCCGCGTCGGGCTCTGTGCTGACAGCTCAGAGCCTGGAGCCTGCTTGAGATTCTGTGTATCCCTCTCTCTCTGCCCCTCCCCTGCTAGTTCGTTCTCTCTCTCTCTCAAAAATAAATAAAAACATTAAAAATATTAATTAATTAATAAAAAGCATGTGATCTTTAGTACCTTAAATGGAACACAGACAAGTCTGAAAACATCCATAAAGACAAAAATGATTGCATTACCTCCCCTCTAAGATCATAAAACTCTGACCTGGGGAAAAGTCAATGGTCCACCTGATGCCCCTTGAGGGGTGAGAGTGTGTGTGTGTGTGTGTGTGTGTGTGTGTGTGTGTGCGCGCGCGCGCGCGCGCGCGTTTTCCCAAATAATGACTAATAGTTTTCGCCTTCCTTGAGAAAGATGAACAGAGTTTAAGTACGCTTTTGTATTCTTACAAGGAACATTCTAGGATGCTGGAACGAATACTATGGGAAACTCTGAAATTTCCATCTTCACATACTTCTAACTAGAACATAAATCATCTATGAACAAGAGAGTCTCGTCTGTCTGGATAATACAGATTTAAGGTCCATCCAAAGGAGAGAAATGGACATAACTTTCTCTCGAGATAACATCATAATTTTAGATGGAGAAGTCACTTCCCTAAATGGACTTTCAAGGTCTGATTTAATGGAAATGGATTTAACTCTACCTGTTCAATGTGGAGATAATCTTCTGCTCATGTACAAAGGGGTCACAACCTTATCAGTCACAGGAAAAATCACCCACTCCTATAGGAAACTGGAGGATGAGAGGCCCCAAAGCAGAACCACGGCCTGTGGTTCTGGGCCTTTCTACCATGAAGAAGGGTGAATTCGCCATAGGTTTTAATCATCTGCTCCGCAACGGAAAATCATGGCTCCACTACCAGAAACTCTGTCGTGGCAGAACGGACAGGAATCAAGTACTAGTCGGCAAGACAGTCCAGCTTCAAGGTGCTCAGTGACTCTACCAACGAGGGAGGTCGGCTAGCATCATCGCAATCAGTACAGGGACCTCATCTTTTCTCCTCCATCTAAAGTGATGGTGAATACAAGAAGTAACAACTAACTTCCACGTGCCAGAGGTGTCAACTGCACAAGGGAGGAGGGGGGTCCAAGGCGGACGAACCCCACACGTTCTGGACAAGTGACGAGGAGCACTATCAGGCTGTCACCATCAGCACTGTCGCTCAGGTGAGGGGCCGGCAGGAAGGATCAGGAATCAAGGCATGAATGGAGCAATCAGCTGGGGCAGGACCTTTCATTAGCGAACTCTGCTTCCTTGACAGCTGAGTTTCCCATGGTGACTAATCTTTTGGTTTAAACCACTAATCTTCCTTTCAAAACTTCTTTTATATCAAATTCAAACATTTTCCTGCCCCAAGCTTATGAATTTACAACTAACGGAAAGTTTTATTTTTCAAATCCCAGTGAGAAACAAAAGCACAGGGCATAATGTATCATTTGTGAACACCTATTCTGAAAAAGATGGGTGGAAGATCCTTTTCTGGTAAATATAGTCATTCAAATCCCAGCTGCTGGCAGGTCATTATGCACACCTACGGAAGCCCGAATTTAATCTCACAGCGTGTTGTGCTTTTTCATAATAGTAATATTAATCTTTTTAAAGGCAACAGTTGTGCATTTCAAGTGTATTTCTGAGGTAAGACATAAATACGATCAAACATGTTCTACCACAGTTAAATACGCAAATACGGAAAAGTCGCCCTTCAGTTCTGTGAGATGATGACCTGGGAAGATAATCTCTTTAGACCAAGTCCTCCACATGCTTTAGAACAAGCTGCACTTTTTTTTTTAATGTTTTTTTTTTAAACGTTTATTTATTTTTCAGAGACAGAGAGGGACAGAGCGCAAGCAGGGAAGGGACAGACAGAGAGGGAGACACTCAATGGGAAGCAGGCTGCAGGCTCTGAGCTGTCAGCACGGGGCCCGACGCGGGGACCGAGCCCATGAACCCTGAGATCATGACCTGAGCCGACGTGGGCCGCTCACTGACTGAGCCTCCAGGTGAAGCTGTACTTCCTATGGCCACCTACACAAGTCATAGGGTGGTCACAGGGGAGGGGGAGGAACAGACAGCCCTGTCATCACAGCTAATCCTCAGGCTTCATTCTCTTAGATTGTCAGAAATATTTATAAGTATTTTCCAGTGACAGGCTTTCAAATAGAGTCGGGTGGTGCCACCATATTCTATGCGTCTCAACAAATTAGCCAACCTCTCAGAATGTCACGTAATGTATTTCTCCTACTGCCTGATAAAATAAATGAGTATCAAAACTTTCAGCACAAAAGGTGGCTACACTTCAACATACATACACACACCGTCTAAACGTAACAAAAAACCCCTCTTATGATGGCTGCAACATACAACGCGTTTCCCGCATCGATCCTCTCCAGCACGTGTGGTGGGGCAGGACCAGAAGCGTCGCGGGAAGCCAAGAGGCCCTCCCCAGCCTGCCGTCCCCACACAGCCCTGCACAGATGAGCTGCGGATTCGAGCCCGGGGGCTGCCGCCCTGAAGGGCCTTCTCCCTTCCCTCCCCAAGCATCCACCGAGCGCCTCCTGGCTGCGGGGCCCCCGGGCTCCAGCGGGTCCCTGCCCAGCCGATCCGGTCCAGGAAGCCAGACGCAGGCCGACAAGCCAAGAGCAACGACAGGCGGCCAGACGACGGACGTCCGAAGCCGCCGCCTGAGGAGGCCCTCGACGGGCTGCCGGCCGTGGGCCTCTGGCGGCCAGGGAAGGAGCTGAAGGGGCAGCGGTGCCCAAGGAGCCCAGGGCAGGCCGACTCGGGCTTCGCAGGGGCTGAGGCACCCAGCGCCACAGAAACGTGAGGACTCAGGTACACATCCCAGTGCTGCTTCAGCTACGCGGGGGCTTTCAAAGGCAGCCGGGGCTTCTTAGAGAACCGTCCCGTCCTTGATGACCACTGAGAACTTCCTTAGACTGACCGCTCCTCCAGCCCAGTGCAGTAGCGGACTGGCGCTGTGTGTGGTGGGGGGTGTGTGTGTGGTGTGTGTGTGGTGTGTGTGCGCGTGGTGTGTGCGTGGGGTGTGTGCGGTGTGTGTGTG